>JACRUU010000005.1:4565081-4722581 GCA_030449085.1 Kryptopterus vitreolus | reverse complement strand
TAACAATACAGATATACATAACACTGTATGTCATTACTTACATAATGTATGTCAACATTTAAAGAGGCACGGTGGCTTAGTGGTTAGCACGTTCGCCTCACACCGCCAGGATCCGGGTTCGATTCCCGTCTCGGCCACGTGTGTGTGGAGTTTGCATGTTCTCCCCGTGCCTCAGGGGTTTTTCTCCGTTTTTTTTCTCCGGGTTCTCCGGTTTCCTCCCCCGGTCCAAAAAACATGCATGGTAGGTTGATTGGCACCTTGGAAAATTGTCCCTAGTGTATGAATGTGTGTGTGAATGTGTGTGTGTGTGCCCTGCGATGGGTTGGCATTCCATCCAGGGTGTATCCTGCCTTAATGCCCATAGACGCCTGAGATAGGCACAGGCTCCCCGTGACCCGAGGGAAGATCGGATAAAGCGGTAGAAGATGAATGAATGAATGAATGAATGAATGTCAACAATTAATTCACACACACTTGTGAAGAAGACATACACACAATTGAAGCCACATAACAAAACGCTGGGTATTTTACAGACTAAGGGATAGAAAAACAATTAACTTTGCATTAGAGGTCACGAAACTCTGTCATTGAGGACCCATTGCAGCACACTCTGTCACATTATTCCTTACATGTCATGCGGAGAAGAAGTGGCAGGAGAATCGTGTAAATCTCTTGGCAGACCGTAATGAGAGTACTGTCTGCAATTTCGTTAATGCATGCATGATAATTTGACAATTTGACAGTGGCTTTTCCGTCATTTGAACTATTTTATCGCATTATTTTTGCTCGGGATGCATTTTTATTTCGGCACATATTCAACACAACAACGCTTTTTTTTCTTTTTTTTTTTTTTTTTTGTGGTGCTGGTTGTTTTTACCCAATCCCAATCCCGTACCTTTCGTTATGCCCTGTGCGAATGTGCGTGTCGATTTATGTTAAGAGGCATTATTGTAATTTGGTGCCGCGTCTTCATCATCATGAGCTTACTGCTCTGCTTGTTGCTTTGCAAATCGATACTTTGCTTTCCCCCTCACCTAACTGCTTGGAATAATTTTATTGATTTTTGCAAACTACTTTACGTGTTCAACTGCCATTTTGCAGAATGGAGTTTTTTGTACCAAGCGCGTGATTGCATTTATTATTACTCGATTGCAAAAATGCTTCAAATATTTATTACATTGCTTTCACAGTTCTTGTGAGGGTGTGTTGAATTATATACATATATATATATATATATATATACATATATATATATATATATATATATATATATATATATATATATATATATGTCACAATAGCCTCTACTGAGATGGGCAAGCGCCATGTCGGAAGGCAAAAGGGTTGCGCAATAACAGCGCAACTCAGCGCGGATGAGAGAGAGGCGGGGCGTCCTCAACGAGACACGGCTGGAGGTTATCCCGGAGTGGCATCTTCATTATCCCCTAATCAGGAGGCTTCTATAAAAATGCTATCGGATGGCGGTTGACGTCGGAGAATGTCTTGGCCCCCGACTAACAGCGTATGTCGTTTTTCTCCTCCTCGCGACCTCCCACTACAGGTACCCACTGATCGGGACCCGACATCAGCGAGCTGCGTCGATCGAGATCTCCGCGCATTCCATTCCCTCTCCCACTCCAGCCACTCCTCACCTGATCTCCCCAAATATCGGACATGAACACTTTCTCTCTTTTTTTGTTTTACTTTCAATGAACACTATTTTTTCCCTAGTTACGAATCTCTGCGCCTGTGTTCAGCCTGAAGTGGCGAGCGAGTTGCCACAATATATATACATACATATATACATACAATATATATATATATATATATATATATATATATATATATATATAAATCAATAGGTGAGTTTCCGTTCAAAATACGCAAATTTAAACAAAACTGCAATGGAAACAGTTTTCCCGCATTTCCAGGTCACATGATATATACGTGCGATTGGCTGCGATATAAGTAAGCCAGCCCATATTTTTGGAGTGACATCGTGAGAGGCGCATGATATGGTTAATGTAAACACCGTCATTTCCCAACAGTTTTTAAACGACATTTCGGAAATATCGTAAAAAAAAGTTTTAAGCAAATTTGTAATGGAAAAATGTTCCATTTGTGAAAAATCTCTTTGAGTCTGTGGTCTGACTCACCTTGTTCACAAAATAAAATAAATAAATTCTATACTTAAGTCAGCCTTGCGTTTCTTCCGGAACCCACAAACCACCTTAATAGTAACCCTGTCTTCATTTCTTTCCACAATTTCCCATGAAATAATAAAACCCTTTTAATAAATAAATAGATAAGAGCTGTTTGACAATGTTGACTTATTCATGATTAGCTTTCCATTTTTCCGACAGTGAAACGCACCTCATCCAATAGCGAAGGCCCATAACACCCGAATGCACAAAACACATAAAAAATACATGTTCAGTTTTTATACACAGCATTTTTTTTATGCAGTTCTTTCGCAAAACATCTGAATTTGTGGTTTAAAGTCACATGTATTGGACCGCATAGTAATTTTAAAATGCGGACCTCAGTAATGTTGGATAATTGTTGGTAGATTGCATGTTGAAAGAATTTGGGAACCTCTAGGCAATGAGGTTTATTGTTTTTAGACTTGTTCCGGTGTAGAGAAACGTGGCGACTGATCCCTGGTGAAAGCAGTACTGAATTAACATGGCTACCATTCCACACTTATACGACCTGCAGCAATACGACCTGGACTGCAACTAATTGAAACCAACTTAGTCCTACACCGAGACCTGGTTACAATTCATATTAGCGCTGTTAATCTAATCAAATATTTCATGATTGGCACGAGTTAATGTACCATAAATGGATTTTTCTCATGTTTCTAATACGCTAACTAACTGTAATACATGTTATATACATTTCTCTCAATATCTATCCCTTTAATACAATTATTGATTATTTCATATGTATTTTGCTCTGGAAATTATTCCTTCTAGAGTAATTCATTAATTTCTTGTTAGTGTTTTGTTAGTGGGTGTTTTAATTGGGTGTAAAATATGGGACGTGGTTCCTTTAAGAATTCTGTTCCGGTTGCTTTCCATATAAACTGGTGATACGTTTACGTTAAACAATAAGAAAAATGCGCTTTATTGCATAATATGGATCTGGTAATGTGATGCGCTTGCGTAAGGTTCCATACGGTAATACAGCGAGGAGATCATACCTGTTGTGAATGCGCAGCTAGTAGGTGTAATTCGGGGAAATTTAGGAAGCGTGAGTGGATGCACTGAAGTTTCTTTATTCATTTCTTCTTTTTTGTTCAGGTTTCATTCATTCGTTCGCACAACGCAGAGTGAAGGAGCACTCGCATAATAATGCAAATTAGTTCCATTAAAGTAAATTTGCATTATATATATATATATATATATATATATATATATATATATATATATATATATATATATATATATATATATATATATATAGATATATATAGATTATTCCCCAACACATTTCTCCATATATCCAGAAAACAGTGATTTTTTTTTTTAAACCTGAAAAGCTTTATATATATATATATATATATATATATATATATATATATATATATATATATATATATATATATATATATATATATATATATATATATATATAAATAAACATGAACATCCACTCATCCACCCGCCCATGCATTCAGTCATGCTTTACACCTTTCAGAGAACCAAATCAGAGGTTCTGTATAGATTTGTGGTGGTGTACAGATTATTACAATATCAACAATATATATTCAATTTGACTGAAATAATGATTAAATATTGGAAAGCTCAATATTTTAAACACAGTAATGTCAGTCTAGAATAGAATAGATCAAATAAAACATTCTGTATTGTAGCCAAACTCATTCTGGTGATCGTTTGCAATGGTCTAAGTACATTTTAGACGAGTTTAAAGAAAAAAATCATAATTTGAATGTCTCGGTAAGCGGATGAGGCTGTTAGAAGGCATGAGCGTGAGTTGGTGCCTTTAAAGGTGGCTGATTAACGTGAAAGAAAGAATACAAACCTGTTTCAAGGATGAAGGGAATAATGAGCTGATTTACAAGGTCCTGGTCTGGGTAATTGCAAGTTATGGGATGGGCCATGAAAATCAGCATTCCAAACACAAGTAGAAAGTTCAGCGTCTGTTCCAATCCCAAGCCTAGCAAAGAACAAGAAAGACATTTAAAAGGGGGGGTGGGGGTGGTGGGGTTGAAGAGGGGTAAGAATGACAATGAGCTGTCCACAGACGCGTAGAAAATGGATTAGCCAAACAACTCTAGATGTCTCTGTCCATCTTTTCTTCTAGATCCATGCTCATAATACAGTAAATAAAGAAATATTCCAATATCCGTGTCACTTCTGCGGATGAAAACAAGGGCGGAGAAAGCAGAGTACGGCGATAAAATTTCTTCTGGAAGAACAACCATATAGCCATTACGCTAGAAAAAAAAGGCATAAAGCAAAAAGGACCACAGGAGAATAACGTAACATGGACGAGTATAAAGCAAATGTCAGCAGGTTGAATGTCATCAAAAGCACGACTTGCAAAATTCTTTCAAAAGGCTGATATTTTTCTACCTAATGGCTGTTTTACATAATGTTCAGCAAATGTTTTCCTCGTGTGGTGCAAATATGATAATAGAAAGTACAACGTCTGTGATTTTGACTAAAAATAGGCTTAATTATGTTGCTTTCTGGTAGGATTTTTTTCGTATGTGATGTTAAAGCCCTGCATTAGAACACAGGCATTTGATAGCAACAAATCTTTGACATACAAATCTTAATATACTAATATTATTGCTGTCAAAGTTATGAACTTGCGTTGGCGCAAATTCACTTTAACAGCACTAATTTAATTAACGCGTGATTAACGCAGTGTGCTGGCGAATGAACAAAACCCGGACAAGAAAGAACAAGCGAATAAAGAAACTTCAGTGCATCCACTCGCGATTCCAAAATTTCCCATTCACAACAGGGTTCGAGCTCCTCACTATTTCAGCATATATTACCGTATGGAACCTTACGAAAGAGCATTTTTCTTTCCTGGAACGAAATGCGCTTCCGTATAACCTAAACGTATCACCAGTTTATATGGAAAAGCAACCGGAACAGAATTCTTTAAAGGAGCCACGTCCCATATTTTACAAATAAAACAAACACTAAACAAAATAACATTGAAATACAAGAAAATAGCAAGAAATAGCAAGACAATTAATATTAAAAGAATGAATTTCCAGAGTAAAATAAATATTAAATAATCAATAATTTTATTCAAGGGAGAGATTTTGAGAGAAATGTATATAATTATAACATCTGTTACAGTTAATTAGAGTATTAGAAACATGACAAGTATTCAATTTATGGTACATTGAATTGGTTAGTATGCGATTAATCATGAGTTAACTCGTGGCGTTCGTGCGATTAATCACAAATTAAATGTTTTAATCCATTGACAGCCCTAACGGATATATAAAACGATTATTGGCCAGATAGCACAGACAAGAATTCGTTAGCATCAATCCTTACAGAAAACAAGACAAGACTTGGCAGAGACAGATGTGCCAAGAATGCACATTTGGATCCTAGATTTACCAGATGGTAGTATTCCACCCAAAAAGAAAAAAGAAAAAGAAGGAAAAAATTCCACCTGTGTTAGGGATTACTGACTGCAGCGAATTCCTGGAATAATCAGAATCAGAAAGAGCTTTATTGCCAAGTGGATTTGCACTTACAAGTGACTGATGCTTCCATTTGCACATTTTTAATGTAGGACGGAAATAAAAAGTAAGGTAAATAATAGAATAAAGGGTTATTGCACAGTTTATGTGCAATGTGCAAGATTTTTTGTGTACACCACTGCCTTATAAAATGGTGTATCACCTCTTTAATCATGAAAGCTCATACAGAACTCATTCATTCATTCATTCATCTTCTATCGCTTCATATCCGATTCTTCTCTCTCGGGTCACGGGGAGTCTGTGCCTATCTCAGGCGTCTATGGGCATTAAGGCAGGATACACCCTGGATGGAATGCCAACCCATTTCAGGGCACACACAAACACTCCACATTCACACACACACACACACACACACACACACACACACACACACACACACACACACACACACACACACACACACACACACACACTCACATTCATACACTAGGGACAATTTTCCAAGGTGCAAATCAACCTACCGTGCATGTTTTTGGACCGGTGGGGAATTAACAAGAAATTAATATAAAAAGAATCACTTCCGAAGTAAAATAATATTAAATCATCCATCATATTTTTTGTAAAGGAAGAGATTTTGAGAGAAATGTACATAATTCTGTTACAGTTAGTCAAAGAGTTAAAAGCCCATAAGAGATTATGTTGAATTACGAATGTTGATGTTATTTTGTATATGGACTTTTATTATGGAGATAAGTGAAAAAAAAAGGAGAATGTGGTGTAAAGAAGAGCTCGTCCATGTACGGAGGTTTTATTTCTTAACCTGCGTTTCTTAAAAGTGAAGAACCGAAAACACACGCAAACAAATATTGCATTAGTCAAAGTATTCATTTATGGTAGATTGGAAACGTACGATTAATCACAAGTAAATATTTGAATCGATTGACAGCCCTAGAGGAGCACGGTTACTTAATGGTTAGCATGTTCGCCTCACGCCTCCAGGGTCTGGGTTCGATTCCTGTCTTGGCCTCAGGGGGTTTATCTCCCGGGTTCTCCAGTTTTCCTCCCCCGGTCCAAAAACATGCACGGTAGGTTGATTGGCACCTTGGAAAATTGTCCCTAGTGTGAATGTGTGTGTGAATGTGTGTGTTGCGATGGGTTGGCATTCCATCCAGGGTGTATCCTGCCTTAATGCCCATAGACGCCTGAGATAGACACAGACTCCCCGTGACCAGAGGGAAGATCGGATAAAGCGGTAGAAGATGAATGAATAAATGAATAGAATAATAGAATAATGTTCAGCACACCTCTAACAAAAATCATTACCTTACAGGTAAATGCTTATTTTTTTAAAATGTTTATTGTCTATTCTAGTCTCTATTTTCACTAAATGTTGTACATGTGCACTTTGTGTTGTACCACCTTGGTCTTGTTTCATTTCTCAGCTCAGAGACTTGAACTTGCGACGTTTCAGTCCAGAGCCCAATGTCCTTAACCACTGAACAACCACCACCCCTGTCCTTTCAATATTGAAATTAAATACTGTGTTATTCTTTTTATCAAAAAAAAAAAAAAGAATCTCCTTGATTACGAAAGGGAACTGATTTAAATATATTTATATTTGTAGTTCTGTTGTTTTCTGGAGTACCCGTTTTCTTCAGCCATGCTGTAGAGCTCGAAAAAAATACTGTCTGCGTTGTGTAAAGAATGCTTCTTTAACGTTTTTTTTTTTTTTTTTTTTAATATTTCTTTATTTATGGACCTTTCATTTTGAATGACACTTCAGTGTATTAGACTGTGAGTGTCTAGAGACACTCACAACCACTCTAGGCAGAGACACGAATGTGCAGAGAGGGTGAAGTGGAAGGACTATGAAAAAGGGAGTATTTTTGTAACTGGCAAAAACAGAAGGGGAAAAAACACTTATCTGAACAGTAAGTCCTTAAAAACTTGGACAGCTAAGAAGATAGTTGAAGTCGTCTGTTTACTCGTGTGGAAAAAAAAAAGTTTTATCGTACTTTTGCAAAGCGTATTTATTGCTTAAATAGGTGTGATGTATAAATGAATTATAATGTTTAAGTGCATTTTATTTGTAATTGGTTCGAAATGTATCACAGATTACATTTATATTAAATGCATCTTTATATGTACTTTCAGAAATGAATTGTATTATGTTAATTCTAGGGGCGCACGGTGGCTTAGTGGTTAGCACGTTCGCCTTCACACCGCCAGGGTCCGGGCTCGATTCCTGTCTCGGCCATGTGTGTGTGGAGTTTGGATGTTCTCCCTGTGCCTCAGGGGGTTTTTTTCTCCCTCCTCTTTCTTCCTCTTCTGCTCTCCCATGGGTTCTCCGGTTTCCCCCCCCGGTCAAAAAACATGCACGGTAGGTTGATTGGCACCTTGGAAAATTGTCCCTAGTGTATGAATGTGTGTGTGAATGTGAGTGTGTGTGTCCTGCGATGGGTTGGCATTCCATCCAGGGTGTATCCTGCCTTAATGCCCATAGACGCCTGAGATAGACACAGACTCCCCGTGACCCGAGGGAAGATCGGATATAGCGGTAGAAGATGAATGGATGAATGAATGAATGTTAATTCTATTATATATGACTGACAAGCAATTAATGCAAACTAAAATATACTTTAACGTCAGTTAACAAATACACTTAAAGAATTTTGGATATCACACTTAAGTCGAAATAAAAATCAGTGTTTTAGTGTACTTAGTGTACTTCTTTAAAGCACTATAAAAACGTAACAATTTCAAATGTATGTTTGATTGAAAATTAATTAGGCATTAGCATGCTTTGTTAAAACGAGCACTTCATTTTTATTTATGTATTTTACATACTTTATTGATCCTGTGAGGGAAATTCTTTCCTTCATATATCCCAGCTTGTTTAGAAGCCTGGATCAGAGAGCACGGTCAAACTTGATACAGATCCCCTGGAGCACAATGGGTTAAGGGCCTTTCTCAAGGACCCAAGGGTGACAGATTGGGGAGATAACGGGGTTCGAACTCCTTTCCGGTCAGTAGCCCCGCCCCTTTAACCACTGAGCTACCCAATTGTGTTGAGTACTGTCATTAAAGTGTACTCTACTTAAGTTCACTTACATGCTCTTTTATTCTAATTCTAATACATTATCTGCAATTGTATAATTAAAAAGTATTAACTGTAAAAAGTATTTTTTTCAGATTTTAAGTACACAAAAAGTTGCCTTTCGATACAATTAAGCACACTTCTTTTTCAGAAAGTAAAGTAAGTAAAGTTTGAAATATTAAAGTAAACAAGAGCATAAACAGGAAAAACAACTTGTACACAAAAACAACTTGAACAGGAAGTGTTACACATTTTTACACTAATATTGACTGTATATTTTGTTCTTAAACTTCACCAAATGTCTTAGTGAAGTCTTATTAAGGTGTGACTGTGACATTCAGTTATTATGTGTCCAAATTAGTTTGTAAGGTATTTATTTTATTTATTTATTGTTTATTTTATATACTTTATTCATCCCGTGAGGGAAATTCCGAAGCCGGGGTCAGCCAGGATATGACGCCCCTGGAGCACAGAGGCCTTGCTCAAGGACCCAATTGTGGAAACTTGGCGATACCGGGGTTCGACCTCCCGACCTTCCTATCAATAACCCAGCACCTTAAACCACCGAGCTATCACCCCCTTCCCCGACTTACTTTTACCCCTTTAAAAGTTATTAGTTTATTGTGCTTTTGCGGCAAAACTATCCTTCTGGTCAGAATGCTATATTATCGCCAGTACGTGATTACTGGGATGAATATGCCTAGCGGGCATCTTGATATCTCATCAGCTGAAACTAAATCCCACCGAGACGGAGCTGCTGTATATCCCTGAAGATGGATCCTCATATCAAGACCGTCAAGTGGCCTTCATTGTTATTCTTCTCATTACAGACATCCGTACTGTGGCGAACGAACCGCGGTTCGTCTCGCCGAATCGTGACGCTGAGCATTACATGAAACAAAAGACCGAGAGATTAGAAACACAGTGACGGGTGTTTAAATTATACGTTTGATTACGGTCATAAATGGACAGATCGTCCTGAAGCAGCAGTAAAAACATGGAGGAGATGTGTTAGCGTAGCGGTGTTACGTCTAATGACAAGTGGAAATCAGACAAGTCAAATAGTCTGTAGGAGATAAATGTCTATTGACCAGGATTGCTTTGTGTCCTGTACAATCCATGAGAACTGTGATACAGATCTTCTTAATACACTGCTCTGTGTTTGGGACCAACATTACCCAGTCTTGACGTTACACAGCGATGTCCGAGTTCGATTCTTCACCGCCAGGAATAAGAGCTTCTTTTTTTATGGCCTCTTTGGTATGCAGCAGTTTTTATTCCAGACGGGTATAAGTGTTCGGTATGACCACCGGTGTCAAAAGTATTCACATTCATTCCTCAGGTAGAAGTATAGATACTGTCTTGAAAACTGCGTAAAGTATAGAATGCTTCCTAAATTTCCTCGAATTACGTAGCAAAAAATTTGATCTTTCTGAGGGTGGTTGTGTGTGTGTGTGTGTGTTTTTGGCTCAGGGTCCACGTTGACTTTTGACAGACGGACCGGGCCTGCACCGGATGCATACATATCAAACACAAACATATAAAAGGCATTAATGTTAATGCTCAATGCATCACCGGTACCTAATGCGCCACCTGGTGGAACGTCAGGCATTTACAGGTCAAGGTCAAATGAATACTGATCATAATTATGATACGATCAGAGAATTCTGTACCAATCTCCAAAAGGATTAAAGGGGCCCGGATGTGGCCCGTAGTTTGCCCACCCCTTGGTTAGGGGAGGGCCCTGAATGCTCCATTGGTAAAATATGATTTCCTACCTACATTAAATACAAACATGCTGAAATATATATACATTTTTTCCTCTTCTCTCCATGCATCCTGACCACATATTTGGCACTCCAAAGCTTCTATATGCTATATGCTCAGCGTGATATTAAGAGCCATCGATGGTGACATTCTTAAATTCCCTCAGCAGGTAGCGTGGCCTGGCATTGTTTGCTCCGGTCACGGAGCAGCAGATAGTAGCTATAGAATCTTTTATACACCAACCTTTGTTCTCACACACACATACACACACTGGTCTCTCTTCCCAGTGAGCTTCAGCCTTAATAAAAAGCTAATGGATCTGCTGTGTTGGGTGTGTCACAATGGAATCGTGTTTAAATTACACTGAAGGCTCAGCAATCCCTCATGTCACCATTACTTGTAGCCTGAGCTGGTTAAAAAGAATAAGGACCATTTGTCCATTGAAATGTTAACCTTTATCGTTTGCTTAAATTGGGTGCTGTTTTGCTTTCTCGTCCGTGTTCATATCACTTCCACTTTTGTCAGTCAGGCCTCCATTCTCCATTCTCTTTTATCTGTGTGTTGGTCAATGGCTACACCTTATACAGCACAGTTTCCAGGCCTAGGGAAGTGTTCCTCTAATGGTGGGGCGCGTGTAACCCCCGGGGTTATCAGAATAAAGTATAGTCTCACAGCAGCGCCGACACTGCCAGAGTATGCGCAGTGAATACAACAGCGGAAAAATATACTCAAACGCATGTAGAGCTTGAACCCAAATGACGACCCCGACACGACACGTCCCCCCCCCATCAAGAAACCAAGACCCAGTGTGCCCTCATCAGCTGATCACCACATGCTCAAACCAACGCCCCCCCCCTTAGTCACCCAACCCCCATCAACAACAGTGACAACAGCGGTGTCACTTCAAGCCTGATCCGATGACCTGCCGGAAAATATATTACTATATTACTAATATATTACTAAATATATTAATAATATATAACTTACACTCGTATGGAGAGCCGCTACAAGCACACCGTCAGCCCGGATTTCATATCTCCTTAAACCGTTTAGTTGCAACACGCTTAAATTATTTAAAATTTAGTGCTTTGTGAATGCAAGTAAATTCTACTACTTTTGTAGACATCGTTAAATGACTCATTTTAAATTTAATGGATTAAATTACCACCCCCTTACTTTACCACCACCCCCACACTGGTTAGTTTTAGACGATCCGATATTCGCTTGGCTTCAGGCTCCATATGATTTCGTAGCATTATTAATGAGTAGTTACATTTTTTATCCAGCTTTTATTTTTTCCACCAAGAAATTGGTACATATGGTACTATGGTATGGTCTCACTCGAACATGACATTGTTAGACATTGGCTGTTCATTGCTTCATTCCTTCCCATCCAATGGATGTTTGTAAGTTGATGTGCTCTTATTGGAAAAACAGACTTGAAGGCAAATTTGTTTTCACCATGTCTTCAGTCTATTGTCATTTTGAAACGAAAAGTTAAAAAAGAAATTAAAAAGAAGAAAAAACTTGCGCCCTTGCTTTCGTTGATAATTTATTGCAATTCATTCATCTTGTACCGCTGATCTTCCCTCAGGTCGGGGGGAGCCGATCTCCACCTATCTCAGGCGTCTATAGCCAATAAAGCAGGATACACCCTGGATAGAATGCCAACCCATCGCAGGGCACACACACTCACATTCACACACTAGGGACAATTTTCCAAGGTACCAATCTACCTACTGTGCATGTTTTCGGACCGGGAGGAAACTGGAGAACCTGGAGAAAAACCCCCTGAGGCTCCACACACTCACATGGCCGAGACGGGAATCAAACCCCCGACCCTGGAGGTGTGAGGCGAACGTGCTAAACACTAAACCACCGTGGCCCCTTTTATTGCAATTAAACAAAAAGAATTTAAAACATTAAGGAACTTAATATAACAGTTAGAACAACTCGTAACTTTATATATGACATATATATATATAACTTTAGATTATATATTTATATTAATATATTAATATAATATTATATATATTTATATTATATATATATAACTTTATATGTGGGGGCACGGCGGCTTAGTGGTTAGCACGTTTCGCCTCACACCGCCAGGATCCGGGTTCGATTCCCGTCTCGGGAATGTGTGTGTGGAGTTTGCATGTTCTCCCCGTGCCTCAGGGGGGTTTTTTCCCCGGGTTCTCCGGCTTCCTCCCCTGGTCCAAAAACATGCACGGTAGGTTGATTGGCACCTTGGAAAAATTGTCCCTAGTGTATGAATGTGTGTGTGAATGTGTGTGTGTGCCCTGTGATGGGTTGGCATTCCATCCAGGGTGTATCCTACCTTAATGCCCATAGACGCCTGAGATAGGCACAGACTCCCCGTGACCCGAGGGAAGATCGGATAAAGCGGTAGAAGATGAATGAATGAACTTTATATGTTCACTCAAGTTTTCAATGAAACATTACTTCACTTTTTTAAGTACAGTGCAGATGGGGCTAGAAATCGCCCTGACTGAAGGTAAAACACAAAAGATCTGTAGAGGCCGTGGATATTTTCTCTCCTTGCACCGCTAAAACCACTTAGGGATGTAGATATAATTTGATTTAAATCGATCATGTCTTCAAAACAATGGGTACGCTAATATATCAACAAGAGGGCTAACGCGTACTGTATGTTCGCAAATAGTGAGACGTGAACAATTTTCTTTATGTTTTGTACGTTTTCCTTATATTCATTCATTCATTCATCTTCTACATCTTCTATATCCGATCTTCCCTCGGGTCACGGGGAGTCTGTGCCTATCTCAGGCGTCTATGGGCATTAAGGCAGGATACACACTGGATGGAATGCCAACCCATCGCAGGGCACACACACACACTCACATTCACAAACACATTCACACACTAGGGGCAATTTTCCAAGGTGCCAATCAACCTTCAGTGCATGTTTTTGAACCAGGAGGAAACGGGAGAACCCGGAGAAAAAAACCCTGAGGCACGGGGAGAATATGCAAACTCCGCACACACATGGCCGAGACGGGAATCGAACCCCGACCCTGGTGGTGTGAGGCGAACGTGCTAACCGCTAAGCCACCGTGCCACTCGTTTTCCTTATACATGTATGTATTTTCATTTCTTAATTTCTGTTTCTTGCATTGTATTAAGACAACCATATTGTGTTTGTTTCTTTTTTTATGAAGCGCTAGTCTGTGTGGAGAAAAAGGGTAAATCAAAAGCATTGCTTTCCTCCCACTACCTGTCTTCAGGACCCTTAATTCTCTCACACTCCCCAGGTGTTTCACAAACACCTCAAATAACCGAAGCAAGGATGAAGTCCTGGGTGGAAAGTGAGAAGTACGTGCTGACAAGTAAGACTCGTGATGCTGAGAAAAAGGAAAAAAAAACCCGCTCCCTGGAAGTACAGAGATCTTTTCTCAAGTAGCGACAGTCCTGGCTACATGACAATTGTAACTCGTGTAAGGCATCACAGGAATTCACAGCAAACATAACAGGAATTTAAACGGCTTTGGTTGGACTTTGTTAGTCAAGCCTTAAACAGATCTTCCGTCTATTGGGATTGTGGTGTTTCATAATCGCGAAGAAGGCCGGCAGTCAGTGCGATAACTGTGACAGCAGTTCTGCTTTGAAAGCATAACTGTTCTCTGTGTCAGATCCAACAGCAGGCTACTTCCAACTTTCACTGAGCTAAACAGAAAAACATTCAGGGCTAGGCGCTTTCCCATAAACAGTTCCGAACAGGAAAACAGATAATGGACTTCCAATAAACAATTCAGTAGAATTCTGAAATAAGCAAGAAAAAGTCTCTCATTCATCAACAGCCATATGTTATTTTGGACAAAATGAGAGTTCATATATAATGTATTATAATGTATCTCAGCCATGTGTGTGTGGAGTGTGTGGGTCCAAAACATGCACTGTAGGTTGATTGGCACCTTGGAAAATTGTCCCTAGTGTATGAATGTGTGTGTGTGTGTGTGTGTGTGTGTGTGTGTGCCCTGCAATCGGTTGGAATTCCATCCAGGGTGTATCCTGCCTTAATGTCCATAGACGCCTGAGATAGACACGGACTCCCCGTTACCCGAGGGAAGATCGGATATAGCCGTAGAAGATGAATGAATGAATGAATGAATGAATGAATGAATGTAAATACAGAGTACCACACGCAACGAAATACTTCATACAACTCTCCGACATGTAAACATGAGAATGTAAGAGAATTAGCATTAAAATAAGAAGAAAAATATAATGAAAATAATAATAATAATAATAATAATAATAATAATAGTAATAAATAAAATAAACTTTAAGGTGTATCAAAGTGTAAATGTATATATACATTTGCTGGAACATACAGTAATTCTTTAAGGAGCAATGTACCACATTTTACAGTTGAAACAACCAATCAAAAGTAACATTGAAAAAATTAATGAATGAACAAGAAATTAATATTAAAAGAATAATTTCCAGAGTGAAATAAATATGAAATAATCAATAAGATCTGTTAGAGTTAGTCAGCGTAATTGAAACATGAAAATATTCCATCATGTTATGTTGAAAATGTGTGATTAATCACAAGCTTAATGTGCGATTAATCACAAGCTTAATGTGCGATTAATCACATTAATTAATATTGGGTGCGATTAATGTGCGATTAATCACATGTGCGATTAACTCATGGCAAGTGTGTGCGATTAATCACGCTGAAATATTTGTTGAATCAATTGACTATATATATAGTCATTCATTCATTCATCTTCTACTTCTAAGCCGCTTTCGCCGCTTTATCCAATCCAATTTCCTCGGGTCACGGGGAGCATGTGCCTATCTCAGGCGTCTATGGGCATTAAGGCAGGATACACCCTGGATGGAATGCCAACCCATCACAGGGCACACACACACACACACACACACACACACACACACACACACACACATTCATACACTAGGGACAATTTTCCAAGGTGCCAATCAACCTACCGTGCATGTTTTTGGACCGGGGGAAACCAGAGAACCCGGAGAAAAACCCCCTGAGGCACGGGGAGAACATGCAAACTTACACATTCCCGAGACAGGAATCGAACCTGGATCCTGGCGGTGTGAAGTGAACGTGCTAACCACTACGCCACCGTGCCCCACTATATATATATATATATATATATATATATATATATATATATATATATATATATATATATATATATATATATATATATATATGGATAGTAGATTGTAGGGATGGATATATACATATAAGTAAGGTGTCCCAGTTTGATTGTCAACTAAAGTGTCTATAAAGTGATGTGCTAGAACGAAAGTGAATCTGTGCTGTGCCGGTCCAGTGTACAGGTTAAAAATAGGCTAAAAATGGGCAAAAATTGTGCCGAGATGGAGATGCAAACAGAAAAAAAATCAATAAGTCCGGGTGCAAGGTGCTAGGTGTTTCCTGGTCTAGACTCCGAATGGCCTGCGGGGAAGAAGCTCCACATCACTCTTTCTGTTTGCCTTCAAAGAGCAAAAGCACTTCCTGAATGCAACAGAATGCTGTTGAACACTTCAGAGGTATTTTGCCCCCCATGAGCACTACATTCCTCCAAAATATTTTCTGTCCAATGGCCTTCCCAATATATATATATATATATATAGTACATAAGCAGATAAACAATGATATAAAATGATGTAAAAGTAAAGTGACTGACACCAGAATAATTCCTTGTCTGTGTATTACCTAACAATGTGTTGTCTGCAATTTTTGAGACGTAAACCCTATAAGGAGAGTGGAGGCAGGGACACGGTCAAGGGCTGGTTTGGGAATATTGGGAGGAGGGACCAGAAAATTCTGAGAAAATAAAACTCCACACATGACGTCATTAATCACAGGATTTTTTTTGCTAAGGGTACATGAACAGGAAGACCTTGGTTTACAAGTTTAGTTCGTTTCTGGATGTGGATCGTTAGCCAAAAAGTTCTTATGCTGAAATTAATTTCCCCATAAGAAATAATGTCAAATTTGGATATTCCGTGTAAAAGAGGAAAACGTTCTTTAAAGTCCCCAGTAAAGAACGTTTTCCTCTTTTACACATTATGGCACAATTATTAAATGCTATTATGAAATAATAGTAGTCCATATTAGTTGTATTATCATTTTAAAAGTAACATTCTTAATGGGGACTTTGAGAAGACTTTGAGAAGAGTGAATAATGGATGTACCAGAGGGTCGTGAGTGGAGGGCGGAGCCGGACGTAACAAGCACTAAGAATCACCTGGACCTGATAAGATTAATTGGTGCGCTTGAGAGTAACCAGCCTTGGGAGAAAGCCCCTGAGCTAGCCTCCATCTAAGGTGCTGGGCTACTGACCGGAAGGTTGGGGGTTCGAGCCGTGGTATCCCCGAGTTGCCACCCTTGGGTCCTTGAGCTCTGGATCCTTTGTGCTCCAGGGACGCCTTATCATGGCTGAGCCTGCGCTCTGACCCCAGCTTCCAAACAAGCTGGAATATGCGAAGAAAGAATTTCACTGTGCTGTAATGTATATGTGACAAATAAAGAAATTAAACAAACACGACGGGAGGCGGAAAACAGAAGTGTCGGTCTGTCGGCGAGGGCACTCGGGCAGCCTGCGATGAAACGGTGTGCCGGTCCGCAAGGAAACACAAAGGGAATAATAGAGTGGAAGCCGGAGGAAATCGAGTCGATCCACTAGTGGGCGCTTGAAATTGAACGTAAATAAAAGACTTCTCTCTTCTTCCAGCACGGACCAGTTACAATGGCAGTATTCCCGCACTAAATACTCATACAGCACTGTAAGAATGTAACACACAAAATGCACTACGATAAATTTCGTACAGTATAGTGTATGTGATATTATTCAGTACAGAAGAGTAACGAAACGAAGACAGACAATGCTATGACTGTTGCTACGAACTCATCAGGACCTGAGAGGTTATAACTGACTGAGCGTTGGTGGGAATTAAAGCTGTCTAGACCCAAATGAGAACGGGTTCTCTGTTGAGTCTGGTTCCTCTCAAGGTTTCTTACATTTACATTTACAGCATTTGGCAGACGCCCTTATCCAGAGCGACTTACAACTGAGCAACTGAGGGTTAAGGACCTTGCTCAAGGGCCCACTAGTGGCAGCTTGGTGGTGGTGGTGAGGTTTGAACCTGTGATCTTCCGGTCCGGAGTCCAACACCTTAACCACTGGGCTTCCACTTACATTTACATTTGCAGTATTTAGCAGATGCCCTTATCCAGGGCGACGTACAAGAAGTGCTTTAGGTCCACCTCTTGCCTGGTTGGTTCTGCCACCATCGCCTCGGCTTGCTCAACAAGGAACAATCAGGGACAAACTGATTTCCTTTCCCACACACCATAATCACATGTATTGTGTAAAGCAGTGTTGTGACAAAGCAACTGTACAAAGCTCTCTACAAGTAAAACTAGATTGAAACTATCGTGAACCTTCCCTCGAATTTCCTTTTACTCGGATACAAACGGATAAAATTTTTGTTTTTCCGAATCCCGGCTCTCGGTCGCACTCGCAAGCCGAGGTTCTACCGTATTGGAAAATCCAACGGTCCGCTTCCCAGTAACCCAGTCGATGTGCTGCCTAAATTTGATGCACTAGACCAATCCCCCACATTGATGAATTTGTTCAACCAGTTAGGTGCAGCTTGCTTTTATTTGACACTGGATTGGACAAAGGGGATATTGGCGGACCCCAGCACCAATAGCATGTAAGAAAATTGCTTTTTCCAATCCATGTCCTTATTGAATGCACCTGCTTTTGTTTAATTAGCTAGTGTATTTAAACGCTCGTTTTTCTTTGTAAAGTAATTTTCGGTGTTTCGTGTTCATCCTGTGATCCTCTGGTCATTCTTGTGTATCTTGGATTTACCCAATATTGCTGGTTTGCCAGTCGCCTGACCTCTGCCTGTTTACTGTCCACGTCCTTGAATCAGATTTTTGACAGCCTTTGAGTGGACAGACCACTTCTCCTTACACAACACACACACACACACACACTATCATTCCTTTGCACCTGATTAGAAAGCACAGCCCATTGGAACTGAACATATTCATCTGCAGCTGGATCCTGGACTCAGTCAGTCTGGATTGGGAACAACTCCAGCAGCCACACCGAGCCCTGGCCCCCCCGAAGCTATGTGCTCAGTTCAGTCTTGTTCTCTCTGCTGAGTTTACACTGTGCAGTAATACACGCCTCAATTCATAGCAGCAGATTTGCTGATGACATTTTAGCATTCTTAAGTCTTTTTATTAAGCTTTATATATAAGGTTGACCTCTGCAAAGTCTCAGTTCAAAGATCACGGCCGCAATCATTCGCAGAGTTTTCCTTGGACCGTATCTAATGATTCTTCGTAGAAACCGTAATTTGTTGGAACCGCATCCGTATTCATTCATGAATACCCATGCATTTTACTGTATTTTTATTCAATTAAATTGTTACGATAGATTTCAATGTATGAATTTCTGTACATATTAGGTTTATATCCATATTTCACATTCTAGTACTGTTGGAGACAAATAAAATATACTCTACAGTTATCAGGTTTACCTTTACATTCTTTTTTTGAGAGGAATGTATTAAGCTGAGTTTGAAAGAAAGGATTTTGAGGGCATATTTAGGGAATAAACTATAAAAATAGACATTTATATGCATTTTTTGACCACAAATTTGCGTTTATTTCAAAGTTAACATGGAGCATTAACACAAATTCAGTTAATTTTATTGACGAGTGATTAACGCAGATCTGTTGATCTGCTCTTTCACTCTACACTGTGTTGGCAAATGAACAAAAACCAGACAACAAAGAACAAAAAAAAAAACGAACAAATTAATTTGCTCCTTTTCTCAGCCGCTCTTACTGCTTTTAATGTAAGGAGGGAATGTAAAAGAGTGTGTTTTAGATAGATGTGTTTTATTAACAAAAAACACCCAGTAATCCTCTCATGTTTCCTAAATTTCCCTGAACTACGCCTCCTAGCTGTGCATTCTCAACAGCTATGAACTCACTTCATTACCGTATGGAACCTAAACATAGTACCAGTGTATATGAAAAGCAACCAAAACCGGAACATAATTCTTATACATAATCTTACATAAATAATTCTTAAAGGAAACACGAACTGTATTTAACAATTAAAACAACCACTAATAAAATAACATTTACATTAACAAGACAAAAATGAATGAACAATACATTAATATTAAAAGAATAATTTAGAGAGTAAAATGAAAAAATATATAGATTTTATTAACGGCAGAGATTTTGTTATATATATATTCATTTATATATATATTCATTTTTTTATTGCTGTATATTGCCACATTGTATATATCATCATTGTATTTATGTTAATTATAGTCCAATTACATGCACTTAGCACTATATTCTCTGAGTAACCTCGTTGATCTTTAGGCTATAATCAGCAATACAGTTTTGGTGTAAACCACACATGAGTCAGTGATATTACACTCATGTTTGATTAGGCATGGCAATTTTAGTAATACACACATACACAATGCAAAGTGCTTCACACAGAAGGAAGTAAGATGAGCTAAAATAATTACAAAAAAGTAATAATCACAACAACAAAAATATTTCAAATGATTTAAAAAGAATTCAAACAGGAATAAAAATGATAAAACGTAAACTACAGTGCAGTCGTTTCGGATGTAGCACAGTGCTCATTTAGTAAATGCACAACTGAACAGATACTGAATCTGTGCTATATGTGTGTATATTGTGTTTTGTGATGCCCAGAGGTGGGATCTAATGAAGTGCAAATACTGTGTTACTGTACGTAAGTAGGCTTTTCTTGTATTTTCGCTATTTATTTTTCGAACAACACAAATACCTGTATTTTCTACTCCTTGCATTTTCAAACCATCCTCATTATTGTATTTTAATCTATAGGTGAAATGTTAATATTTTTTTTCTTCTTCATCGTGCAATGTTTTCATTCCATCGAACGATTTGATGTCATTCTGCGACTTTCTCAACCTACCGCTGGTGTATAATTTCCTGGCTATCAGGCGTTAGAAAGGACATCCAGCGTAAAAGCATGCGCCAAATCTAATATGTGGACCATCTGCTGTGCATTTATAATAATAGATTTTAATATCAATTTTACTGCAAAAAACATGATGACACCATGACTTTTGGCCCTGATTGTAATCATTGAAATAATATATACATTACCTATTGCACATGATTTTTTTTTTGTTTCTTTTGCAGAAAACAGCTTGATTTTATTATCATGTTTATTGTTATAGACATGAGAGGCACGGTGGCTTAGTGGTTAGCACGTTCGCCTCACCAGGGTCCGGGTTCGATTTCCATCTCGGGTATGTGTGTGTGGAGTTTGCATGTTGTCCCCGTGCCTCAGGCGGTTTTTCTCCGGGTTCTCCGGTTTCCTCCCCCGGTCCAAAAACATGCACGGTAGGTTGATTGGCACCTTGGAAAATTGTCCCTAGTGTATGAATGTGTGTGTGATTGTGAGTGTGTGTGAATGTGAGTGTTTGTGTGTGCCCTGCGATGGGTTGGCATTCCATCCAGGGTGTATCCTGCCTTAATGCCCATAGACACCTGAGATAGGCACAAGTTCCCCGTGACCCGAGGGAAGATTGGATAGAAAGCAGTAGAAGATGAATGAATGAATGAATGGATGTTATAGACATGCCGTTATGCAACCCCAGGTATATATATATATATATATATATATATATATATATATATATATATATATATATATATATATATATATATATATATATATATATATATATATTTAATGCTGTCAGTGAAACAGGGTTCTGATTTGATTTCAGACCATTAAGCTTGTGGTCATGATCTGGTTATAGTGTTATTGTTGTCTACATCCCTAGCATTGGCTTGAATCAGCGAGCTATTTTTAGACTCCCATCTCTCGACAATAACTGCTGGCAGGAGTTGAATGGCAGAAAGAAATACTGAATATGGATATTTATTTAATAAAATACCTAAAATATCTCACTCTTTTTCCAAGCCAGTTGATTACCGCCGATATTTGTAAAGAAATCTGATTATTTAGATCGTTATGGTTTTAACGTAACGAAAAATATACTGTAGTTCTCACTACAGAGCCATGTCCGAGCTTTTATCCTGAGCATTTTAAAATGAACTGATTGGTGCTATGAACAAGAACACAATCTGAGGAGATTAAGAGTGAGCTGTGAAAGACATTTGTCAAACTGCGAGGTTCTTTTTGAGATTTAAATACTGTGCTAATTGCCGCAGCAAAGGCTGTTGGATGCTGTATAAGTGCACGATCCTGCTAGAGCTTTCCCTCGAACGCGGGTTTCCAACAGAACAAGTCTTTCTGGAGGAGGTTCTGTCTAGCCAGATTGATGCTGGGCCCCTCCATTTGTGTTGGTCCATGGGAGCACTGCTCATTATTGAGCCAGTAGGATATGTGACCTCCTCATTGACCCCATGAAATGCAGCAAAACATTTTCTTTTTTTCCCACCCTTAAAGCAACTCCTTGGCTAAGCCTCATGTCAGACCCAGCGGAAGTCTGAAGCTGTATCTCTGCATCTAAGGATCTCTCTTAGAAGGTGATATTACAGCTCTGGATGCATTTGTATCCCTTCTGCTCCCAAATAAAGATCACTGCGCTTCTGTTTCTCCATTTTGTTAAAAAGATGCAATCAAACCCTGTACAACAACACTCAATCCTGGTCCACAATGAATTATATTTCATTTTAACAGTTTCATCTTAAAATTTAATACGCCTTCTCTAAATATTATACTGTATAATATGTGACAGTGCTGTTCAACAACATAAGTAACTTTGCAGGGACTGAATAGTGCAAAAGTGTGATCAGCTCTTCATTAGCATTTGATAGTCAATTACTAAGTGAGTGTGTGTTATAAATGTGTGTTTCACGCATTTGCTGTGTGAAACTGACTAAATTTCACTTTCCAGCTTTAGTTAAACTAAGAGGCTTGATATTTTGATAATCAGCCCTAGTGAATTTTAATAAAATGTTTTATATTGATCTTACAGAACAAAACCCTACAACAACTGTAGAAATACCATATGATATTATTCATTCCTTCATTCATTCATCTTCTACCGCTATATCCGATCTTTCCTCGGGTCACGGGGAGCCTGTGCCTATCTCGGGCGTCTATGGGCATTAAGGCAGGATACACCCCGGATGGAATGCCAACCCATCGCAGGACACACACACTCACATTCACACACACATTCACTCACATACACTAGGGACAATTTTCCAAGGTGCCGTGCATGTTTTTGGACCGAGAGGAAACCGGAGAACCCGGAGAAAAACCTCCTAAGGCACAGGGAGAACATGCACAAACTCCACACACACACATGGTCGAGACGGGAATCGAACCCGGACCCTGGCGGTGTGAGGCGAACGTGCTAACCACTAAGCCACCGTGTCCCCCCATATGCTATTATAATATAGTTAATTATAGCTCATTAGAGTTCTTGTGAAAAGACTTCTCTCTTTCTGTATTATTCTCTGTTTCTAATATATAATATTAAAATTCCTTTATTGCTTTTGTACTAAAATCATGTATATATTCATTGCCTGTGCTTGACATGATGATTTTGTCTACCAGTGGCCTCCTTGGAATCATTGTCAGATATTAATAAAAAAAAAAAAAGAAGTTCTGTAATGTAAGTAAGACACTCTATTATTATTGTACAGAAAACAACAAACTTTCAGTTTGATGACTCGCAGATAGCAATTAGGGCATTTAAACGTAAAGCGTTTAAAGGAA
Organism: Kryptopterus vitreolus; assembly: GCA_030449085.1. Classification (NCBI taxonomy): domain Eukaryota; kingdom Metazoa; phylum Chordata; class Actinopteri; order Siluriformes; family Siluridae; genus Kryptopterus; species Kryptopterus vitreolus. The sequence continues at coordinate 4,699,180 of JACRUU010000005.1, read as the reverse complement.
TTTACAGGCAAAGGGAAAATTGTTTTGTCGTCAGACAAATCAAAATTTGATATTACTTGATTTGATATTAATTTAAGGCTGTTTGCAATTTCAGCCGAGTTCACGATGTCCATCCCTGTGTTTGTCTCTAAGATGACCGCATCCATTTGTCTGTAGGACTACCTGCCTGTGGCATCCGCATCTACAATCATGAGCTGCTTTTATCGGCTTGTCAATTCTATTACTTTTGTCCGGTAACAATGGACTTTCCACAATTTGCATCCCGTCGAAACAGATTGACGACTATTATATTCTTCTTGGAAATGCGCAGTTTAACACCAGCAGTCCGGCAAAACTACGAACATTCATCTGGGCAATTGGATTTTGGACTTTCTGACAAGCAGACACAAAGTAGTAAAAAAAAAATCTATAACTGCATTTCCTCCACACTTCCGCACATGATCTCCACACGGATGCATTCTTAGTCTCCTCATGCACTCGCTGTTCAGTCATGACTGCATCACCAAGCAGAGCTACAATAACAATTCAAGTTTGTTGACAACACCACCATTCCTGTGCTCATCATGAATAAAGATGATGTAGCGTCTCACAGTCTAAAGTTTAATATTGATCCCGTGGTCCACAGGACGGAGCCGCTGGGCTAAAACATTTCAAGGTATGGGGTTGTCACACAGAGCTCAGCAGCTGATAAACCATATAAGCTTGGGAAGTTGTCATATCCCAAGCATGATTATGCTGTAGGTGGGGGTTAGTTAGCTAAGGGTCCCCCTCCTAAACTACAGGGCACTACAACAGAGGAATAACTAGTTCACCTCTATGACCTCTAATGCCCAGTTCACCGCTATTCAAAGGCATTCAAAGGGGAAGATACTCACACCCCTACTGGCCCCAACACAACACACAAAGACCTTTTCTTGATTTAGTCTATAATGAACTATTATAAACCCCTAATGATATATGCTTGTTTTATATATATATTTATTTATTATCGCTTTATTCGTTTATCCTAGGAACCCCTCTGTATGTGTATTTGGTATACTGTCAATGCTTATATCCAGTCATATCAAGATATTTCCACTTTCATCCTGTTCACCTTTCTATTCTTGGTATCGAAATGATCTGCTCTTTATTCCCGAAACAATGGTGTAAGATATTTGATCATGAAGTGCAACATTTTGTTATACTAGATTTGGTTATAAACTTCATAATTTCTCCAGCCCAGCCAGAAACATACAAATAAGCCATGAACGGAGGCAAATAAACTTTTTCCCCTCCCAAAGTTGCGTCGGATTCGCCATTCCACCAAAGATGTCAGAGCAATGAAAGTCCTGAACATACTCAAAGAGGTCACATGGCTCAAGGAAGTTACCAAACTTTATGAGGTTGTGAAACACCAAAAAGACCAAGACCCTAGGACCAAGGCTCAAGGACCACGACTCGAGGCTGAACCTCAGCCTCTTTCAGACCAGGCTTTGAAACCCTTTTGAGACGGATGGGTTCCGGGGTCAAATCTTGTCCGAGATGGGACTCTTTGAGACTTTCCGGCAGCGCCAAAGTCAAGGCCTGTTCACATCAGATCGTCAGAAAGACTCTTGCACACCGATGCAATAACCGTTTACTAAAAATCTAGATTTGCACTTTACGTTTGGAGCCCTTTATCAAGGTGAATTTTGATTCATTGATGATTCTCATTAGGCTGGTCAAATGAAGATCAACTTGCCATTCTTTATCTTCTCTCTCACTCTCTTTCATCTTACTTTCTCTCTCCTTCGATTCTCTTATTCTCTTTATTTTTATTTTCTTGCTTTCTCTCCCTCTATATATGTTTTGTCTTAGTTTAATTCTGTATATGTATAATATAATTTATTAAATGGTGTATATATATATATATATATATATATATATATATTCATTCATTCATTCATTCATTCATTCATTCATTCATTCATTCATCTTCTACCGCTATATCCGAACTTCTCGGGTCACGGGGAGCCTGTGCCTATCTCAGGCGTCTATGGGCATTAAGGCAGGATACACCCTGGATGGAATGCCAACCCATCGCAGGGCACACACACTACACATTCACACACACATTCATACACTAGGGACAATTTTCCAAGGTGCCAATCAACCTACCGTGCATGTTTTTGGACCAGGAGGGAGGGGGAAAACCGGAGAAACCGGAGAACCCGGAGAAAAAACAAACCCCCTGAGGCACGGGGAGAACATGCAAACTCCACACACACATGGCCGAGACGGGAATCGAACCCGGATCCTGGCGGTGTGAGGCGAACGTGCTAACCACTAAGCCACCGTGCCCCCCCCCATATATGTATATATATATACATATATATATATATATATATATATATATATATATATATATATATATATATATATATATATATATATATATATATATATATATATATATATATAGATATATAATATTATATATATGCTCACAATTAGAATTTCACCGATTCCTTTACATGCTAAATTAGAGCTAGTATTTTATAAAGTGGGAGAGTTGTTCTTTCTTGGCCAGGGAGGTCACTTTCCTAGAATTGATAAATAATTACACTGTCTGCTCTCTGGACGAACAGATTAAATAATTATAACATTGATCCAAGTACAGTTGATTTGAGATATAATCGAAATATTTATGATGAATTATAACCTGTTATAATTACTCACAGATATTTACTCTTTGGAAAGCTAATTCGCTATATAATGGTGGAGAATGCGCTTTCTTTTTTTTTTAATTGAGCTAATTCACAACAATGAGATAAAATCATAGGGATCCAATAAGGTTATAACGAAGGAGATGAGTAGTGGACTGCAGGAGAATGGGAGGGGTGTAGCTCAGTGGGTGCTGGGCAACTGATCGGAAGGTCGTGGGTTTGAGCCCCAGTATCACCGAGCTGCCACTCTTGGGTCCTTGAGCAACCTTAACTCTCCGTGCTCCGTGCTTCATATAATGGCTGACCCTGCACTTTGACCCCAGCTTCCAAAACGTGCAGAAAATATTTCCCTCACGGGATCAAAAAAGAGTTTTTTTTTAAAAAAAGGACGGGCTTCTGTTGAATGAGCTTAACAATGACATTCACACTGAGGCAGTGATGAATCCTGCTACTGAACTTCAAATGGATGCTCAGGAAGTTCGGTCTCCCATTTCCTTCACCCCCAAAATATGACCAACTTATAAAAATGCTCCAGAGAGAGAGAGAGAGAGACAGAGAGAGCATATCCTGTCAGAGTGCATGACTGTCTTGTTTGGCAGCTGCTTCCTCCTCATTACTTAAAAGACATCCTCAATACATCATGTCTAAGGAGGGCTCACAATATCTTGACAGACCACAGTCATATAGTATACAGATTGTTTACCAGCCTGCCATCGGAGATACAGTGCCACAGCATTCGATCCCGAAACGGCAGCAGTTTCTACCTGCGGGCTATAAGTATTCCCAATAAAACTGTAATCCACTCATTGGTCCTTCTACCACTCCTTCACTATCTCCTACACACTGCTAAACTAACTGACAGCTCAAGGACACACACACACACGGACAATCTCTTTACATGTTTCTGTCACCTTTGGGTGTTGCAATATTTCCACTTACTGCCACTTACTGACACACGGACTAAGTCCTGCCTCGGTACGACATATCGACATATTAATCATATATAATACACACATCACATACTATTACATCTTTCTTTTTTCTCGTAAATGTTATTTATTTATTCTGCACGGTGGCTTAGTGGTTAGCACATTCGCCTCACACCCCCAGGGTCCGGGTTGGATTTCCGTCTCGGCCATGTGTGTGTGTGGGGAGTTTGCATGTTCTCCCCGTGCCTCAGGGGGTTTTTCTCCGGGTTCTCCGGTTTCCTTCCCACTCCAAAAACATGCACGGTAGGTTGATTGGCAGTTTGGGAAATTGTCCCTAGTGTATGAATGTGTGTGTGATTGTTTGTGTGTGTGTGTGTCGTGCGATGGGTTGGCATTCCATCCAGGGTGTATCCTGCCTTAATGCCCATAGACGCCTGATATAAGCACAGGCTCCCCGTGACCCGAGGGAAGATCGGATATAGCGGTAGAAGATGAATGAATGAATGTTATTTATTCTGCATGTCTCCCGAGGACAACTGCACAAAGCTTCTACATATTTTATTACATGTTGCTCACTTGCACTTATTTTATGACTGCACATATTACAGTGATTATATAGTTGATGATGATCTGCAATTTACGAAGTAACTAGGTATAAGCGGCTAGAACGTCTAGGCAGAACGTCATTCTGCATATTTTGTATTTATAAAGAATCTCGTGCTTTCTCTTCATCTTCTGATGTACATTTTTGCACATTGAAAAATATCTCAGCCTCAGAATAAGCATTTCAAAGTATAATGTAAGTGACATTCGTGCATGTGCCAGCGCGTCGGGAGTGGAGGGAAGGAGAAAAGGTGTGCCGGCATGTAAACACCCGAGCGGACGCGAGAGAGGCGGGCCGATCTGCAGGCAAGAGATAGGTGGACGCCGGCGAAGACTGCATGCCGGTCTGCGAGTGGGCTTCGACGGATGTCGGGGGGGAAGAGGGTTTGGGGGGGCTCCCAAGCCGTGAGACTGTGGATGTGTCCCAGCGGTGGAAAGCGTCAGGACACAGGTGGAAAGCAATAAAAATGGCTCTCAGCTTGGTGATCGGTTGTCTGTCTCTCATTCTTCCAGCTCGGACCCGTGAATTGTTTACAGTGCACATGACAAATAAAGTTGAAGTCAATGTTTCATTATAGATATGCACGTTTCTTCTTTGAATCTGTTTGAAATAGCAATTTTATTATTATTTTGACTGTCAATTGATTCAAATGTTTAATTGCACATAATAAATGAATACTTTTCATGTTTCTAATACTGTAACAGATGTTATAATCATATACATTTCTCTCAAAATCTCTCCCTTTAATAAAATTATTGATTATTTAATATTTATTTTACTCTGAAAATGATTCTTTTAATATTTGTTTGCTTTCCATATAAACTGGTGAAATGTTTAGGTTATACAGAAGCGCATTGCATTCTCAAAAGAATATTTCGTTTTTTTAATTCGGGGAAATTTAGGAAGAGTGGATGCACTGAAGTATTTTTTATTCATTTGTTCTTTTTTGTTGTCTGGGTTTCGTTCATTCGCCAACACAACGCAGGGTGAAAGAGCAGATCACACACATAGTAATGCAAACTGCGTTACTCATGCGTCAATAATATTAGTGCCGTTAAAGTGGGTTAACACGCATTAACTTTGACAACCCTAATTTTTATATAAATGAAAAATAAGATTCAAGATATATATATAACATAGATATTCCCATATTTTCTTTTTTTTATCATTTGCTCCCGTTAGGGGTCTCCACACTGGATCATGCATCTCCATATCACTCTGTCCTCTGCATCTGCGACTTTCAAACCAACCACCTGCATGTCTTCCCTCAACAAACCCAAATTAAACTCATCCTTGGCCTTCTTCTTTTCCTCTTGCCTGGTGGTTCCATCCTCGACATTCTTCTGCCAATATACCTCATGTTCCTCCTCAGCACGGGCCCAAGCCATCGCTCACCTTGTCTCCGAAATGTCCTAACCAGCACGATCCCTCTAATAAACTCATTTCCATCCTGTCCATCCTCGTCACTCCCAATGAATATTGCAGCAATGCCGACTCATATTCCCAGGTCATCCAACATATATTCTTTCTGTGTCTAAATTTGAGATTTATTTTAAAAGCTACAAGCGATAAGTCAGCACGAAAATGCACCTTTTTTTTGCCAAGACTTAAACACAGAAGAGCTTCGCAAAACTGGCGCACCAAAGATGAGAAAATGTTCCTTGACTGCGTTATCGATCGCACTATCTGTATGGATCACCTTCTTCACAACTGCCTCACCGCCAAAGAGCAACCACTTTGAATCAATGCAGCCGGGTCAGACTAAGTTAAATGACAGAGAGCGAGAGAAAAGATAAGGCGGTTGGTTGGGGGGAGGGGAGGGGGGGGTGAATCCTACCATAGCAGAAAGTCTTCCTCGGGAGACAATGCCGAACAAGCTGAACTCTGTGACAGAGCCGACACCCACACACGCTCGCATACTCTTTTTATCTCACAAGGCTTTTTTTTAATTCTCTCAGAATGTGAAATTTAAACACTCAGACAGTTTTCCTGATCCTTTAGTGTTTATTGTGTACACAAAGTGATCATCGCCTCACAACTTCTGCAACATCCGCTGAACGGTGTTGAAGGTGGACCCGTTTGAAACATGACCATGTGCGAATCAAATGCACGCCGCTGCATGAAGCACTCCCTGCGATAAAGTGGAAAAGCCCTGAAACCATACACCCACTAAACATGCCCACAGAGAATGCTTAAATCCAAATGGCATCTAGTAAATCTATCCACACTGCCTCCCTATCACTTATATAACTGTGCCATAGAAATCCTGTCAGGCACCACCCCTCTATTGTAATTGCATTTACCCAATCTCCATGACTGAACATTAAAAGGCATTGGAACACGGGAACACCTGACCCTCTAATACTCTGGCGCCCACAAGGCTTTTTTTCCCCAAAGGAATAAGGAGTCATCTGACCAGATTACTGAGGGTAACAACAAATCAAATTAAACTACTGTTATCTTTGCCACTCGTGCCTGCAAAAAGAAGAAAATTCACTCGTCTGATATCTACAGTGTATTATAAAGGTTTAAGGCACTGTGCTACTCATCAGAAGGTCCGGGTTCGAGCCCCAGTATCGCCAAGCTGCCATTCTTGGGTCCTTGTGCAAGGCCCTGAACCCTTTGTGCTCCAGGGTCACCGCACCGTGACTGACCCCGCACCCTGACCCTAGCTTCCAAACAAGTTGGGATATGCGAAGGAACAATTTCACTGTGCTGTACTGTATATATGTGACAAATAAAGGTTATTCTATCCTATTCAAAAAGGGAGGGTAATAAGTGGAAAACAGCCTTTAGCACCACCTCTGGCAAAACCGAATAATGCTGAATGATGCCTCCCCTCAGTCTTATAAATGATGTCTTGAAGGATATGCATGATTGGGACTGCATATATTGGTGCTATCTATTGATGTATTCCTCCTCTCCTGAGACTTCTGTCTAGCATGTTAAGCAGATCCTGTCATGACAAACCATCTTTGTGCGAAGGAAACAGAATGTAAATTCAACGCGCTTCCATCTCCTGCGTTACTTCATAAGGCTAAAAATAGTAACCATGGACAAAAAATAAACCCCAAACCACACAAAGGTTAAATATATCCGTAGTTATTATTTATTTATTTTTATTTTTATGAGACACAGGCATGTTCTTTTTGTTTACATGCAACAAAATAGGTCATTTATTAGTAGTATGAAGATGCCACTTATTTCAGATATTCTCAATAACATTATGTATACTTAAAGTCACATTTTCCATCATTTTATTAGAGGTTATGTATCACACAATACAAGTTCATTCATTCATTCATTCATCTTCTACCGCTATATCTGATCTTCCCTCGGGTCACGGGGAGTCTGTGCCTATCTCAGGCGTCTATGGGCATTAAGGCAAATACACCCTGGATGGAATGCCAACCCATCGCACGGCACACACACACACACACACACACACACACACACACACACACACACTCACAGACATTCATACACTAGGGACAATTTTCCAAGGTGCCAGTCAAACTACCGTGCATGTTTTTGGACCGGGAGGAAACCGGAGAACCCGGAGAAAAACCCACTGAGGCACAGGGAGAACATGCAAACTCCACACACACATGGCCGAGACGGGAATCAAACCCTGACCCTGACGGTGTGAGGCGAACGTGCTAACCACTAAGCCACCGTGCCCCACAATACAAGTTTTTAAATGTTATTTTCTCTCTGGCTGTCCTGTTTAATATAGGTTTGTAATTACGTTCATTGTTTTTCTTTTCTTTTCAGGTCAAATTGTTGTATGGACCATGAGCAAATTTTCTTATTTTCTTAATTCTAAATGTTTTCTTCCCATATACATGTTTCATATCATCTTTCTAATATTTTAAGATATCAGTAGTACTTGTTTACAGTCTTAGAAAACAGGACAGTTGAATCAAGATTTGTTAGTGATGTAAGTGTGTTATGTTTGTTAGAAAAAAAAAAAAGCTTTGGTGGTTGCATGTCTGTCTGTCTGTCTGTCTGTCTATCTATCTATCTATCTATCTATCTATATATATATATATATATATATATATATATATATATATATATATATATATATATATATATATATATATATATATAAAAAACTTCTACTGCTATATCTGATCCTCCCTCGGGTCACGGGGAGCCTGTGCCTATCTCAGGCGTCTATGGGCATTAAGGCAGGATACACCCTGGATGGAATGCCAACCCAATCATAGGGCACACAACTCACATTCATACACTAGGGACAATTTTCCAAGGTGCCAATCAACCTACCGTGCATGTTTTTGGACCGGGGGAAACTATATATATATATATATATATATATATATATATATATATATATATATATATATATATATAGAGAGAGAGAGAGAGAGAGAGAGAGAGAGAGAGAGAGAGAGAGAGAGAGAGTATCGAGAGCAATTCTTTGATCTCAGGATTGATTGAGCAGACGATAAGATTATTGCTCGGTTGTTATTGTTGTCCTTGCTGTTGTTTGCTGTAGTAGTAACAGACTTGAAATCAACTGTAAATTGTTATAAAATGAATGACATTTTCCAGCAGCACTCTAGGTAATAACCTATAGATTAAAAGACGTTTGCTGTTGCCTCAGGGACAAATACAACAAAATCTACCTGAATATATCTCACTGTAATGCAAAATAAACAGTGAGAGCTCATATAGCTATGCTTTTAAAGCTGTCAGTATAAACTATGTAACATTCCTGTAGTCTCAGGCAGATGCCTAGTGAACCTTTTTTGCCAGCCATACTGCACATTCTGTTTAAATCTGTATGCATTGCTACAAATAAGCAATTCTGAAAATAATCTTTTATTCCTATGAAATAAAAATGGAACTTCAATGACGAAGGATTTTGATATTCAAACAGTAAACGAGTTTGTTGTAAGGAAAACTGTAAAGTTTAAAGAACTATATGAATATATTATAAATAGAAATTATTTTTGAGGGTTTATTTATATTTATTTATATTTTGGAAATATCCATTAGAAACAGGGGGCACGGTGACTTAGCACGTTCGCCTCACACCACCAGGGTCCGGGTTCGATTCCTGTCTCAGCCATGTTATACGAATACTCAAATAATCGATGGAATAAGTGGCAAGAGCAGTAATGGTGATTGGTGCAAAATCTGTATGTAAACAGTAAAACTCAGTGTAAACAGTATAAACAGTAAAAACTTCATAAACAGTAAAAACAGTAACGTGATTATAATAGATATTGGAAGTATAAAGTTGAATTTTATTTTTATTATTTATTTATTTATATTTATATATATATATATATATATATATATATATATATATATATATATATATATAATATAATAAATTATTAAATAAATAATATAATAATATAATAATAATAATAATAATAATAATAATAATAATAATAATAATAATAATATATAATAATAAAGATAAATATAATATGTCTTATATTTTTTATTTATTTTTTTGGGCATACAATTTCCATCCATGGCATACAATGTATTATATGTCTTATTTTTCTTTGAGTTGTATTTTGTTCCATTTAAAAAAAAAGCTTAATTTATGAATTGCGTGTGAATTGTATCCTAATGTTCAGTTAGTATACTTTCTTTTTATATGCATAATGTAATCTAATAGTGTGAAATGATGACATACTTGTGGAAGTAGGATTTTACACTACCAGGTAAGGCATATTCTATGCTGAAGCAATTTATGGACTCCGATGATGCAATCGCCTCTACCCAGGCTTTAGCAGTGCACTTGGTGAAGCTCCAACCTGCGCGAAAAAAGAGAAACGGGAGATTGTTTGGGTGTCACTAAAGTGAGCATGCATAGAGTTCTGCCCATATTTTACTATATAATAATATATATATATATATATATACATATATACATATATATGTGTGTATATATATATATGTGTATATATGTGTGTATATATATATATATATATATATATGTATATATATATATATCTATATATCTATATATATATATATATGTGAACATATAAGATATAATAAAATATAATAAAAGATTTCAATTTTATATAGAAAATAAAAAATCTTTCTCCCTTTTTTAATGTTTTTTTTTTCCTCTTCTTATTTTTTGTTTCTCTGTGTGACAGACTGAAAAACAAATCTTCTGTAGAGAATCACATCCTTCTCCCCTCCATGGATAAGCAACCGTAAGACAAACGATAGTCTGGGCATAGAGTTTGGGAAAGCAAGTTCCCTGGAGTGGAATACAATCTTGTTCTTTCAGAAATCACATCTCTTGACCTGTGGTTCAAGAAACCAACCTTTTAATGATAACAGGGCATTTGATGAGGCTTTACAAGGAATTACAGCAAGCAGCTAGAGGCCAATCCAACAGCTAGCCATCTCAGTCGATAGGGAGCAAAATAAGCAGTAAGTTATAAACATATTAAAAAAAAAACATCAGAGGTCATTGTTTCAATGCATCATGTAAAAAAAAAAAAAAAAAAAATATATATATATATATATTTTTTTTTTTTTCATTTACAAATAACTGACAATTGTCTATATATTATCTTAACCCTGAGGCAGCCCAGATGTTTTCCTGCATTGATTTTTACTACTTGAATGATGGACTGTCAATACATGTGAAAATAATTTTAGAGTTAAACGTTATTTAAATCGGTGTCGTTCACTGTTAATACTGTTGAAGCAAGAAAATGTGTGTTACTATTTGGAAACAATTCATATTAAATAAGAGTGAGATATTAAAAAGCTCCTGTGTTATATTGGTATCACAATCTCTCCCTAAATTCTACTGTAATTGTTCCCACCCTCATGATAATTCATTCATTCATTCATTTTCTACCGCTATATCCGATCTTCCCTCGGGTCACGGGGAGCCTGTGCCTATCTCAGGCATCTATGGGCATTAAGGCAGGATACACCCTGGATGGAATGCCAACCCATCACAGGAGACACACACACACTCACATTCACACACACATTCGTACACTAGGGACAATTTTCCAAGGTGCCAATCAACCTACCGTGCATGTTTTTGGAACGGGAGGAAACCGGAGAACCCAGAGAAAAACGGCTCATGATAATAAATATATATATATATATATCAGTTTGATAAGTGTGGAAAGGTTAATAAGTGCTTCAATTTTCTTTTTTCAATCTGTATACATAGGCACATTTCCACCCCTCCTTAATGGCATTTTAATGAGCGTAGGGGAAAATCTTGCCTTCAAGTAAGCAATTATGCTGGAGTCCACAGATGGCATTCACATGGACTGGATTCAGAACTGACACTATCCCGATAAAGGAGCAAACTATTAAACTATACCACCATTTTGGAGTAACGTTCTCCGAAATGCATGCATTTATTTGTTTGCATGTTCGTTTGTTGCTCATTGTTTGTTTTGCCCTTCATTGAATGTTTAGAATTGTTAAATCGATTGTATTTAACAGGGTGAAAGCAGACATTTGATGCATGAAACCCATCAACATGTGAATTTATCACACATGGAATGGATACACATTGTTATTTAAGATAAAAAAAAGTAATTAAAGTGAGTTAAGTCAGTTAAGTTAAAATAATTAAAGTCAGTTAAGTTAAAATAAACGTTTATTTGCCACTTATGAGTAGTCCCAGGATAGTCCTAATCCCAGATGCATTTTGAAATGCATCCATTCTATTCTGTTTTTTCCTTTTTTTTTTTTTTTTTTACATAAAAATGTACATTACTGGTCAACAAAACTTCAAACAAAATCAACTTACAGTCCCTAGTCCTCTCCTCGTTATCAGCATAGCGTCTCGTTACAGTGGTTCTTAAGACACATTTGCATGTCTGCATGTGCCAAATTCATCATTAAAGTGATCGTTAAATGTTTGTTTTAATAGAGTTTTTTCTTTATATATATATATATATATATCTATATATAATATTATATAGAATATATACATCTGTGTTCTCCCTTGTGAGCACGGAAGTATGCGATTACTCTGTTAATTATGATGATGTGGCACATGACATAAAATCTCTGCAGTGGCAGTTTACCTGCACCTTACGCGATTACACTTTTCTACCACTTGGGGCTCTGTGGACATTCCTAACAGAAAAATCTTGATGAATCCCATTTGGTACATAGAAATGTGTACAAATGCTCCTTAAAGAGTTGTTTCCTTATGAGGAACATTATGAGGGAATATTTAGTTGTTGCATAATCCAAAGAGCAGGTTTGTCATAGAAATATTTCATTTAGACTGAGAATTTATGCAGATATTATTTTAGTGAAAGGTATTTTTTTTAAACCTGTTGCTCTTTTATTGGTCTTGTAAATGTAATATATAGTAATATATATATATATATATATATATATATATATATATATATATATATATATATATATATATAGGGGCACGATGGCTTAGTAATTAGCACGTTCGCCTCACACCACCAGGGTCCGGGTTCACGTGTGTGTGTGTGGAGTTTGCACGTTCTCCCTTTGCAGTTCTCCTCTCCCTCCGTGCCTCAGGGGTTTTTTTTTCTCCGGGTTCTCCGGTTTCCCCCCAGTCCAAAAACATGCACGGTAGGTTGATTGGCACCTTGGAAAATTGTTCCTAGTGTATGTGAATGTGTGTGTGTGTGCCCTGTAATGGGTTGGCATTCCATCCAGGGTGTATCCTGCCTTAACGTCCCATAGACGCCTGAGATAGGCACAGACTCCCCGTGACTCGAGGGAAGATCGGATAAAGCGGTAGAAGATGAATGAATGAATGAATATATATATATATATATATATATATATATATATATATATATGTAATATATATATATATATATATATATATATATATATATATATATATATATATAGTCCAATGATCTCTCAGAGTTTAGTCAGACTGATTAATATTGTGAGTCGATATAGAATTACACTGCTTTTGATGCTTTTTACACTACAAAATTACAGTCAAAAACACAACAAGAAACTTTGTACGCAACGTTGCAGCTCAATTGTTCTGCTTCCAAGCATTCGTTTGTGGTCCAAGTGGGGTTTTCTCTTGGAAAATGAATGAATATAATGCTGCCCCTAAGACTTCAATTCATGCATAGGCGTACATTACAGCACAAGCACCGACCCTTGTTAAAAGGCAAAAGGCTTCATGTCTGACACGCAGGATGCAAAGGACCTCGGGTTGGTTTGGAAACAAATCTAATGTCACACATGAACTATACCGCCATTTTAGAGTCACGTTCTCCGAAAATGATGCATCGCTTTTACTTGTTTGAATGTTTCTCCAACTCTCCAGGAGCCTCGCAACCAATCCACCCGAATAAACGAACGCAAAAAGATTGGATTGACAGGACAGTGGTTTCATTTCGCTCTCTCGTTGAGCCGAGGGACCTGTTTAGTATGCAGCCCCTTGCTCTCGAAATATCCCCAGTCCTTCATCAGCCTGAGCGACATAAGCTGTGCGTCTGGAGCTGCCTCGGTCTCCATCTTTCTCTCTTGTTCTTGTACTATAGTTCTTTATTCATTCCTCTCTGGAACTCTCTCACATATCCGGTTATTAAGTTTCGGATCAGAGGCAATTCAGTGATTGGAGATTGCCTTGCAGAGCATGGATGCCATTATCCTTGATAGGCACATATAGCTCTTTATTGCTGTGTCATTTACATGAAAATGCACAGAGAGAGATAGCAGAATTTGAAAGAGTCCCTTTTTTTGTTTGTTCAAAACAATTTGTGAGAATTTCCCGGAGACGCTTATCGCCATAATCGCTGATTGATTGCCCTCTGTGTGTGTGAATGACGTGCAAGGACAGACCTGACTGTATTTTTCAATCGATCCAACAAACATGCCCGTATCCATAGATATCCACATATAAACACACACACACACACACACACACAAATATGCATACACCCGAAACACACACACACGACGCGCGAACACGCATCTATCCCGCTCTTCATGTGACGCTCAGTCTTCTCCACCGACCCTCCCCTTCACTTCACTTCTTCTCTGATTGATGCCGATGCAAGAAGCATTCCTTCTCCTTTTTCCTCCCTCCCTCACTCCCTCCTGCTGTCTCCCTCCCTCCCTCCATCCATCCTCCCCTCGCTACCATCCCTCCCTCCCTCCCCCCTCCCTTTGCGCTTTCTCTCTCTCCCTCTCTCTCTCTACGACGCTGCATCGCAACCACACTCGCTGGCTCTTCCCGAAGCACGGAGGGAAACATATGCAGCTATTGGGAAAAAACGAAGAAGAGGGAAAAGGAGACAGGAGGGGGAAAAAAGAGGGAAAGTTGAATCCAGGGGATGAGCACAGGTGCATATTGGCAAGCTCCAGACGGGGATGTTGGAGGTCCTACCTGTAAGCCGTACCGTCCGCTGAGGCAAGCTGGAATGACTTGGGTGAACAGAAGCGCACTGGAAACCCACTGTGGACGGCTCACTAGGAGCTGTCTGTGATCTCCCCTTACCCCCATACCCTCTTCTCACACACACACACACACACACACAGACACAGACACACACACACACACACACAGCTATACCTGCTTTCCTGCTATAACCACAAACTGGCTTCCTAAAGAGCATGAATGCCTTGGCGTTCACTGGCTGATGGATACAGGAGCACAAAAAAAGGTAAGGACTTCACTGCTGGTTCAGCTGCTTTAACCTTTTATATGTTTTAATATTAACAATAATTAAGTATACATTTTGCAATGTATTTTTATTTTATGTTCTATTCAAATAACCCTGCCGGATTCTTGCTGTAGTGATGCAGCAAGTTAAATGTTTTTGGGCTTTTTTCCCTACATAATATTTTTTGACACACTTGGACAGATGTTGTTGTTTATTTATTTATTTATTTATTTATTTTGCATTCTGTGAAGGTGTCCAACCAGGCAGGAGATCAGCAAGCATATTGCACAAGCAGCAACTCATACTCGGGTGTTAGTCAACTTAATGATTAAGGCTGCCAGCATAGCCTGCTAGGAAACTGCACCTAAAAAACTACACAATTATCTTCTTCCCTATACCTCTATGCAGGGATTTAGTCTTTGTTTTGTCCTTCCTGGCAGTGATGTGACTTGAATCTGAAACGAAGAAAGATTTTTACCAGAGAATTGGTTTATGGGGGGGGGGGGTTTAAGTTGGAAGCAGGTTTAAATGCATCTCACATTGACAGGTTTATTAAAAAGGGAATATATATATATCTATATATATATATATATATATATATATATATATATATATATATATATATATATATATATATATATATATATATATATATATATATATATATTTGCAGGCTGACACAAGCATTCCCAAAGAAGCGAATTCAATAGTGCATTTGCATAAAATAAATCATATCCAAAACCAGTAAGAGCATTTTATTGCATTAAACGATTGCACAGCTGCTGGACAGTGAAAGAACACATAGGTCATTTGCATTATAGCTCATTTCACAGCATTAAATAGTAATAGTAACAGCTGTTTACATCAAATATTATATAAGTTGATATGCTCAGGGTTAATCCTAATAGTAATGCAGATATAGAATCAGCTTTAGTATTGCTAGCTTACTATATAATAAATACAAACTCTGACTGCATGTAAACAATTAAACAACAAAACTGTATTCTATTCTGAGCCCCGAACCCACATATAGGATTCAAATAACGTGCAGCTGTTTGCTACATAGGGCATTTGAGTGCTAGCTCATGCTATGCTAATGTTGACTCCTAAATAAATAAAACCCAGAATAGCGAATGAAGCAGTTGTGGATCGCGATACCACACGCTAACCTACAGTAGCACAATTCTTTTGAAACACAATGCTTTTGAAACACAATGCTTTTGCAACTTTTTTTGGCTCGCTGCTTGCCGTGCTTTCTCTTTAAGTAAAGCTTCAGCGAATATGCCAATTTTCGTCATTGTATTTGACTTCAATCTTATTAAATCCACACTCGTTCCAAATGAGCCATTTACTTGAAATCGCTCATACATCCAGTGATGATCTTCCAAATGCGACCCAATCTAAAAGGTTACGAGTAACGAACTACCTTCCTTAATTCCTCCCTCCTAACTTCATACAAATTATTGTAACATTCAGCCTGGTATCTAGCACTGTTTTAAAACACTGTTTATGAGCTCAAAAATAAAGCACCTATACAGATGTTATATCAGATAAAATATTATGTGACTACTTGCCTTCTGCCTACATAATATATATAAACATTTAAGACAGATATTCCTCGAGGCTCATTCTCCCGTCTCAATGCAGGTTATCCACATAATCCTCCAAGGAGAATGTCTATGGTTAGCAAAAGTCAGCACCACAGTGCTTTATGGAGACCGAAATTGTGCGGCGGTGTTTATTCCTGAGTAGAACGTGCCTTTCTAAGAGCTTAGCTGTCCACCCTTGTTGGCCAGATCATACATCACTCTAGTCTAGAGCAGGGTCCATCCGTTTTTACCCTCACGTCTCTGAAACCCTTGGTGATCCCGTCAGTTTAAAGCTATTAATGAGATACTGTCGTAGCTTAAAAGTTCCTGGCTAGTTGTCAACCCTTTAAACCTAGCCACTCTACTGTACTGGAATGTAAGAAGCCATAATGTAGTCTGGCTCAATTTTTTATTATTTATTTGTTTATTTTTCGGGTATGAGAGACAGAGAGAGATCGTTATCAGTCTGGACAAACACAGCATGCTGATTGGGCACTACATGGCCTAAGGGAGGTCATATGCCAGGCTAAAAATATCATCATGACTCCATCATTGTAGCACGTCGTGCCAAAGTCAGGGTAACAAAGAGTGTGAAAACATTTGTAGGCATGGTGAGTGGTAATAAAAGCTAGTGAATTTACATTATTAAAACGCTACGATCGTGTTCATTTCCTTTCAAGTCATGAAATCCTGTCACGATAACCTTAAAAACTGACTGTAACATTTCATCAAAAAATGGCACAGTGTGATCAAATGTTGTGGCCATCAAATTTCAACTCATTCAAAGTTGTGCACAAAAATAATTTAGAGTAAAAGATCTCACTGAACAGAGGGCCCTCTGAACACTTCTGGAACACCGACTCTGCAAGGCCTCCTCATAGGGTTGCACGATTAATCGGGGAAAAAAAAAACACAATCTCGATCCATACATATATACGACCTCGTTTCTAAACGATGGCGATTCACTCCTGAGTATCGGCTGGTTTATACTTCTGCGCCGAGGCTATGGCGTATCCTAGGTGTATCGACGCCTACCCTACGTCATAGCCTCTTCCATAACCTTTCCAAAAAGTCGATGCAGAGCGCAAGGTCTGTGATTGGTCGGTTTGGGAGCGCATTTCCGGTGTAGCATCATCGTATCATCGCATTCCTCCGTACTGCCATTTTGAAAGTGAAGAAACAAAGCACGGAAAGGATCGCAGGGTCAGACATGATACAGCACCCCTGGAGCACAGAGTGTTAAGGGTCTTGCTCAAGGACCCAAGGGCGGCACCTTGGCCATACCAGGGCTCGAACCCGGATCTTCCGATCAGCAGCCCAGCGCCTTAGACCACTGAGCTACCCCCTCCCGCTATGCTACGTTCACACATTATTGGTATTTCTTAAATAATACACTATTTTTGTTACTTCGGAACTTGAACTGATTGACCTGTTTGTTTTTTGAGTGCAATACATTCATGTAGTAAGAATGTGTGAGAGAATCGTGATCTCAAGTCCTATAGGGGAAAAATCGTGATTCACATTTTAGCAAGGATCATGTAGCCCTAGTTCTCATCCAACATTAGTTCCTGATGTTTGTAATACTATAGTATTGTAGTAGTGTAGTGGTGTTAGTAGATATATGTGTTATTAACCACAAGCATTAAACACTGAAACTTAACAAACCTTATTTGGAATTTCGTATTCACACATTTACACCTAATGTCAGTAAGGATTAAACTATAGCGGCATGTGCGGATTTACTTGTTTTTTACCGATCTACAATGCCACATGTAAATTTCAATTCCACTGAAAAGGCAAAATATACATCCAAATAATAAATAAGCAGTTTTTGGAAGGTAACTTTGGAAATGTAATAGGTTACAGATGACCCCATTCAAAATGTAATAAGTAGTATAACTTTTCAATTATTTTATAAAAGTAAAGTAACTGATTACTTTTTGATTACTTTTCATTTGTCCACTAGGTGGCGCTGGGAAAAAGTGGGATATATATAAGGGGGGTTGTTTGGGATTTTCAAAAGTAATTTAATTACATGTTTTTTCGCAGTAACTGTAACGGATTACTGTTACTTTTATTTTTTGTAATTAAATGACGTAACACCGTTATATGTAACTAGTTACTCCCCAACACTTTAAATAAAAAGTATTAAATAATTAAAAAGAGGTGAATCCCATTAAATGAGTTTATTTGCTGGTTAATAATCATTAAAAATAGTTACCGTGTCTTAATCAGTACTTATCAAAGTCTCCATGTATAACCGAATGCATGGAATCAGTGCAACATAATCATAGACAAAGTAAATCATGAATCATGCACACTGGAATGAAAACCTTCCAAGCATTTTTACAGCAGCACAAAAGTGACAAGCGTATCAGCAACGACGATGAGCGCGATGCCTTCGTTGTTGTTGTTTTTTTGTTTGTTTGTTTTTTTTACACATCACAATGTCATTGTACTTCTGTCAATTGTCTCACTGGGACCAGTTGGTACAAGTAATAAGGTGCAGTGTCATATAAAATCTCGGTTGCTGTTAAACGCCCACACATGATAAAAGACGTAAGCATTACACAAATTATGGTGAAAGATAGAACATTATTCACAGCCATGTATTTCATGCGTACACAGATAAAAGGTATTTTGTAATTAAAAAGGTCGTTTGTAATTTTTGGATTGATTGATTTTCTGAGGATGTGAATCTGTAGCATGTGACCTGTGCATAAGAAAACGAGTTCCAGTGTGACCGCTTTCTGTAGGTTTTACATTCCTCAGGGTGCAGTATTTTAACTTGCTCTCTATACATTCGTCTATATGTAAAACAGTAGGCATCGATTAGATCTTTTCAATACTCCCAGACTGATTAGAAACTGATTAATTGAGCTGTTGACTATTGAGGCGGTTAGCAGTTCCTGGAATAACAGACTAATATGAATACATTTATGGCATTTGGCAGACGCCCTTATCCAGAGCGACGTACAAATGAGCAATTGAGGGTTAAGGGCCTTGCTCAAGGGCCCACTAATGGCAGCTTGGTGGTGGTGGGGTTTGAACCCGTGATCTTCCTGTCCAAAGTCCAACACCTTAACCACTGGGATACCACCTCCCTGTGAATAAATAATGTAAAGCCCAAAAAATCTTTTTATTGGTTATGTTAAAATCAGGGCTCAAGGTGGCTTAGTGGTTAGCACGTTCGCCTCACACCGTCAGGGTCCGGGTTCGATTCCCGGCTCGGCCTTGTGTGTGTGGAGTTTGCATGTTCTCTCCGTGCCTCAGGGGTTTTTTCTCCGGGTTCTCCAGTTTCCTCCCCGGTCCAAAAACATGCACGTTAGGTTGATTGGCACCTTGGAAAATTGTCCCTAGTGTATGAATGTGTGTGTGAGTGTGTGTGTGTGTGTGCCCTGTGATGGGTTGGCATTCCATCCAGTGTGTATCCTGCCTTAATGCCCATAGACGCCTGAGATAGGCACAGACTCCCCGTGACCCGAGGGAAGATCGGATATAGCGGTAGAAGATGAATGAATGAATGTTAAAATCAGTGGCATTTCAAGCCATGCTGTATTTGATCGCGGACAACACTGGTCATTATTTGCACTTTATTTACATTTTATACCATGGTGCCAAGACGTAGGCAGAGGAATACATGTATATATTTGGAAAGTTAATCTGTAATTTTATATTGCCACAGAGAGAATTGATATTTTGCTGCACACTGTATGTTTGCACAATATGTAATTTAGCTCTGTTCATTATGGTCTGAAATATCATTATGTTGCAGATGTTTCTTTATTTTTCCTCCTATTTTTTTTAAATAAATATGATTAAAGTTGATCTCAATGAACATATCAGACTGATGGATTTTGGATTGGAATATAAACAAATACAGCATTTCCCCCCTACCAATAGAACCAATAGAACGAATAGAAC
Organism: Kryptopterus vitreolus; assembly: GCA_030449085.1. NCBI lineage: Eukaryota > Metazoa > Chordata > Actinopteri > Siluriformes > Siluridae > Kryptopterus > Kryptopterus vitreolus. The sequence goes on along the minus strand of JACRUU010000005.1, from coordinate 4,678,783 downwards.
CTTATTGTTATTTTTGTATATAAAGTACCGACTTAAACCGATCTAACCCTGTTGTTTATTTTTGCTTGACCCTAGTTAAATCAAAACGTTACTTTGAGCAAATGATCCGTCAGTATTTGTGAAGGAGAAAGTTATCCAGGAAACCTCGCCTCATCTGTATACAAATAGTTTTCCACAAGCTGTATTGAACAATATAAAGGAATGTACCATTCGTGTGGCAGACACACATATATATATATATATATATATATATATATATATATATATATATATATATGTCATATAATATATATATTGTCAATCTCCAGAAAAATGATACTATTATCCTAATTAATACGCTGGTATGATACCCCGGGGTCAGCTAATAAATCATAACACTTATTAATTAAAAATCATGTTTGTTATGGCGACTTTCATGACACGGCGGTGCCGTTGCAGTTTGCTGCAGCTTATGGTGGACTCGTCACTCCCTCTGGCTTTCATCTTGTTATGAGCCATCCACAGCCTTGACCATATCACACTTCTCTCTCTCTCTCTCTTTTTTATTTATTTATTTTTTTTTTTTTTTTTTTTTTTGAGAGAGAGAGAGAGATTTCCATTTAGTTCCCATGGAAACGCTTCGTAACTCATAACAGGATAGATGAAAAGACAGATATGGTGCTCCGAGAAAAAGCCAACGATGAGAGTCCACCTACTCAGAATTGAAACACTAGAAGCTCTCACCATAGGCAAAGAGCAGTCACTCACGACACATGGCATGTCTTCTTCTCTTGTCCGATGCGGCTTAGCCACTTAGTCAGTCGAATTCCATACTTATCGGCACCCTTGTCACGGCCTCCCGGATTCTGAACACGGCCAAGATTGGCTATAGTATTATTTTTGTTGTCAGCAAAAAAGAGGTGGGAGCTCAGTGATTAAGGTGTTGGCCTCTGGACCAGAAAGTCCAGGTTCAAATCCCACCGACACTGAGGTGCCATTAGTGGACTCCTGAGCTGTTCAATTAATTTGTCGTGGAGCCGGTTCATGGAAACCAGACCAAAGGAGGGGTTGGAGAGATGTGGGCTTGCAACATGAGTGTTAACACAACAGCAATATAAGAGCTTTGTAGAGTGTTTTTGCACCCTAAAACATCCGAGTAGGCTTTTTCTACATTAAAACATGTGAAACTACATAGCATCAGTTCAGTGTACAATGGTCTCACCCCCCCCCCCCCCCCCCCCCCCCCCAAATATATAAATGTTATATTTTGAAGCATAACAAAAATCAGTGCTCAAGTAGGCTTTTCAGGGGCACGGTGGCTTAGTGGTTAGCACGTTCGCCTCACACCTCCAGGATCCGGGTTTGATTCCCATCTCGGCCATGTGTGTGTGGAGTTTGCGTGTTCTTCCCGTGCCTCTGGTTTCCTCCGGTCCAAAACATGCACGGTAGGTTGATTGGCAACCTAAAAAAATAGTGAAAAAAAAAAATTGTGTATATGTGTGTGTGTGTGCCCTGCGATGGGTTGGCATTCCATCCAGGGTGTATCCTGTCTTAATGCCCATAGACGCCTGAGACTGGCACAGACTCCCAGTGACCCGAGGGAAGATCGGATATATCATTGTGTAACATTGTGTATTGTACTGTAGATGCACAAGTCTTCTACAATCAAACTATTTTATTTTTCATTTATAATTTAAATCTTTTTTTTTCACCATTTTTTCAACATAGACATTTTCTCTAACTAGGCTGTAGTAGGGTTCATGTTTTTACATTGAATTAGCAAGGGCTTATTTTGTAGATATATCCGAAGAAAGAAATAAACAGAAGAAATGAACAAAAGTTATCATCTATCATCGGTCGCGCTTCAACAGAGACACTCACGTCAACTGCAGCTCGTGCTCCTATTGAACCAACGAACATCACTTCATAACTGTAGCGGCCGTATTTGGAAGGCCGGAACGAATTACCTCGGGGTCCGGGTTCGGCAAATGAATAGCCCTGCTCTTGAACAAGGCCCTTAAAGATATGTCACTTTGGGTAATGGTGTCTGCCAAATGCCATAAATGTTTGATTATGCAGGCTCTGCAATAAGGGTCTATTAACAAACAGTACATTTTCATTGTCTCTAGGTTGGTATCAATTATGTTTTTTTGCAACTTTTTCCTAGAATGGCACGTATGCTATATCTTTACTTATCTTTAAGAATAAAATCTGTGCTTCTTTAGGTCCAGGTACAGGTGAACGACAAATGCTACAGGTACAAAAGATAAAATACCCTTGATGGTACCATCTCAGCGTCAAGGAAAAGCACGTTCTGGGGCCTTTTATCATTAAGCGCATGATGCCGGTGGGATGGCTATTTTGGTAAGGTGACATTTTTTTAGGGATGCTCGGTTGCTGCTTTTGAAGGAGTATATGCTGATATGGGTGGAGTGACACATTAGGGGTATGACATTTAAATCGACTAGAGCAATGCTATATTTAAATCCAAATTTGTTCAAAAGTATACTTGCTGAAACCCACCGTTTATCTTTCTGCAGATCATTCAACATTGCACATAAATAGGCTTCTTTACTACTCTATTTTGCCATAATTTGCTATTCTAATTCCCACAGCATACAATAATTGCCAAACAGTAAGGGTTTACACCAATCTCTTTGTCACCAGGGGCCACATCAGAATTATGGTTGACCATTATGGGCAACCATAACTATAACTATAAGACAGGATATAGACAATGCCACCTCATAACACAAAAGACTTGTATAGCACAAAACATGCATTCGTTTTCCCAACTTTCTTGCAACTGCTTTCCATCTGCATCAATTTTTTCGCTTCCTGGACATTTTGCCATAGAAATTTCTCCACTTGTTAAAAAATCGCCCTATTTAAACGCTGATGTGGGATAGGCTGCGATCTAATACCGTCACTTCACAGGTAACATAATCGCATGCATTGTGGGAGATGGAGTTTACCATCAGTGTACGCTCTAAAGCAGCACAGCCTTATTTGAAGACATTAATAAACTGTTTAAGCTCTTGCAGGCGTGACGGGCTGCATTTGACTCGTGGGCCTTGAGTTTGACACTTGCGGTTTACACATTGCATACTCAGAGACACGTGAAGCCCATCCTAAAGCACTTTTAAAGCACTGCTGAACACCCACAGAGAAAAAATGTTATCCTGTTGTTCATATATGCCATTGATGCAACGGACGAGGGAAAGAGACTATGCCGAATTTCCTAGTCATGGAAGCCCGGATCCATGGAACACAATGTCCTTTCTTGTAGGTAGATTGTTTAATTAAACAACAGTTAACACGCGTCAATATAGACCATGTTAAAAGCAAAACAATGAGTAAACAACCATTTGTCTGATTTATTGCCTACACAAAAATAAGGGATTAGCTATGTGCTAGCAAGCTTACGCATGTGATCATCTAAAGGGCAAGAGGAGACAACGTGCATTCATCATATTAAAATCAGCCATCCATCCATTTCCCAGCTAGCTAAATTGTATGTTCTCGCAGAACAAACATAAAAAGGTCAGCTAACTGTAAGGCATCATTTGCTCCGATGTATGTCGGCAATCTGCGATATTGATTTAAGATGCACTAGAAATTCTGTTACACATAATCTTGTGGATCATAACTGTATGATTTCTGAAGTGTAAAGAGGCTTTTTGTTCTTATGCTAATGCTGGAGACAAGAAACATGCAAAGCGGTGGATTGATATCACTCATATGAATATATATATATATATATATATATATATATATATATATATATATATATATATATATATATATATATATATACGATGGCATATCCATTTCAGAAAATTTGAGATGGAGAAAGCACTATAACTTCAAACTAATATAAAATCAGTATCAAACAAGAAGCTATCTGTTGTTGCCGTAGAAAATTTTAGGTACTGGGATTTGAACTAATGACATGCCAATGAGAAGTCCCTATCTACCAGACTGACAGACAAAACCCTCATATACTGTAATGAACCTCTTGTCTGTTAATCTTTTGACACACGCCTATTCCTTTTGTTTATGCGCATATGTTAGCATGAAAAGCCTTACACACTTTGCCATGCCTCCTATAAAACGTGTCGGTTCAGCCCTAAACGTATAGGTTCAAACACTTTATGAACATATGAAGAAATCTATCCGTGAAGAAAAATTTGTTCGGATTCCCCCCAAAAAAACGAACGTACAGCATATCGAACGAGTGTATCCATTGTAGTGAACATAGTCATTCCTGACCATTTTGAATATTAAACATTGTTTATTAAAAATGGTTGGTGAAAAGCAAACATATGTCTTGTGAACATAGTAAGGAGATATGCGTAGTCAATAGCGAACTTCAGTAACAACTTACGAACAAATTCACCCTACGGATGAACGGGGCGGGGATCGTCTGTAGTTGGATTTTTCTATCTGATCTTGCTATCCAGTTTATTCACAAGCACGTCAACATACAGTTCATGTGCTTCCAATTAGACGCAGACGGAAAATTTCTAAAAGTTTCTAAAGATTTCTAAATCACTGTACTGCTTTAATGCTTTAATATGAATAGATTAATAGAGTGATCTCTCTCTCTCTCTCTCTGTTATTAATAATAATAATAATAATAATAATGAGGGGCACGTTGGCTTAGTGGTTAGCATGTTCGCCTCACACCTCCAGGGTTGGGGGTTCGATTCCCGTCTCGGCCATGTGTTTGTGGAGTTTGCATGTTCTCCCTGTGCCTCATGGGGGTTTTTCCTCCGGGTTCTCCGGTTTCCTCCCGGTCCAAAAACATGCACGGTAGGTTGATTGGCACCTTGGAAAATTCTCCCTAGTGTATGAATGTGTGTGTGTGTGTGTGTGCCCTGCGATGGGTTGGCATTCCATCCAGGGTGTATCCTGCCTTAATGCCCATAGACGCCTGATATAGGCACAGACTCCACGTGACCCGAGGAAAGATCGGATAAAGCGGTAGAAGATGAATGAATGAATGAATAATAATAATAATAATAATAATAATAATAATAATATACACTATTTTCATGAAGCTTAGACTTTGTACATTCATTTGTTGTTCATGAAACTGCTTTTTGTTTTTCTCTGTACATGTACCTTGCATAATGACAACAATGGTTAAAGTTTAATCTATTCCAATCTAATCTAATCTAAAAGAACCAATGCATCTGGTTGAACCTACAGTAACTTGCACTGATATACACATTCATTAGAAATGAGAGGAATCCTGAATGCCTCCCTTCCTTGCACTTGATTCCGAGCAATTTTTTGCCCTTGCTAATGTGACAGCAGGCTTGATGTATAAATGTAATTAGCAGCAGCAGCTAATTAGGCATCTTTACTTCCTATAGAGTATCGAATGCATGTTTAATTGTGAAGTTTAAACCGTCGTCTCTATATTACAATAAAATATTATTTGAAAATCGTTACTTGTTTTACACACAATTGCAAACGTTGAGCGTTATTTTTATGCGGAACCCTTTAGTGAAATGAAATCCTATATCGGTATTATAACGCACTATATTGCACGCTCGTTTTAAAGAGAATAGGAAACGAGAATAACCACGGCTCTTAATAACCTCACCGTCGTTTAGTGTGCACCAGTGTGCTGGTTATCATGACAACAGTTTATCAGCGTATAGTAAAGTATGTCTTTTTTCTTTCATGAGGGTTTCACAATTATAAAGGGTCGTTTGAACTGAATGAATAGAATCCAGGGGTATGACAGCGTTTCCGGGGTAAATTCGGTATATCCCAAAGCTATTCGTTATTCTAATAATAATTTCTCCGTATGATATGTGCGTAATATGGTCTCATATCTTTCTCCATGGTTTTCTGCCACGCAGCCGGATTGGTGTGAGCCCGAGAAGTCGGGGGAAACAGAGTGGTAACAACAATGAAGTACACTTAAACTTGCACTCAGACTCGCTCGAGGGTGGAACTTGTGGATCTAATAATAAAGGTTTCTTTTAGAGTCAGCTTTTGTCAGGACCTAAGGTGCTGGATGCCAACATCACAGATCACAAAGGCAGCAAGTGTCAAGCGCTCAGTCAAGTCGCGTTAGGAATCGACTTAATAATGTGCAAAGCGTTCTACGCGATATGCTAAATGGATCGCGTCTCGCTACTATGAGGAAGTTCGCTAATAAGGCGAGCTATAAAGCCAAATAAGGCATTAATATTAACGGCTCGGTTTCCACTCTTTTACTGTTCAAACCCCCAACCTCCCGAAGGCGCGATGACTCACCTCGGCACATTTTCACACACACTGGTGACGTGTTCTTATTGGATTATCATCCTATGGTTAAATTAATAATCTGAACACACACTGCTCTGAGTAATTTAAAGCATTGTTAAGTGCTAATCATGCATATGTTTGTGTGCAAGCCCATATGGAAAGCTCGGTGCAAAAAAAAAAAAACAGACAGGGCTTCAAAACGAGTCATTAGTGTCAATGTCATAGGGATTAATTCCCAGAACAAGAGCAGACAAAATTACAGACAAATATAAAAGAAAAAAAAAGAATGCTGAATGGGTCTTTTTTTTTTTTTAATAGTCCATGAGCTCTCAACATATCAAAAAATACTCATGCTAAATATTTTATTGTCAAAAAGCCAAAAGCAAAAGTTGTGGCAAAACATATAGACCTATCTGATTAATATTTTAGCAGAATTTAATGGATTTCTCTCTTTACATATTGATTCTGAGTGACAGCTCCTATCACCTACACTATTCTTAATATTTTAGGTTCTTGATGCTAAAATTACCCAGGGAAATATATATACAGGGAAATTTCATAGCATAATACACTCAATATAAAAGTACAAATATGTAATGATTACATTAGATGTAATGTAATGTCAAAAGACAACAGTTGTTACTATCCATTATGGGTTATAAGACCATTTTTAAACAACTTAATATCCGTCATACCTTACATTATTTACAAGTGTTTGACATAAATATATAAATCTAATTAAATTATTTAGGCCTTAAAATGAGGTTAATACAACTTCCAGAGTCTTGTAACCATTTGATGATAGGATACACTGTAGATGGTGAGACATTCAACGTCTTTGCAGTTTCGTAGTGCGTTGCTAAAATTTTTCCTCAAGCAGCTTTCTAGAAGCATTTGTTGTAACTCCGCCCATCTTTACTCCTGATAGACTCCGAAATGATAACAATCCAATTCTTAGCAGGTCTGGGAAATTCAAGCGTGAGTAAAGGGGTACAGACATTGCAGCAAACAATTGTAACTACCCATTAAGGGTTATAAGGCCATTTGTAAACAACTTAACATCCGTCATATTACGTCATATTTATAAGTGTCAAACAATCACGACGGTTGCTTTGCTGTGCAAAGCTCAAAGAAACAACTTTTACATGCCCATTTACATGCCCGGTATGTAAATAATGTTTGTCACTGTAATATGATGGATTTTAATTTGTTTAAGAATGGCCTTATAACCCTTAATGGGTAGTAACCCATGGGTTACTATGGGGAGGTGGGAGCTGAGTGGTAAAGCATTGGCCTCTGGACCAGAAGATCACAGGTTCAATCCACCACCATCAAGCTGCCACTAGTTTGCCCTTGAGCAAGGCCCTTAACCCTTAGTTGCTCAGTTGAAAGTCGCTCTGGCGTCTTACATAAGGGCGTCTGCCAAATGCTGTATATGTAAATGTAGTAACAATTGTTTGTCCAAGCTCTTGTCTGATGTCTTTTGCAAAAATCCTTAGAGACTAAAATCTCAAACTCAACTCAAACTGTTTGTATGGAAGGGTTGCCTGGAAGAAAGGGTAAAGGGTAAAGTTTCCTCCAAAATGATGTAATAGACTGATCAACTTATAGTTTATAGTTATTGCTTTGAAATGGTTCTATAACTTAAACTAAGATGTACACTATGTCGTATTATTATTATTATTATTATTATTATTATTACTATTATTATTATAATACACAGACATATAATTATTATGTAACGTACTGCATAATCTTAATCACATATATTTGATATATTTGAACGACGGCACATTTTATATGATGCACCGGTGTACATTATTTAGGGCCACTGAGAAATATCATAAGCAGAAAAACCTTTTTAGAATATTAACTATAAAATCTGATATTTCTTGTGAGCGCAGTAAAGGCGGCAAAAGATTTAGCCAGTTCCGCTTTGAAGCCAACAGGCACTACGTCCACAAATCCCTTCAATAAGCTAAGTACAGCAATTAGGCTAATAACCTACATATGCTTTAGACTCACAGGCCAAACAAATACAGTTTGTCTATATGAGCTCCAGGATTGGATTACTAACATGATATAATTATCGGCATGTGTAAGATTACAAAAGCATTAGGACCTGGGGCCTTGTCTTATTTCTTCCTTTATCCAATATAAAGGATACAAATGGGATTATACTAAACACGATGCTCTTCTTTGTCTATACTTGAAACGTATACAGGTTTACGGTGGTTTAGTGGTTAGCACGTTCGCCTCACACCTCCAGGGTTGGGGGTTCGATTCCCGTCTCTGCCATAGATGTGTGGAGTTTGCATGTACTCCCCGTGCCTCAGGGGTTTGTTCTCCGGTTTCCCCCATACACGGTAGGTTGATTGGTACCATGGAAAATGATGTGTCCTGCGATGTGTTGGCATTTCATACAGGGTGTGTCCTGCTTTGATGCCTAAAGACACCTGAGGTAGGCCTGAGAGAGAAGTCGGATAAAGCGGTGGAAGATGGATGAAACGTATACTGTACAGATACAACAATACTACCTCAATACTAAATACACATATTGCTACTATACTCAGTACTAAAATGACTAATCTACATAATACAAAAAAAACACATCTGATACTGACAAATGGTCCTCAGTTCGTGTCCAGGTTTTATGGACACAATGGAAACGTGCATGTGTTTACTTTGTACTGCAACGAACTGATAAAAGCGCTGCATGCCATAGCAGACTCAAAAAACATCATGTTCATGTCCGTCTCTTATGGTAGATATGTTGAGGTTGTACGATATTTAATGCATCTGAAAAATAAACAAAGTGCAATCTTTCGTATTTTCTCTATTTTTCGTATCGTGATCTGTTGTTGGGGTTCACTTCCACTTTCGTTGTACTTCGTTTACAATGACAATAAAGTACTGTTCTATTCTATTAAAATAATAATAATAATAATAATAGAGAGCAATATTCCAGCCCATAACCTTAACCCAAAATAGGACGTAATATTTGACAATAAATTCTATGAAATGTTATAAATGTGTCCTGTTTAACTCGTGTGCAAAATTGTATACAACCGCTTCAGTCCTCCACAGCAATCCAAAGTCATGACTATGAAACGATTAGCGGTTTATTGATAACCATGATAAAATGTCCTGATGGTTAGTATTATCGTTTTAATATTATTATTATTATTATTAATAATAATAATAATAATAATAATAATAATAATAATAATAATAATAATACATTTTATGTAAGGTGCCTTTCAGATCACTCAAGGTCACCATACAACAAACAAACAATATATATTAACAATATATATATATATATATATATATATATATATATATATATATATATATATATATATATATATAACAAGGAAAAAAAACTGTATTCAAGTAGGATATGCTATTCTGAATAAGCAAGTTTTCAGTTTAGCTTTAAATTGGGATAACGAGTCTGAGTATATTTAATTATCATCAGCTAAATCCTTTCCTGCCTTGGGCAAAGAATTATTGATTAGAAAATAATAAAGTGGAAATATTTGAAATGAAATGAAATATTTCACACACACACACCTCCAGGATCCGGGTTCGATTCCCGTCTCGATGTGTGTGTGGAGTTTGCATGTTCTCCCCGTGCCTCAGGGGTTTTTTCTCCGGGTTCTCCGGTTTCCTCCCCTCCTCCTCCCGGTCCAAAAACATGCACGGTAGGTTGATTGGCACCTTGGAAAAGTGTCCCTAGTGTATGAATGTGAGTGTGTGTGTGTGTCCTGTGATGGGTTCCAGGATCCAGGGTGTATCCTGCCTTAATGCCCATAGACGCCTGAGATAGGCACAGACTCCCCGTGACCCGAGGGCGATCGGATATAGCGGTAAAAGATGAATGAATGAAATATTTAATTATCTCACTTGTAATTAAGACAAAGCGTCCTCAAAGAAAAACTATGTGTTTGTGTGTGTTTGTGTGTGTGTATAGCAGTCTCAACTTCATCCTAGTGTTGGGGGGCGTGTCACGAAGAGTCATGTTTGTTTGTAATATTCTGCACATTTCCGTTATCATAATACTCCCTGCGCACACAACGAGAGCGCCGCTGCCACCTACTGTAGTGGATGTGCAATTATACTTTATTCTATCATAATTTAGCGTAACTTAACTGGTCACTATATCCGTGATATAAAATGTTTATACCGTTACGTCCCTAGTCCCAACAAGTTGACTGGAGGATATATGCTTCTATAAGTTGTTGACAAAAAAAAATTTGTACACTGTCTTATCTGCTCTGGTACCATGAATCCATCCACATGGTTTTGGATTTCTTTTTTTTTGCCTCTTCTGTTTATGTAAATAACTGTTTATTTACTGCATTATCACAGTCGCCTCTACTCTTTCATGCATCAACAGTGCTCTTTGCTGGGACTTTGCCCCTTTGTATAAATCAGTCTTAAGCGTTTCCATGTGTAAATCTTGCTTGCTGCATGGTACCATCTGTCACTTTTTTTTTCTCTCCCAGAGCCTTTCACTGACTTGCTTTCTCAGTTTTACTCCTTGTAAAACAGCCATATTTAAGGGTTCAGTAGCTCGGCCAGAGACGCAGTGTGTAGCCTTGGTAGCTTTTGTGAATCATATGAAAAGAGTTCTTAATTTGAATCAGCTGGTTTACAGAATGCAACTGGGTTGTTTTTTTTTTCGGATCTCAGACTGTGTATCGGTAGCTGCTGCTACGCAAACGTTTTGTCTCATTTCACAGACAATTTGTATCTCATGTGGACATGTGTTTTACTCTCAGATAAGTGTGTAGCTCAGGGGTCTAAGGCGCTGGGTTACTGATCGGAAGGTCAGGGTTCGAGCCCCAGTATCGCTCTATTGTTCTATTGTATTGTTCTATTCTCAGCGGTGGGAGATCTCAGGTTCAAATCCCAATGTAAATGTAAATGGATGCCCGTCCCAAGGCAGCCCTCCCACCGAGAGGTGGTGGCTTAGAGGTTAACGTGTTGGCCTCTGGACCAATAGATCGCAGGTTCAAACCCCACCACTGAGGTTTGCTACCACTAGTGGTCCCTTGAGCAAGGCCCTTAACCAAATTGCTCAGTTGTAAGTCGTTCTGGATAAGCACGTCTGCCAAATGCCATAAATGTAAATGTATCCCGGCTTGGGTCCGACACCTGGAATGCACTGGCTTGTGCAACCCTAATAACTGGGTTTTGGGCAGACGCCCTTACAACTGAGCACTTGATGGTTAAGATCCTTGCTCAAGGTACAACTTGGGGGTTCTGGGACCCGAACCGGCAACCATCTGGTCCAGAGCCCAATACCCCAGCCACCAATCTACTAATGAATAAATATTACCTTTGCTCACATTTGTTTAGGTTTGGGTGTTGGTATGTTCTTGTGGGCTGGTGGGATTTTAAAACCTTACATTCATGTGTGTGTGTCTGTGTGTGTGTGTCAACAGGCACTTTATTATTAGTAGAGGTTAGACTATCACTGCCCCCCCCATCCCCCCCCCGCTCTCCATCTTCTGGTTTCACAACAGCCATAATTCTCCACAAGGAATTGAAAACCTTTCCAATTCTGCGTCCTCTTGACAGTATTGCATGATCATAAAAGCACTGCCGGTTTGTCAGTTGTGCGTTCATGCTATAAATGTCAACCACATCTGAGTGATTTTTAGCCGGATTTAAATACGCTGACTGTAGAGACCACTGAACCCAAGTGTATGTTTATGGAAGCAGTCTATGATGACTACATCATGGTGTAAGTCATGCCATAAGATGAGTCTTAAATTACAGTATGCAGGTGCGATGTTTAATTTATATCGACGGGATCAATGTTTGGGTCGTTAGAGCACCAAAAAAGAAATGTTGAGAAGAGGCAGTGTAGGGTCCATAAATTGTGCTGTTGGTTGCGAATATATTATCTTCAGTTGTGTTGTTCTAGTGAGGCATGATCCTTATTCGTTCCCGTCGACGTAAACCAATCTCGTCATTCCAATATATATCTAAACAATAAGCACATTTCCACAAGCAGAACAATCCCACAGCATTATTCTACTGGTTTTATTTGATTTTCTCACACCATTTGGTGAGAATTCTACAGAGCATGAGGAAATCAGCAGTTTCTAAAAATTCTCTAAGCAACCCATCTGGCACCAACAACCACACTATGGCCAAAGTCAAGGAGATATTTTTAATGTTTGATTTAAGCATTCTTTTTCTTCTCGAGGCCGTCGAACGGAATCGGAAGCATTCTGCGTTTCTAACAATCTGGCCAGGGATGTACATTTGCACATCAGCTCCCATTAATCCTGTTACATAGGTTTACAATGCCAAAATCTTTCTTTCATTCATTCATCTTCTACCGCTATATCCGATCTTCCCTCGGGTCACGGGGTGTCTGTGTCTATCTCAGGCGTCTATGGGCATTAATGCAGGATACACCCTGGATGGAATGCCAACCCATCGCAGGGCACACACACACACACACACACACACACATTCATACACTAGGGACAATTTTCCAACATGCCAATCAACCTACAGTGCATGTTTTTTGGACCGGGAGGAAACTGGAGACTCCGGAGAAAAATCCCCTGAGGCACGGTGGGAACATGCAAACTCCACACACACATGGCCAAGACGGGAATCAAACCCGGATCCTGGAGGTGTGAGGCGAACGTGCTAACCACTAAACCACCGTGCCCCACAAATCTTTCTTCTCTGTTAAAGTTAGAAATAGACTAAAAAGTAATCAAGCTAGATTACACTTGGGTAATTCAAACTATCGCATTAGCAAAACATTTACATTTCTCATACATGCAATTTGCCTTCGGTCCCTGATTACATTTCTAATAAATGTTAATGAAACTGGCAAAAAGCCACTTTGCACTTAAGTCTGTCTTACTATTAACTATTAATGGTTGGATTAATTAGTAGATGTTATGTATTATCTATGTGTTACTTCACTTTAGGTATCAGCATTTGCTTTTAGACTATTACAGTATAATGCAACAAGCACACACATACATACAATTGTATATGTAAGTGTATGTATATATATATATATATATATATATATATATATATATATATATATATATATATATATATATATATATATATATATCTATGTGTGTTCATCAAGGATCAACTTTGAACCCCTTCCTTCCTTGCAGTGGTGATAGATAGATTGACAGACGAGGTCAGAAGACAGGAGTCTCCATGGATTATGATGTTTGCGGATGATATTGTGACTTGTGTTGTGACTAGGGAGCAGGCTGAGTAGAGTCTGGAGAGGTGGAGCTACACACTGGAGAGAAGAGGAACGCGAGTAAGAGTGAGTGCATGTGTGTGATTGAGAGGGGAGGCAGTGGAGTGGTGTGGTTGCAAGGAGAAGAGGAGAGAAGAGGTGGTGAAGGTGGATGAGTTTAAGATCCCGGGGTCGACAGTGCAAAGTAATGGAGAAGTGCGTTAGAAAATGGGAAGAAAGTGTGCAGGCGGGATGGAGTGGGTGGAGAAGAGATGCAGGAGTGATTTGTGATAGAAGGCCATCTGCAAGAGTGAAAGGGAACGTTTATAGGGCTTTGGTGAGACCTGTAATTATTTTGAAATTTGAGATTTTCATTGCGAGTGACGAGGATGGACAGTATTAGAAATGAGTTTATTAGGGGGACGGCGCATGTAGGATGTTTTGGGGACAAGGTGAGAGAGGCTAGATTGAGATGGTTTGGACAAGTGCAGAGAGGGGACATGGAGTACAGGGGGAAAAGATTGCTAAGTGTGGAGGTAAGGTGGGTAAGAGGAAGTTCAAGGAGGAGGTTTATGGATGTGGTGCAGGTAGTTGAATGAGTACATTTTATATATATATATATATATATATATATATATATATATATATATATATATATATATATATTTATGTATACATATATATGCATATATGTATATAGTATATATATAAGGGGCACGGTGGCTTATATATAAGGGGCACGGTCGCCTCACACTGCCAGGGTCCGGGTTCAATTCCCGTGTGTGTGTGTGTGGTTTGCATGTTCTCCCCGTGCCTCAGGGGGGTTTTTCTCCGGGTTCTCCAGTCCCCACCCCCCCTTCCCCCCGGTCCAAAAACATGCACGGTAGGTTGATTGGCACCTTGGAAAATTGTCCCTAGTGTGTGAATGTGCATGTGTGTGTGAATGAGTGTGTGTGTGCCCTCGATGCGATGGGTTGGCATTCCATCCAGGGTGTTTCCTGCCTTAATGCCCATAGACACCTGAGATAAGCACAGACTCCCCGTGACCCGAGGGAAGATCGGATATAGCGGTAGAAGATGAATGAATGAATGGATATGTATATATATATATATAATATATATATATATATATATATATATATATATATATATATATATATATACACAAATACATGTTCTTATATATTAGGAATGGAATAATATAGTCTCAGGTTTCAACACCATAGTTCCTGATATGAACACAGCTTGATTAATTAAATTATTGACTTATTGTTGATCATTTGTGTAATCTAAACAGTTTTTCTTTAACACTAACAGAGTGTGCACTGTTTCAATGTCAGTAAACCTCTTCCGCATCTAAATGTTGCTTTAAATTCTTCCAAACTCTAAACTTCAGTTATTGCAGCCATAAATTAGAGCTTGAAAGCATGAGTCATATAATAACGTGCAAGAAATGGCATTAGCTAGAAAATTGTTGGTGCCGCCACGGAAGATGAAAACCACCTTTACTCCCCACATCTGAGAGCTTTTAAAGTAGAATGATAAAGTGTTTGTAAATGTCAACAGGTCATTTGGTGTGCATTATACATTGTTGCTTTGTGTTAATGTTCTTTTTTTAATCTCTTCGGCTTCAGACAGTCTGCAAAATGAATCTCTATGTGTGCACCACTAAAGCGAACTATTATATTCTGATTTTTAGTGTTGGTATTATAATTGTTAGTTAACAGGCTTTTGTACGTTTGAGCCAATCAGGAAAATATTTGAGTTAAAAAGATGCATTCATTCATTCATTCATTCATTCATCTTCTACCGCTTTATCAGATCTTCCCTCGGGTCACGGGGCGCCTGTGCTCATCTCAGGCATCTATGGGCATTAAGGTAGGATACACCCTGGATGGAATGCCAACCCATCGCAGGGCACACACACACACATTCATACACTAGGGACAATTTTCCAAGGTGCC
This sequence comes from Kryptopterus vitreolus, assembly GCA_030449085.1. Lineage (NCBI taxonomy): Eukaryota > Metazoa > Chordata > Actinopteri > Siluriformes > Siluridae > Kryptopterus > Kryptopterus vitreolus. Next base: position 4,663,327 of record JACRUU010000005.1, on the reverse strand, counting down.
CATCAACCTGCCGTGCATGTTTTTGGACCGGTGGGGGCGGAAACCGGAGAACCCGGAGAAAAAACACATGGCCGAGAAGGGAATCGAACCCGGACTCTGGCGGTGTGAGGGGAACGTGCCAGCGACTAAGCTACCATGCCCCTTAAACAGCTACCCTGGCAGGACTGGAACCCGCAATCTTCTGATCCGAAGTCAGAAGTTATATCTATAAGCCTTGAAAAGATGACAACTGTATTCACTACGAAATGAATACAATATAGGATAGTCAGAATGATGCTCTACTAAATGTAAACGAAGGACACCCCTTTATTACAACAATATTCCTTTATACATTTTATAATACACAGAATGCACCAGAATACACAGAACACACTGAATGACTGGATACTGAATACACCCTGCCCACTGGGACATTGTTTTTTTTTTTCTTTACACATCACCTGAAAGGGACAATTGTAAAACATGCACTTGTAAATAACATACTTTCGGTACATGTTCATACAACTATATACAATACGTTATTATTTACTTTCAGTCTGGTTATATTGTTATATCCCATGTATAGTGTTGGGAAGGTTACATTGGAAATTACAGATTACATATGACCCTATTCAAAATGTAATCAATGACTTTGTAAAATGAAAGTAACTGATTATATTTGATTACTTTTGATTACTTTCATTTGTCCACTAGGTGGCGCTTACTGAAATTAACATTCTAAGGAAAAATACATTTCATTCATTCATTCATTCATCTTCTACCGCTATATCCGATCTTCCCCCTGGTCACGGGGAGTCTGTGCCTATCTCAGGCGTCTATGGGCATTAAGGCAGGATACACCCTGGATGGAATGCCAAAGGGCACACACAGACACACTCACATTCATACACATATTCATACATTAAGGACAATTTTCCAAGGTGCCAATCAACCTACCGTGCATGTTTTTGGACCGGGAGGAAACCGGTGAACCCAGAGAAAAAAAACCCTGAGGCACGGGGAGAACATGCAAACTCCACACACACACATGGCCGAGACGGGAATCGAACCCGGGCCCTGATGGTGTGAGGCGAACGTGCTAATCACTAAGCCGCCGTGCGCCTTTTATTATGATGGCTCAGGTTCTAGTTCTAGTAGCTATTAGTCCAACTAGTGCACAATTTATGGGGGGGGAAAAAGAAGAGAGAAAAAAAAAGAAAAGACAGTTAGTATTTGAAACCTTAGATAATTCTGACCTGCAGCTCTTCTGGTATTTTCAAGAAAATGAGTCATAGCCTGTAAGTTCTTATTATCTGAAGTCCTCGAATCAGCTAATGGCACTTTTTTTTTTCAAAAATCTTACTGACCGCGCCACGCACAAATACCGACACTTTTCACTTGTGATCGACATGAGTCATATGTGGCTCTGAAATAGCAAGAACAATATAGGAACATTGGAAGCCATTAGGAATTGGAGTAGTCGCAGATGGAAAAAGGTCATTTTTAATGAAACACCAAATGAGAGACAGCAGACGTTAATGGTAAATCATTAGCATATAAAATGCTAAGTAGTGGCTGGGGGGAAGGGGGGGGGTTATTCGGCCTTCAGAATTATGACGACAGGCTATAAGTCAGCACAGACTAGAAATCTGTTTCGTGCTTCGAGTTGTTCTTTTAACCTGAAATTGATATTTATATTTCAGAATATAAATTGTGTATTTAAGCACTGGTTTGAGTTGTTTTGAATGTCATTTCAACAGCAAAGCGGTGATGATACTGCTTTTAAGCTACAACAAAGCACTTAAAAAAAAAAGAGAGTCTAAGAAAGCCTCTGCAGTTCAATTCTACATAGACGCTTTATTTCTCCCGGCAGACAAAACAAAGATCCCTTCTGGGGAATTTATTTATTTATTTATTTATTTATTTTTAGCTCCAAATATTTGTGAGACAAAAAGTCTATTGGTTAGCAGTACACTTTGTGAAGATTGATATGCGCAAAGGGATTTGAACATAAATCGTACCATAAACTTTCTACAATCGCTAATGTATAATACATGGAAGCCAGGGATGTATATATATATATATATATATATATATATATATATATATATATATATATATATATATATATATATATTATTATATAATATATAATTATATATAATATCATCAGATATTGTTAAAAAAATTGTAGGAACTGCAGAAGTGTAAATAAATCATTCCATGAAATAATAATAAAAAAAGCTGTAGAATCTCTAACCACTAACCCAGATAAGACATACATCAGCAAAATATGCGCAGTTTATTCAGATCAGAATTCCATGTGTGCTCTCACGCGCACGCACACGCACGCAAAATTCGTCTTAGTGACAGAAGCTTCAAGATGTCGTAAATATATTAATATAAAAGAGAAAGATTATATACAAGGTAGAGTCTGGAGAACATGTGCAGAATTGATAGATTTTATATACGGATATGGGGAAGTGACAAACCGTGCATAGACAATGTGGCCAATGCAATAAATGTAAAATAAAATAGGGCTTTATGTGCATATTGTAACATTGCATGCATATTGCAATTAAATGTACCTTTGCATATTTTTTAATACTCTAATCAACATCGCCATGGACACATATGGATGCTTTATGCAAATATCGCAGTATTAATGACACCAAACTCAATGTAGAGCAAAATATTCTTGTAAATGTTTTCATGCAAAGATGGTGTTTTTAGGTACATAACTCATCCGGATCTTTTCGCTCTGTTTCCACACGGACGCATTCGAACAACTCAAATGCTACACTCTATGTTTGCTTTCTAAGGTTTGCTGCGAGGTATTGTGTGTTCGGATACATTTCTCTTGTAGCCATCCTTCACGTTCTGAGCAATTAGTTCTTCTGAGGGATCAGTCCAGACCGAAACTCTACATACTGTACATCAGTACACCTTGGTCTCTTATGATGCTGGTACACGTTGTTCTTTCTGAAGATTATTTATTTAAGATGAATTATGACACGTGGCTCCTTCAAGAACGTTTTTGGTTGTTTTCCATATAAACTGGTTATACGTTTAGGTTACATTCGGTAATATACGCAGTTGCTGGGGAGTAACGGCGTTACGTCATTATTTACAAAATAAAAGTAGAAGTAATCCGTTACAGTTACTGCAAAAAAAAACATGTAATTAAATTAATTTTGAAAATGTTCAAGATTACAAATCCCTAAAATATGTTCACGAAGTTGGCTTTGTGCACATGGGCATTGTTGTGTTCGGGTCTCCTAGATTTAATCGAAGGAATTCTATTAATCTCTCACATCTAAAGGAGTATTATGGGACTCCAACTTTGTTTGGGATAGAAGCACAAGTCTTTATATTGTTGCCACATCATTTTATGTGGCTCGCGAGACCTTAAAAGGTGAATGATCGTCTTAAAATAAGGCTATGCTGCTTTAAAACGTGCGTTGGCAATAAACATCTCCCACAATGCGACTGTATTATAAAGTCAAGTCAAGATATTTTTATAGTCATTTCAACTATATATAGCTGACGCAGTACATAGTGAAATGAGACGACGTTTTTCCAGAACCTTGGTGCTCCATAAAACAACACATTCACATCACACAACACAGAGCTACAAAACACAGTGCTGAGGACTAGACAGCGCAACAAAAAAAAACAGTGTAGAACAGACAAAACAAGACAAATACACAAAAAACAAAATAACATCGACCCCTAACCTACTGTATGTCTATATACTGTGGAAATGGAAAACATTTTAAATGCATTTTACAATTTAAACAGTTGTAAAGTGTGACAGTGATGTCCAAAATCCGCGCTATACAAATATTGACGGCACTAGATTGCACCGTATCCCACATCAGTGTTTACCGAAGGCAATTTTTGCAAACGCCGGTATTGAGAAATTTCGACAAATAGTCCCAAAATATCCAAGAAGCCACAAATTGGCGCAGATGGAGGGCATTTCCAAGAAAGACGGATAAGTGAATATGTCGTTTGTGTTATGAGGCGGTGTCGCTCGTCAAAGACTATATACTGTCTTATAGTTATTACTGGCCCTTCGAGGGTAGCTAGAATGCTGACGTGGCCCACGGTGATAATGAGTTTCACACCCCCGTTGTAGGTGGTAGGAGTATAGTCAAGACAAAGTCGCTATGTGAACGTTGTGCCTATTAAGACGTACACGTCACATTTCACCTTGCCTTTTAGAGCTAGCATTCATTTCTGATCGCTAAAAATCATTCAGAAGGAAATCAAGAAAGCGGGAGAATGAGAACCTACCAAAAATATCGATTTATTAAGTTTACTGCCAAACCATTGGCATTCATTAGGATTAATATGTGAGGTACAAATGCAGAAGTAATTAAACATATTATTAAGATGGAATAACCGGTACAACTTTTTGTTTTATGTGCTGTACTACAGGAGCAATTTTTTTTTTTACCCTTTTCACCTAAGTTATGTCCCTAGTCAGCATGATTTAAGTATCAATTAAATTCTGGATGTTGGCGGATGCCTTGGGCACCACATTTTTCATTTTTCTCAAAGCAAATTGGTAATGGAAGCAGTATGTTTTTGATTTATTCACTCTAACAAGGCCGGGCTTTTTTCCCCCCCGTGCCAATTTTAATCTCCGTTTTCAGAACAACAGAACCAGTGTTATGTTTTGGAAACTGGAGGTGCAATCGGTCACTTTTAAATTAAATAGTGGCCTAAAAAACACCGGGGCATTCAATAAATACTCACTTTATATAATGAAGTTATCACGAAATAAACGGAATCCCTTGTAGTAGATCATGAGATTGTGGTTTCTCGGAAATGTGATCATATTTGAACCCAATCTCAAACTTTTAATGAGTATGACTATGGAGTTGAATAAGTGTGAGTGTGTGTTGCGTGTTTTTTTTTTTTGTTTGTTTTTTTTCAAGTACTAACAAATATCTGCAACAAGACAGTAAAAGAATGTTTAATATAGTGCATGTTTATGTATTGCATCATCCCATGACACCCCGTACCCTCTTCATTCATATTTATCTCTGAATTTACAAAATGCTAAATCTATATATGTAAAAACCCAGTTTTTAAAAAGGTTCATTCATTTACATGGTACAAAAATAACACATGCCACCCATGATGTTAGCACACCGGATTCCGCAGAAGAATGAATGTATGATTTGAAAATTGTGGGTCGGTATGTTGTTGATCTGTTGTTGTACGGCAACACAACAGATGTTGTTTGTTTGCTTGTTTTTTCTGTCTATGATGAAATGACACCGGCCCTTTGTGGATAAGATTAAAGACAACCGGTTTACATTATAGCGATTATAGCATTATAATACAATCTCTCCAATATTCCTGTATTAACAAAAACAATGTGACTTGTTTATTATTGGATTATGGGAATCTTTTACCATATACTTTGTATCTGAATGAGACACTATGTGGTATATAATAATAATTGGTACACATGTTTTTGTTTGCATAAGTCTCTGCTGTTGTACAACAGTAGAAAGCAGTTTCGGTTTTATGAAAACGACACGCGAGTGCAGCATAATCACAATCACTTCAGAATGGAAATATGCTAATGAGGGCTTTGTTGAATGTGTAAATGAATATATAAGGTACAAGCGAATGAAAGGCTTCACTAAAGAAAAAAAAAATATACAAAACAAATAGCACAATAGTGTGCATTTGAGGTTTGCATTGCACTCTTATTTTTATACTACTTTGCATACGCGAAATGCTTTAATGCGTTAAGATTTTATTAAATGTGAAAAACAAATGTGGGTGCTGGTACAAAATAAACAAATGTTTATAATATATTTATATATATATATATATATATATATATATATATATATATATATATATATATATATATATATATATATATTTTATATTTCTATATATATATATATATTTTTTTATATATATATATATATATATATATCTATATATATATATATATATATATATATATATATATATATAAAAGGGGCACAGTGGCTTAGTGGTTAGCACATTCTCCTCACACAACAAAATACCGCCAGGGGGTCCCTTGTCTCGGCCATGTGTGTGTGGAGTTTGCTTGTTCTCCCTGTGCCTCGGGGGGTTTTTTCTCCGGGTTCTCCGGTTTCCCCCCCGGTCCAAAAAAAAAAAACATGCACGGTAGGTTGATTGGCACCTTGGAAAATTGTTCCCTAGTGTATGAATGTGTGTGTGATTGTGTGAGTGTGTGCCCTGCGATGGGTTGGCATTCCATCCAGGGTGTATCCTGCCTTAATGCCCATAGACGCCTGAGATAGGCACAGGCTCCCCATGACCCAATTGAAGATCGGATAAAGGGGTAGAAGATCTATAAATGAATGTATATATATATATATATATATATATATATATATATCTATATATATATATATATATATATATATATATATATATATATATATACACTCTATACATACAGTATAGAGTGTATATGAATGGCTCATTACAGAAAGGGTGTGAATGATGTGAATAAGTTCTATATCATACCTGTGAAATTATTTCAGGTACAGGCCAATGAAAGACTTCACTTAAGAAAACAAAATATACAAAACGAATATTCATGAGCACAAATAGTTTGCATTTGACGTTTGCATTGCAATTTTATTTTGATGCTAATTTGCTAACTCGAAATAGTGCGTTAATGTTTGGCTCGGGCTGTCTGCTTTACCTAATGATAAACAAGCACGCATTAGATTATACAAATGTAACATAATGAGCATTCTACTGCTTTAGTCCCATGCCATTAACATAAAAGGGGACTTTGCAAGCGAACTCGCTTCATTAAAATGATTAATGATAGTAGGATAGAGGGGTGGCAAGTGTGAGTAACTATCACACAGAGCCACTGTCGCATGCTCAATTTAGAGGAATTTAAGCGAACAAATAAGAGATTTGAATTAAAATTGTAGTCAAAAGGGCAAACATTTGCAAATGCTGTTAAAGTCTCATGGCTCTTGATTATCTGATCCAAATAAAATAGCCTTCACACTTTTCTGGCTCGTATTCATCCAGTGTTTTGAATTCTGCAATTCGGTTATTGCGAATGTTTTGGTGTTTTTTTTTTTTTTTTTTTTTTTTTTTTTTTTTTTTTAATTAATTAAAATCTCCCCTGCATTAATTACAGGATTTCTCTCATAACCTAGTCATTTTCCCTGCAAGTGGAGCCACCATGATATGAAAATTACATAATCCTGTTAAATATGTATTAGACAGTGGTGTTGACAGGAAATGATTGAAAGGGGAGATGCTAAATTAAATGTATTACTTGTGATCAGTACAGTCGTATGTGCAACGGTGTTTTGCATTTCCGTTAGATGCCATGATTTTCTTATGGATATTTTAACAGTTATCAATCTAATAACAAATGAATCAAGCAATCATATCAAATCGGTGCCATATAATGTACACTTCATGACTAATTCAAATGACATGTTAGTAATAGGGGACAATTACACTTACATGTTTAGAATTATCTCATATAATAATAATAATAATAATAATAATAATAATAATAATAATAATAATAATATCAACTATAATAATATTACTACTACTACTAGTACTACTACTACAACTACTACTACTAATAATAACAACAACAACAATAATAATAATAATAATAATAATAATAATTCATTCATTCATCTTTAATTTTCTACCGCTATATCCGATCTTCTCTCGGGTCACGGGGAGTCTGTGTGTGTGAATCTCAGGCGTCTATGGGCATTAAGGCAGGATAGACCCTGGATGGAATGCCAACCCATCACAGGGCACACACACAACACACATACACACACACACACACACACACACACACACACACACACACACATTCACACACACACACATTCACACACACACATTTGCACACACATCCATACACTAGGGACAATTTTTCCAAGGTTGCCAATCAACCTACCGTGCATGTTTTTTTGGACCGAGGGGAAACCGGAGAACCCGGAGAAAGAAACCCCCTGAGGCACGAGGGAGAACATGCAAACTCTCCACACACACACATGGCCAAGGTGGGAATTGAACCCGGATCCTGGAGGTGTGAGTCGAACGTGCTAACCACTAATCCACTGTGCCTCTCTACAACTACTACTACTACTAATAATAATAATAATTAATATATTAATATTATTATTTCTTTGTTGAAATCTTCCAAAAATATATTCGAAATTGAATCATATTCGTATATATCATATGAATCCTATATTCATATATTATTTTATATATATATATATATATATATATATATATATATATAGATATATATATATATATATATATATATATATATATATATGAGAAATGATAATGCTAATCTAGTTGCCATGAAACATTCATTAAATATTCCCTCATCGTTTTCACCACTGATTTTTTGAAATAGTTACAAATGTGTGTCGATGGAAAGGTAAGAAATACGCCACTGTAATGGCTCCCATGCAATAGACTTCAGATTGAGATCTTCAGAAGGAACAGGACGGAATTGACCTCCTGCTTTAAATTTAATTAGATGTCACATTGCCGTAATGTATTGGTGATTAGGGACAAATTGCAGGTCGACAGAGCCAGGCTCGCTCGAACCCCGGGGCTGAACCTTCCTGTAGATCCTCACAGCACATGTGAAGGACCTTTAGCTTCTGGTTTTCAACAGGAAATAGAGTTGCCCGAAGAAGCAGTTGCAAAGCGATTACCTTATGAATCCCCGTATCAATTCCAGCCCCCATGCCTTTTATCAAGTTAATTGTGCCTGAAACAATGATGCTTCACCACGACCAAGGTAGCAGCCTTGTATACAGCCATCGTTTTTTTTTCTTTTTTCACTCTGCTTCTAAATCATCCTGCACAGCTGCTGAGAGGAATTGTGTGCTGCTGGTGGAAGGGTGCTTTCAGCCAAAAGAGCTTATTTGAATTTTCAATAACGACAAAGGGCTTGATAAATATTCCAGGATTTGATTCCAGGACGAATCTATGGGCACCGACAGCTGTCCATTAAGTGTCTGTTTATATGGAAGCAAAAAATATTGCATCTGAGAATGCATTTTCTCTCTTTCATTCCCATTCTTTTTTTTTCACAAACAGCATCAATTGTGAGAAATCGCACCAAATCATGCAAATAAATTCATTCTGTTTATTGGAGTATGGAAGCCATGAACTGCAATGTTTTTTTTAGAAAGAAAATCGGTTTTATGTCATTATTTCTACACAATATCACATGATTTCACCTCAGTATGGGATTATTTCAACATATTATAATATGAGCACTTAACCTTCAGCAGCTCAGTTCTGGATAAGGCCCAAAAAACCCAACCATTAGGTTTGCACAAGCCAGTGCGTTCCTAGTGCCGGTCCCAAGCATGGATTCATGGGGGAGGGTTGCGTATAGGACATCCAGGGGGGAAAAAAAAATGTGCCAAAGCAAATATGCGGTTTGTAACCGATGTGTTGCGACCTGTATTGTGACCCCCGATAGCTGAAAGAGAAAAAAAAGATCACTTAGTAGTTAGAAGTAGTTAGATATTAAGACCAGCTCCCTATAATATAAACAATGCTAATAATAACAATATTATTATTAAATCACGAGAAACAATACAAATTGCCACTATGACCATTGCGTATTAAAGAGATTTTATTGTAAGGGTTGTTGCGATTATTTTAATGATCATTCCATCGATTAATCGGATAAGAGAGATTAAAGAGCAGTACTAAATGAGAGAGAGAGAGAAAATAAGGCTTAAAATGAGCAAGCAATTTGTTTTCTGCTGAAATTGCATACAACAAGTATATAACAGTATATATATATATATATATATATATCTATATATATATATATATATATATATATATATATATATATATATATATATAATATATATATATATAAAACATATATTATCAAAAGTAAACTGCTAATAATCACATGGAAAATATGCAAATACAGTGCGTTCAAAAAGATCCTCCGCAGTGTCCATGTAGAGTAAGTCATTGGACACTATTTGTTTAATTAAACTCATTATTATTCTCACTTGTGTATTAAGTTATTCAATTTTACTCCAGAAAAGCAGCTTGAAATATTTCACAAACAACATCCGTGTATTTTAATAGACGCGCTCCACTTCCTGCTCTACACGCCACTTTGCATGCACTGTATATAAAGAACAGCAGAGTAATGGCTCACAGTTTGTTTGTTTTTTAAATATATCATTTTTAATGATCGCCGAATGAACGACACTTTTTCTTGCCGATATTGCTTTTTAAGTAATTTCATAATTACACGGAGCAGTCATGTGATCACGTGAAACCCGTTTGGCCTGAATTTTATTTCCACCATATAATATGAAGAATTAATTGTGTTCGTTTTTGCTTTCAAGCTGATTCTATAATTGCTCCTCCAATATGATCTATGGTACGCGTCAAATATGCATCATTAGGCAATAGAGGAACACATACATTAAAAATTGGTTGGGCTGGAAGCAGTTTGATGCCATTTTGCGACAAGCCAACAGCAGCAGCAGCAGCAGCCAACGGAGGAGCAGGAGAACTTTAAAAATGCCTCGCGCATTATTCATAACTTGTGTATGGGAGCATTTCCTTACTGTAACTTTTTTTCTTATCAATGGAAAGCAACTTATTTCTCTCCATTTTTTGCCGATCCATATTAATTCACGCTTATGAATTGAAAATTGAAAATACAAAAGAACAGAAAGATATTCTGATTATTGTGTATTGCAGGGGTGGCCAACTAGTAGGAGGCTAAGAGCCACTTTTTTTTCTGTGTTACTGCAAAGAGCCACATCATACACATGGGTACACATGAACATCATCCCATTCCCATTGACGCATGTTATGTGAAAGCTCCTAAAGAGCCGCATGAAACTAGTTAAAGAGCCGCATGAGGCTCGGGAGCCACGGGTTGGCCAGGCCAGGTGTATTGAATAGGTTTTAGTGTGAGGATTGATATTAGGGTTTTTGCCCTTGAATATTTTAGTCATCGATTATTCACGATAATGATCAATTCTCGATGATGATTATTCCATCGATTAATCGGATAAGAGATACTTTTTCTTTATTAAAGAGCAATGCTAAAAGAGAGAGAGCAAGAAATTTCATTTTCTTTTTCGAAAAGTCGGCATTTTATTGATGAACCATTAGCAATAAAATGCAGACGTTCCACGGGACTAAAGGAATAATCGAGGCACATTCGTTTGCCTCACTGAATTTTTGCAACAGCCCTACAGCCATCACAGCCCTGGTTGAAATTACTCTCAAGCTTCTAACTTCTACACAACAATCTTATTCATTTATTTTTTTTGATGTCACTAACTATGCAAAGCTGCTTTGAGACAACGTCCATTGCTAAAAAGAGCCATACAAATAAAAAAAATGATTTGAATCGGGTCGAAATAATGAAACGATAGCTACAGAACAGCTAAGTGTAAGGTACAAATAGGAAACAAATAACAGCGTAGCGCTTATTTTGAACAGTTTAGAACACTTCAATGAAAATATGCTTTATTACCCAAAAAATTCATTTCCTATCAAACTCAATAATGTTAGAAATCGACTCGCACGTCGACGCGCAACCATTCAAAACGAGAAATTCTCTGTGCTCAGGCCGTCCAGGACATTTTCTGCTTAGTTGTATTCAGTCATTTTTTTATTTTTTTTTTCCAAATGTATAATTCATCCACAAAAAGAACTTTGATCCATGTGTACGCCTCCCCAGCCTCCTGCCAGAGCCATTAACTCCTTAAGCCTTTTGTTCATGTTTTTTTTTTCCCCCCATAGTGACTGATTGATCGTGAGTGGTGCAGTCCAGCCACGAGTCTTTGAAAGATCTTTTACTTACATAAAGGACTGCAGAAGGGTTCAAATGCATTTGCACATGGCTGTGTCACAATTAGTTACACAATAATGGGCCGGCACCGACTCTGCCAGTGAGAAGCTAGCAAAGTGTTCATGGGCGCCTTTCAAAACGCCCACTCCCTAATTACATTAGCAGCCATTAACGGAGTCACTCGATTGATGTATGCGTCGAAAAACTGGGATTAAAAAAAAAAAAAAAGGGAGGGAGGGAGGAAGGGTCATTTGGGGCCACTTTATGTTTGCTAATTAACAGAACTCATGCGACACCAACTTGAAGCCTTATCGGTGCAATTAAACCAATTATTTTAGAAGGCATACTAAAAAAAACAAACAAACAAGAATCAATAAAGCATTTTGTCTGTTTTTCACCTTGCAGTAAGGCTGTATTATATTAATACTGCATATAGGAATCTAAAACAAACCCCAGCAGAGCCATTTACATACCATACAAATATTAAGATGGTGTTTGTTACCTGCATCCAAAAGTTTGTCGTTGTGTCGAGCGGCTAACAACAAATTGTTGGATGTTATTATTTTATTGAGAGCTGTTGGGAACGACTCAAGGGTACTCCATATGTTTACTGCGTGTTATGAAACTGTCCCCTCGTGTCATATGTGATTATAGGCAAAGTGTTTCCCTTTCCATTGCAGATTTTTTGGTGTATTTGTATTGCTTTAATTATTATAGTTTACAGATCTTGCAAAAGGAAATGTAGAAGTGTAAAGTATTTCGCGATCATGAGGACACTATAATGAGTGCAAGCTCAGCATTTTGTAATACAAAAGAAAGGGATGCGCTTAGTCAAATACAAATACAAATAGGTAGCCGGGATAACGGAATGCTGGTGATTTGTATTTGGGAAGGCATCGGCTCTGTTTTATGATGTAATAAAGTATAGAATTGATTTAAACCCTGCATATTTCAATCAAATTGATTAGACACTGTAATAGCCGTGGATATTAAACTGATTTATAGGATAGTAATAAATAAACGAAAAATGGCTTTAGTAATTGTCCTTGTAACACAAATTTGTTTTGCCGTATTTGAAATAAATTGTCAATCAATTCAAATATTAAATTGCGATTAATCGTACGAACTCTCGATTAATCACACATTTTCAGTGTACCACAAATGAATACTTTTCATGTTTCTAATACTATAACAGATGCTATAATTCTATACATTTCTCTCAAAATATCTCCCTTTAATAAAATTATTGATTATTTAAAATGATTCTTTTCATATTCATTTCTTGTTCATTAATTCATTTCTTGTTCATTTCAATGTTACTTTGTAGTGGTTGTTTTAATTGAAAAATATGGGACGTGGCTCCTTTAAGAAGTATGTTCCGGTTGCTTTTCCATATAAACTGGCGATACATTTAGATTATACGGAGGCGCATTGCATCCACCAAAGAAAATGCGCTTCATTCCATATAACGGATTTGGGAATGCGATTCGCTTCCGTAAGGTTCCATACGGTAATATTTGCTAATATAGTGTTGAGTAATAGTAATATACGCTAGTATAGAGTATATATACCTATTGTGAATGTGCAGCTAGAAGGCGTAATTCAGGGAAATTTAGGAAGCGTGAGTGGATGCACTGAAGTTTCTTTATTTGTTTTTTGTCGTCCGAGTTTCGCTCACTCGCCAACACAATAGTAACGCCGCATTAATAAAATGAGTGCCGTTAAAGCGAATGTGCGTTAACGCGTTAATAACTTTGTGATTTATTGACACAATAAATTTCATTCAATTATTTCCGTATGTAGATGGACAGTGTAAGGGTCACTACCGATTTTGTACCAAAAATTATTTTAGCAATAAACGTCATTATAGTTATAGCTATGTGGTATTATTTATTATACTGTACTATTAGGAGCACCCTAAAAATATACCCGTCATGCTTAATTCTCTGCATAAAAACCCGGACGTGTATTTCAGGGGTGAGTGACGACGAAATTAGGATTCCGTTTCCTTGCTTTATTTTCAGCAGACAACGCTCGTTTGGGAATCTTTCTGAACACATCTGTGATCACTGACGAACGTCAGCATTCGTCTGAGAAAACGTAGATATATTTTGGTGATTCAGCACTTCCCCTGCTCTGTAATGGACAATGGACTGTAACAGAGGGTAATAAATGAACACTTTCACTTCACATTCCTCTCTTATAGAGGACCATCATATCGGTGCTGGTTAACATAATATCTCTACAAACTGTCATGTTTTTTGTTCGAGACTGCAGATCCGTCTGCAATTACTGACTGCTTGAAAATGCTTGGAGCGTTTCCTTGTGATGTTCTGCCAGGCCTGCAATGCAGTCGTTTTATGGTCCTTTTTCAGTGGACCTTCAAACTTCTTGATTATTGTAGCAAGTACCCACTTACAGGGGAGGGGAAGTAATTACATACGTTCACGTATTCCCACCCTGTTCTCGTTGAACTACGATCCTGTCTCCGCTGAACTCGTTACTGAAGATGAATGTATGAAAAGGAGGAAGTCAAGTGCAATCAGTGATTGTCTAAAATCTGTATTATGATCCAGTATTGAAAGGAAGCAGTTTAGATGCTTCTGTTCCCTAAAGAATGTGTCCTCCAAATGCTGCTGGAACGCCGTCAATAAATCCAAGCGAGCCAGTTCCACTGACAGCTACGCGCGTTCACGCCACAGTGTTTCACAGATGAAATGGGTGGATTTGGATTATGAGCCAGTTTCTTACAGACAGCATCTATCTATCTGTCTGTCTATCTATATGTCTATCTAGCTGTATATCTGTCTATCGTTCTATCAGTGCATCTGTGTATTTCTCTCTCTCTCTATCTGTCTATCTATCATTCTATCAATGCAGCTTTGTATCTCACTATTTGTCTGTCGGCCTGTCTATCTATGTATCTTTCATTCTATCAGTGCATCTATCTATCTATCTGTCTGTCGGTCTGTCTGTCTACCTACCTACCTACGCATACATATATGTATGTATGTATGTATGTATGTATGTATCTATCTATCTATCTATCTATCTATCTATCTATCTATCTATCTATCTATCTATCTATCTATCTATCTATCTATCTATCTATCTATTTATTTATCTATCTATCTATGCATGTATGTATCTGTCTGTATATCTGTCTATTTATATATCTATGCATTCGTGTATGTATGTATGTATTTGTGTATCTATCTATCTATCTATCTATCTATCTATCTATCTATGCATGTATGTATCTGTATGTATATCTATCTGTCTATCTATATATCTATGCATGTATGTATGTATGTGTGTGTATATGTATGTATGTATGTATGTATGTATGTATGTATGTATGTATCTATCTATCTATCTATATATCTATATATATATATATATATATATATATATATATATATATATATATATATATCAGTTAATCTGTCTGTTTATCTGTCTGTTTGCCTGCCTGCATGAGTGTCTGTATACTTATTTACAGTGCACACCATTTTATAATGGGGGCTCCTACTGTGTTCAGAGATAACAGTAACATTATCTATTTATGCATGTATGCAGTTATGTTCTCTAAAAAAAGAGAAAAAAAAACTTGGTACCTTCCAAGCTCTAAGTTGCTAAATGTGCTTATATTTATTTTAATTTGGTGGTAAACAGATACATCTTTAGGTTGGAAATTCATTTAGAAGGTCCTTAACACTGCTTACTTGTATAAATGAGTTGATTGCAAGTTTCTTTGGATGACGGGGTTGCCAAATCTGGCAAATCTGTGTGTAATGTGTGTGTGTGTGTGTGTGTGTGTGTGTGTGTGTGTGTGTGTGTGTGTAAACACTCTAAAACAGTTCATGAATATGAGTGACTGATAAAAGGACGAATCGTTTTCATACCAACTGGTTCTACAAATTAATAAACGAAATTTATAAATACTTGTAAATACAATTGCAGAGGGTGTCATGTAGCTCTCCCAATTAAAAAACAAAATGTTATATAAAACATTTTAGGTCCACAATATTGAATTTTTGTGTCTGTAGGAATTCACATTGTGAGATGTGAATATCAGGCCCATCTTTCAGATCTGCCTTCTGCCTTTCACCTTGGAATACTTAGACAAATAAAGAGTCTTTATAATCGTATATATATATATATATATATATATATATATATATATATATATATATATATATATATATATATATATATATATATAAAATATAAAATCCAATCAATTCCTGCAGAAGCAGGTTCATTATATCAAAATAAAGATTTTCTATTCATTAAACCATGCTTTAAAATGTGAGGTCTGTTCTGAAAGCAGTGGTGCATAAAGAAGTGATTCCATGCTGTGAAGTCAGTTTGTTATAAATCGTATGTCTCAAGAAAGAAGCCTCAAAAAGATTTTGTACAGGTTTGTAATAGTTTCTTAGATTCCCGACTCGGCGAAACGTATTAAAAGCGCTCCTCGCACGAAACAAAAACACAATTGTTTTTACAAAGGAAACCTCTTAAAGAAAAAAAGACGGCATGCACGGTATACTATATTATCCCGTTTACGCAACAGAGGAATTGACGCATACATTAAAAAACACCTAATTGCAACGAAAATGCTCGTTGCACATCTGGATATCCGGAAAGTCGTATCAAAAGTATCTAAAGTAGTTAATCGGAGGAGTCTTAGCGCTAATGAACTTTTATGGGCAGGAAATGGGCCTCCATATTAATATACATTGGTTACTACGTTGTCACTAGTCAAGAGAAAAACAGCATCAAGCAGACCAGGTTCATGTTTTGGTTGCTTGGTAACTTAAAAGACTAGGCTTAAAAGTGGGTTGCTGACATCATGTAATATTGTTGGACATTGTGTTCCTACCATCATAAAAAAAATGAAACTGAAATGAATTCCTCACAGTGTTTCAGCTGCGAGATATCTGTGTTCTCTTCGCACCATATATATGTATATATATATATATATATATATATATATATATATATATATATATATATATATATATATATATATATATATATTATGCAGGTCTGTCTATATTTTTTCACTTGGTATATATTGAACTGTCAAATGACTTGTAGCAGAGGAGTATTGTTACATGTTGCTTGAGGAATTCTCCCTCCCCCCCCCTCGCCATCAACATCACCTCTCCTTTGTTTTGGATTTTCCGAGACGTCTTTGCCCCGTCTTTCTAATTCAAAAGATGCTCTTCAGAGAAGCCAGAACTTCACAGGCGCATTTAATCTTCGTCTTTTCCAGCCTCTTTAATTCTGACAGCTGCCGGTGACTGTTGTCAATCGGCTTGGCTTCACGTAAGCGCTCTGGCATCTCATAAACAACCAACCACTTTTCCCCGTCACCCTGGTTTTCCCCAATCTGGGGAAAAATACGCTGGGATTCTAAAAAAAAAAAAAGCCAGACGTGTCAATCGTCCAATTCAATTTTGCAGAGATTTTAGCCTGATGATTGGAGAAGCTATGAAATTATCAAATATATAATACAATATTCATTCGTTCATTCATCTTCTATCGCTTTATTCTTTTATTCTATCAACTTCTCTCCCCGGTCATGGGGTGTCTATCTCAGGTGTCTTCGGGCATCAAGCCAGGATACACCCTGTATCGAATGCCAACCCATTAAAGGGCGCAAACACATTTACATTCACACACTAGGGACAATTTTCCAAGGCGCCAATCAACCAACCGTGCATGTTTTTGGACCTGAGAACCCGGAGAAAACCCCCAGAGGCATGCAGATTCCACAGAGGTGGGAAACAAACCCCCAACCCTGGAGGTGTGAGAGGAAAGTGCTAACCACTAGCCAGTGTGTGTGTCAAAAAACATGCACGGTAGGTTGATTGGCACCTTAGAAAATTGTCGCTAGTGTATGAATGTGTGTGATGGGTTGGCATTCCATAAAGCGTGTATCCTGCTATAATGTCCATAGACGCCTGAGATAGGCACAGACTCGCCGTGACCCGAGGGAAGATCGGATATAGCGGTAGAAGATGGATGAATGAATGAATGAATGAATATATTATAATAATGAGGGAGGGGCTACTTATCAGAAGATCGGGGGTTCGAGCCCCGGTGTCACCAAGCTACCGCCCTTGGGTCCTTGAGCAAGGCCCTTAACCCTCTGTATCATGGCTGCTGACCATGCGCTCTGACCCCAGATTCCAAATCAAAAAGGACGTATGCGAAGAAACAATTTCTGTAATGTATATGTGACAAATAAAAACTATTCTTATCCTATTGTTTGAGTCTTTTTCTGGCTCTTTCGGATGACAAAAACGGCTTCGTGAGGACGCTAGAACAACCACGTGAAAAGTTGAAATTGTAATTTTCTCTGTCAGAAGCTTTTTTAGAACTAATGCAATTCCGGACTGTTAGCCCAGAAACATTAGAGAAATCAAATATTCCCTTTCCACCGATAATATTTCCCTCCGGAAGCACAACAGCATAACCGACCGAGTCTGGCAGAATCTCCTCGCCATGCTCATTTATCACAAACTACTTTGCAGTACTGGAACCTATTGGAGCCTGAAATGCTAATTACACTGTCGTGTTTACTTACCTTACTCGACCAATCCCAGGGAAAGCCGATCAAGCAAAGCCTTGAAATGTCAGCAGTGTTAATTATCAAGAAGATGACAAAATGCCACGGTTCCCGCGTCAAACGGGGCGGCAGGAAACGAGCGCGTGCCGCATCTCTGCAGCTTCAGCGTTTCCTTGACGATTAATTGATGTTCTTGAGTTTTAGATGTGTTCGGATACTCGCCGTATGAGTAGAGGGAATTAGATGAAGATAAATGTTTTGAAAATGAAATGACAGAACACAGCCTTATGCGGAGACTATGGGAGTAAATTTCGTTAGTTTCATATGAGAACTGTCGAAATGTATGCAGAAATAGAGCCTTTCTTGTAGTGCTGGGAGATTAATCGTCATTATCGGTTAATTCGAGTTTATGGTTTATGCCGTTGTTGAAAATATGAAAAGCGATTTCACCTCGGTTTGGCACAACGAGATTCCGTCGTTCTCCGCCTCCCGTCCCGCGTTACGCTGGGGAAGTTCATGGAGATATAAATATAATATATAAATACAAACATAACATGGAGACATGTATCCGAAGAGCTTGTTTCCAAGAGGGGGCGTGGCTTCATCAGTCGTATAGAAATTGGCGGTTTGCGACTTCAGACGTTCAACAAGTCAAAGCCCCACTGTAACATCTGTCTAAAGTTTATGGCGAAGGGGGGGGGGGGCTGCGGAGTAAACATGTCAGCGGCGATCTATCTATCTATCTATCTATCTATCTATCTATCTATCTATCTATCTATCTATCTATCTATCTATCTACCAACACATCTATCTATCTATCTATCTATCTATATCTATCATCTATCTATCTATCTATCTATCTATCTATCTATTTTGATTGATCAATCTATCTATCTACCTCTACCTTCTATCTATGTATCTATCGCATCTATCTATCTATCTATCTATCTATCTATCTATCTATCTATCTATCTATCTATCTATCTATCTATCTATCTATCTATCTATCTATCTATCTATCTATCTATCTATCTACCTACGATCTATCTATCTATCTACCTACCTACCTACCTACCTACCAACACATCTATCTATCTATCTATCTATCTATCTATCTATCTACCTACCTACCTACCTACCTACCAACAATCGTGATTGATCAATCTATCTATCTACCTTCGCATCTATCTATCTATCTATCTATCTATCTATCTATCTATCTATCTATCTATCTATCTATCTATCTATCTATCTATCTATCTATCTATCTATCTATCTATCTATCTATCTATCTATCTATCTATCTATCTATCTATCTACCTATCTACCTACCTACCTACCAACACATCTATCTATCTATCTATCTACTAACTGAGCAACCTATCTATCTACCTATCTATCTATCTATCTATCTATCTATCTATCTATCTATCTATCTATCTCTCTCTCTATCTATCTATCTACTCTATCTATCTATCTATCTATTGATCTATCTATCTATCTACTTGCTCTATCTATCTATCTATCTATCTATATCTATCTATCTATCTAATCTATCTATGTCTATAAAAAAACATACTAAATAATGCAAATAACATGTACTACATGTAAACTGTATAAAATGACGTGTCTAAAAATAATATACATTTTGAGATCAATAAGCCGAGTATTATTGGCTGTATTTCATTGGCTGTATTTCATAGATTACACAGGACGAGGTGTCAGGCCGTCCAGGATCAAAAGATAACATGCTGTCTTTAAATAATACACTCTACAACATGGAAAGCAATTCCCTGTGATCGCCGGTGACCATGAAATGACATAAATCAATGATCACACACTGAGGCAGCAAGCGAAGCCCACCGGGGGTCGCTTTAATGTTTTTTCTGTAAACCCTGCGGTCTGGCACTAGTCATGTTACAAACCCACTGGGATACAGTCGTCACCTTAATACAAAATTACTCAACATATTATAACTGTTACAAATAATTATACGTATTTAAACAACGAGAGATATTATCTTATAAAATACAATTAAAACTTGATTTTCAAAATGCTAAGGGCAGTACATTTCTACTAAATAATATTTAGTTATTTTTAATCATTTGATTTGTATATTTGTATTGTTTAAAAAAAAAATGTGTGCTTGAAACTTATAGATGGCTGACAAAATTATAGCAATAACATGCATTTATAAAATAGAAGATATGTTTTTATTAGTTTGCAAAAAAAAAAAAAATACCATTATATACATTATTTAACTTGGGATATTTAGCTGCAATATCATATTTTAATCTTTTCTTTAAAAAAAAGATTTTTTTTCTTTTCTTTTTTTTTATAGTACTTAAAAAAATTATGTATGTATGTATGTATGTATGTAACCCCCCTGTGCCTCAGGGAGGTTTTCTCCAGGTTTTCTGGTTTCCTCCTGGTCCAAAAACATGCACGAAAGGTTGATTGGCACCTTGGAAAATTGTCCCTAGTGTATGAATGTGTGTGTGTGTGTGTGTGTGTGTGTGTGTGTGTGTGTGTGTGTGTGTGTGTGTGTGTGTGAATGTGTGAATGTGTGTGTGTGCCCTGCGATGGGTTGGCAATCCATCCAGTGTGTGTCCTGCCTTAATACCCATAGACGCCCGAGATAGGCACAGGCTCCCCGTGACCCGAGGGAAGATCGGATAAAGCGCTAGAAGATGAACGAATGAATGTGGGTGAGAGAGATGGGCATGTTCCACATGGTGAGATTGTGGTAGAGCCAGAAAGGATTGTGTTGACACAGCTTATTTTTCCTAAATGTTTCTCTCCAAAGTGGGCGTTGTCCACCGGAGATGCCATGTCCTATTCATGTTTTGTACTTTTGCTATCAATTGGTATGATTGGATCTTGATTGTTACGATCGAGGCGAACGTGCTAACCATTAAGAGACCACGCCCCCTCTCTTACCTACATCACACGTGCAATTTATTTTAGTGAAATTATACTCAGTGGGTTTGCCGGACACCCTATTGTTTCTACGTCTGACAATTTCAAACCAAAAGTTTCGTTTTTAATACATTTGGTGACATAAATATTTTTTCTTCTTGTTACTAATTTCTCATTTCTTTCGATTTCAAACCATTTCTTGTCAATGCACTAATTTTTACTTAAGTACATCCCAGATTTCTTTACTTTAACTTCAATAGGGCTGGCGGATCCTTGCTAAAATGTCTATCCATGGGAATTGATATTCTCTGACACAATTCTCATTGAAATACATTGCACCCGAATACCAAACAACAAAAACATAAAAAAAATACCAATAGCATGTGAATGTAGCATGATGCAGGGAGGCTGGTTCTTCGATGATCATTTCAGCTGCTCAGTCCATGTTTTTGTTTTTTCACTATTTATATTCTTCACAAATGGCGGTACGGAGGAATACGTACAATGCTACACCGGGAACACGCTGCCAAGCTGACCAATCACGGACCTCGCGCTCTGCGTCGGCGTGACACGTAGTTACTTTTTTGCAAAGGTGAGCATCGGGTTACGACGTAGGTAACGGTGTAGGGTAGTAACTTTAGAAGTAAAAAAAAAAACACACCCTATAGTCGGAAGTGACTTGACGTTGTTTAGAAACGAGATCGTATATATGTATGAATCATTTACATTTACATTTGCGGTATTTAGCAGATGCCCTTATCCAGGGCGACGTACAGGAAGTGCTTTAGGTCTCGCTCTAAGGATAAGATTTATTCAAGAAAGGTTCATACAAACTCAAGTACACAAGAATAGACAGTTGCCTTTTTTTTTTTTTTTTTTTTTTTAATAATGTATTTCTGGACAGTGAGGTAAAAGAGAATAAAAGGAATGTTAGGATAGGTGTTTTTGGAAGAGGTAGGTCTTCAGTCGGCGTTTGAATGTAGACAGTGTCTCCGTTGTTCGAACCTCCAGGGGAAGTTCGTTCCACCACATCGGTGCCAGAACAGAGAAGTTCAAGATTGTGATTTTTTTTTTTCCGGTTAAGGAAGTGCCATCTCGGCACATTAGTGACCAATTGCACGACTCTGATTAGACAACTACTAGCTGGGCCACGGTACGTTTTACATTTACAGCAGTTGGCATACTCCCTTATCCAGAGCAACTTACAACTGAGTCCAGGTCATCGACGGAGGATAATAAACATTTCCCGACTTGATTCTCCGATACACCACAAAGTGGCTCAATAATATTTACATTTACATTTACAGCATTTACAGACACCCTTATCCATAGCGACTTACAACTGAGCAATTGAGGGTTAAGGGCCTTGCTCAAGGGCCCACTAGTGGCAGCTTGGTGGTGGTGGTGGGGTTTGAACGTCCGATCCCGAGTTCAACACCTTAACCACTGGTCTACCACCTCCCTACGTTGTAAACCTATCAAAGGGAACGGTCGCCGTGCTGTCATTTTATAAAGTCATTAGGTCGGCATGCAAAGGGTTAAATCTTGATATGCTTTCATTTTGCGACATACATTAAACCAACATGTTCATACACGACTCATCTGATAAATCTGTAGGAAAAATTCATTTTAAACAGGCCGTAAGGAAGATTGAAGAATGCTGAGCATGCAAAGAATAATTTGCTCATAAAACACACGCGCTCCCGCACAGACACACACATACATATATATATATATATATATATATATATATATATATATATATACCTACACACACACACACACACACACACACATTTTTTCCTAGCCAATACCACTCTGCACTCTATTTAAATTTATTACACTGCAGGTAAGAGAAGTAGCCATTTTGCATACTGTATTAGCCAGTTACTCACTTATTGACTGCCTTGAGTGGTGTGGAATGTTACAGAATGGGTCTGCGTGCTTGTGGTGAAAAGAAAAAAAATAAATACAAGGGTAAAATAAAAAATCTGTTAAAAAGTCATTAAGTATTGATTAAGTGAAATTCGTTTTTCAATTATTTATAACTGTTCAAACGACCCGAGGAGAAATTCTCTCTAAAACGAAAATGACGTGCGGTTAGAACACGATTCCGAAAACTCAGAAACTTCCGAACATTATGTCTAACATATTTACACATTTAGAGTGACTTGCAATTTTTTGAATATGAATATGCACATAAATAGAATCTGAAATATTTTAGTGAATATGCACTAAAATACAAAAAGGGCGACATTTATGGCTAACAAATAAGCCAAAAAAAAAGAAATACAAAAATCTATATGGGATGTTAAATCCTCCCCCTTTGAAAAACAAACCAACCCTCAGTCCATACCAAATTATTTATTAAGCCATTTTGATGTGTTACCATAAGTCATCCATAATCAAAGGCATATTATACAGGAGCAAAGGAGGAAAAGTAGCCCACAAAATGGCTACTCAAATATAAATACTAAATATTTCATATAATCATTTGAACTTTTCTTCCTTCCAGCATAATATTTCTACTAGATTTAATTAGCTCGTCCGTTTAAAATTATGACATACACTTTTAAGCATGTTTTTTTTAGCTTTCCAACAAATCCTATAATACCAATGCTGACTGGTTAAGATATTAATTACTACAGCAGGTCTAAAATCAAATAGAATTCACTTTAATTCACTTTTAAAGGCAAGAAGATATTCGTGCTAAACTATGCAGTATACTATTGCACAACAAACCATTGAAATGCCTTATAAACACTTATGGTTATTATTATTATGTCATGTATATCTTAGTAGGGGAAGGGTGGTTTAGTGGTTAGCACGTTCGCCTCACACCGCAAGGATCCGGGTTCGATTCCCGTCTCGGCCATGTATGTGTGTGGAGTTTGCATGTTCTCCCCATGCCACAGGGGTTTTTTCTCCGGGTTCTCCGGTTTCCTCCCGGTCCAAAAACATGCACGGTCGGTTTATTGGCACCCTGGAAAAAAACCTTACTGTGTGAATGTGAGTATCTGTGTGTATCTGTCTGTGTGTATGTGTTTGTGTGCGCTCTACAATGGGTTGGCATTCCATCCTGCCTTCCTGTACCCTGCCTTAATGCCCATAGAAGTCACAGGCCCATAGAAGATAGGCACAGGCTTCCCGTGACCCTAGGGAAGATCGGATAAAGCGGTAGAAGATGAATGAATGAATGTATATCTTGGTCTCATATCATATTGGAAATTTCAAATGTGGCTCCAAATACATTTTGAGGAAAATTGTGGTGTTATGGATGTGCAGTGTATGGAAATGTAATAGGTTACAGATTACAAATAACCTTATTCAAAATGTAATAAATAGTGCAACTTTTCAATGACTTTTCAAAGTAAATTAACTGATTACTTTCATTTGTCCACTAGGTGGCACTCGGAAAAAGCGGGATATAGTTTCGTAAGTGAGCTTCTTCAGAATCAAATTGTTGATGGATGGGGACGGGAATTTTTGTCAAGGGTTTTCGCTACAACTGTTAAGGATTACTGTTACTTTTATTTTGTAATGAAATTGACGCCGTTACATGTAACTAGTTACTCCCCAACAATGTGGGTGTGTCAGCAACGACAAATGTTCATATCGAGTCGCCATTCCGTGTACGAATGTGACATGGTGCGAATGTGGAGTTATATTGGTTGTATACTATGTACACTACCAGTTAAAACTTTGGACACACCTTCCCATATAATGGTTTTTCTTTCTTTTCCCTACTATACACTATACACATATAGATTTATGTAGTAAACAGTAGTGCTACGTCAGACGACCTGGCCTCCACAAGCCATCTGACCTAATCCCAATCGAGATGGTTTGGGATGAGATGGATCGCAGAGTGAAGTGGCCAACAAGTGCTTCAAGACTGTTGGTAAACCATTTCAGATTATGACCTCATGAAGCTCATCGAGAGAACGGCAAGAGTGCACAAAGCAATAATCAAAGTAAAGGGTGCATAATTCCATATGTGTTCATTCATAGTGTTAAAGTCTTTAGTGAGAATCTACAATATAGGAGGTGATAGCCCAGTGGTTAAGGTGTTGGACTTTGGAATGAAAGATCATGGGTTCAAACCCCACCACCACTAAGCTGTCACTAGTGGGTCCTTGAGCAAGGCCCTTAACCCTCAATTGCTCAATTGTAAGTCGCTCTGGATAAGAGCGTCTGCCAAATGCTGCAAATGTAATATAGATAGTAATGGTAGCCATGGTAATAAAATAAAACCCAGGTGTGTCCAAACTTTTAACTGGTATATATATATATATATATATATATATATATATATATATATATATATATATATATATATATAAAGCTATAAAAAACAGTAGTTTACGGCATTCCTGAATGCTGCACTTGCTGCACTTAAAGAAAAGTTATGCAAACATTAACTGTAATACATAAAACTGTAATACACACAGTATACAATAATACAACATTATATACACTAAATACTGTACTATGGAATGTGGTGGTTAATACGTGTGTGTGAATGGTGGGAGGAGGAGGAGGAGGAGGTGGTAGGCATTACAGGGGTATTACACTTGCTCGCTACGCTCTTCGTTCGTTAAGCTCCGTGACTAGCTACCAGCGCGGTGTTGTCGAATCCGAACAAATTTTACTTTGTGGAAAGGTTTGTTCGTATCGGCGAAAGTTCGCAGGGTGGGGAGCGTCTGTAAAGACGTTGTTGGTGTGTAGTTCGTTTAGGCATTCGTGACTAACACAGCATTGTCTGGGGATTAACTCGGACTGTATCCAGAACACATAAAACCACAGCTGCCCACACTTTCTCCTAAACTAAATCTAGGGAGATCCTCACATTTATGGCTTCATTGCTATAACCAAACATTTAGTAACAGAAATCTTGTGCTATAGAAATGTGAAACGTATGATGAGACAAGAGTCATGGTGTGCAGAATCCCTAAAGATTATACTGCTAAGGACTACCGAACCATTCCGGAGGACCGCGACTTTAAACATTGTGCCGCAAAAATGGCAGGATGATGATGAACGAATACATAGAGCAAGACTGGTGATGTCATGTAGATAAAAGTGAAGTTCTATACAGACATCCGTAGTAAACAGGGAGGTGGTAGCCCAGTGGTTAAGGTGTTGGACTCTGGGCCGGAAGATCAAGGGTTCAAACCCCACTACCACTAAGCTGCCACTAGTGGGCTCTTGAGCAAGGCCCTTAACCCTCAATTGCTCAGTTGTAAGTCGCTCTGGATAAGGGCGTCTGTAAATCTAAATGTAAATATTATTGAGCCAATAATATATTTATTCAAGTCGGGAAATGTTTATTATCCTTCATCAATGACCTGGACTCTATACCAGGAATTATGCTTTGGAATTCCTTTGCAAACCGTCCTGTGATCCACTCCATAAGCCCTCAGTTTTATTACTAAAAACGGGCAGCTTCAAATGGAGTACATTAAAATGAAGGTGCGCTGTTTATAAAGTCTACGTGTTGCTCATTTCATGTATGAATGCAACCACTTCCCAGAGATACATCATTCAGGCAGAACAATACTGCGGGAGAAAACCGCACCGAAATAAAAAGTTCTGACCTTCAGCAAAGTACTGAGATTTGCCTGAGTGCATTTAATGCATCCTCTTTCTAGCTCTCTCGCTGGAACAAGTTCAAGAGTTCAGTAATAAAGTGCACATAAAGTACCCTCACTGCTGTTGCAAAACCTCTGCTCTCAGTAGAAATGTTTTTTTTTTTGCCCATTTCATTTATTAAAGGAAACATTTCTAAAGAGTGGGTGACGTGCGTTCTTGTGCAGGTTACGCTCAAACAGGATCCTGACTGATGAAAGACGACCGTTAATGTATAGTCCATTTACGTTTTATTAACCTAAAAGCTGCTTTTATTAATACTACAGCTTAATAAACCAACAAAGAATTGTCCTGTCCCGTCAATCTCACCTGAAACTCAAACGCCATGTTCGTTTCCGCTTAACAATGATCTTGTGGTAATGAAACGACCTCAGTGTGGGATGGGTGATGTAGCAGGTGACCTTAGCGGATGGATGAAGTCTGAGCTGCAGTGTGATTGCGCCACGTCTACCTACTATTATAAAAGCACTTCAGAATTCGCTGCCGTTTCCGAGGATGCTTCAGAACACAAATTGAGCAAAAGCAATTGTAATAATCAGGGTCAAGAATTGTTCACTTCCAGCAGTCTGTTTGATATGCCTTTACCTTTAAAAAAAATACAAAAATACCACCAAAAGCGCTAATGCATTTTTAGCACAGATGTGTGGGTGCTTTGTTTTTAAACCTCCGTAGTGTAAGGACCATCACTTTCTGAAGCTTGGAAAACAACAATGATGATTGTTAGAGGTGTGTATGTGTGTGTGTGTGTGTGTGTGTGTGAGAGAGAAAAAGACAATATTTACTATGGGGAATATGAAGTTGTCCTTCTTCTTCTTGCATTATATTGGAAAGTGGTGTCCATCTAATACACCAAAAAAATTGGTTTGGACCGAGGTGTCCTTGTAATACAAATAAACCTGCATGTGTGTGTGTGTGTGTGTGTGTGTGTGTGTGTGTGTGGTGTGTGTGTGTGTGCGTGTTTGTTGGGAATCAAAAAGCCGATATTTACTTGCTCTTACTATGGGAATATGAAGTCCTTCTTCTTCTTCTTGCATTATTCAAGATATTGCAAATAGAAAGAACGATTTAATATAAATCAATACTGCTGTAAATCGACGTGCCAAGAAAAGAAAGGGCTTCTAAAATGTAATTCGATTAGGGATGACGTCTCATAGGCTGCTTTCCCAGACACAGATTAAGCCTAGCCTAAGACAAAATATCTTTAATGGCGAGCCCCCCATAACCCCCCCCCCCCCCATCATATCATTAAAAAAATAAATACAATTTTTAATTGTGCAATTTGCTTAAGTGTGGAAATGCTAATGTTTTACCATTAACAAATGAGAGAATTTAAAGGTCCAGGACTGAATAGAATTTATTTATTTATTTCTTTTTCAAGTAATGAGGTTATACATGGTTATATTTATATTCGGTGGGAACGATAACGATATGACATGGGATTCAGCGGCGCCATATGGCACGCACCGTCCTTTACACACCTGCACAGTGGCACGGAGTTATCAGTGCCCCAGCATATCAATGATTGATGTGTAATTGCATCTTTCTCTGCGGGACGGTCCACCTCGCAAATCATTTTTGGTGGCGGAATTTAACACAATGACAAAGCAAGCTGATGGCAGATAAGCTGAAACTGTTAATTAACTGCTGGGCTGCAAGGAAGACCTGCAGCTTTTGGCTTTTGGTTTTTTTTTTTTTGTTGTTGTTTTTTTTTTCTCCATAAGGCTAAAACTTGCAGTATTTTAACAACTATATGTAAAAAAATGATTACAGCAGGAGTGATAGCTGTAGAGGCATTCTTTCAAGATAACTGCACTTGTATCACACACACACACACACACAGGATAAATGATGAGCATATAAACCTACCTATTGATCAACACAAGTCAACTTTGTCACATCTCACACATATACAATATACATATACAATTTGTTGTTTTGATATTCATTCATACATCTTCTACCATTCATTCATCTTATCTGATCTTCCCTCGGGTCACGGGGAGCCTGTGCCTATGTCAGGCATCTATGGGCATTAAGGCAGGATACACCCTGGATGGAATGCCAACCCATCACAGGGCACACACGCACTCACATTCACACACACATTCACACACTAGGGACAATTTTCCAAGGTGCCAATCCGTGCATGTTTTTGGACCGGGAGGAAACCGGAGAACCCGGAGAAAACCCCCTGAGAACACGCAAACTCCCCACACACATGGCCAAGACGGGAATCCAACCCGGATCCTGGAGGTGTAAGGTGAACGTGCTAACCACTAAACCAAGGTGCCCCTCAACTTTGAAATATCTCTCTATAAAAGAGACGACGCTGAAATTAACCAGATTGCTGAAGGATATAAAACGGCTTAAGCAGAGTTGAGGAAAAAGATCAATGTGCATCATTACCCAAATTTCATATTTGACTTTTTCGCAAAAAAACTAACCACAACTCACGTCCTCTAGATATTTCCATTTCCCACCATAAAAGTGTGTGACTCAAAGAAAGGGTGTCCGATACAGTGTTGTGCTACCATGCATTCGCAGATTTGTATGTTTTGTATGTCACATTGTCACTAATAATCTTTTTGTTATTTAAAAAAAAAATGATATTTTAAGACGGCATGACTGTGTTGTTGGCAGGACGCTATGTTTGTGTCTGATGTAGCTCAATCTGTTTCTGACATTTACATTTTTATTTTTGGCATGCTTATTAAGTGTATTAGCAGAGACTAGATTAATCACCTTTGGATGGGTTTCGGTTTCTTTGTAGATCTCTGTTTTTTCACTCTTTGGATTCTATTCGGAGGTGAAGAATAAACGAAATTGGTTATATTTGCATAAAACCATATTTTAGGCTCAGTGAGGAAGTTATGATAGGGCGGAGTTTGCTTTATTGACTGACTGAGATGCACAATTCTAGTACAAAAAGTTCAGTTTTAAAATCTAATTTGAGTATTTTGAGTATATCAGGGTATGAGGTGCTGCGAAATGCTTTCTACCACTGTCCAACATGTGAACACGAAAAATAAAGAAATAAATAATTGAAATAGGTGGAATAAAATAAAGAAAGAGAGAGAAGAGTAGCCTCTAGACATGATTTGTCACATATACATTACAGCACAGTGAAATCCAGAGGGTTAAAGGCCTTGCTCAAGGACCCAAAAGAGGAAGCTTGGCGATAACGGGGCTCGAACCCGCAACCTTCCAATCAGTAACCCAGCTCCGACTGAGCTACACCCCCTCCTCATAATGATCTATTTCATAAATACTAGAAATAGAAGCAGAAATAAGATACAAATGTATATTGTTATATTAAAGTGTAAAATATGAAAGAATAAGATATAACTAGACAT
Organism: Kryptopterus vitreolus; assembly: GCA_030449085.1. Classification (NCBI taxonomy): domain Eukaryota; kingdom Metazoa; phylum Chordata; class Actinopteri; order Siluriformes; family Siluridae; genus Kryptopterus; species Kryptopterus vitreolus. Next base: position 4,632,939 of record JACRUU010000005.1, on the reverse strand, counting down.
GGAACATGTCAAACCGCAGTTCCGGGCGTGACCCCTTAGAGCCCTTTAATATTTATCGTTGAATTCGAAATGCTAGCTCGTTCGGAGAAACTAGTGTTTAGACACGAAAAACGCACATTTTGGGCGGTTTTCGGGAGGGGGCGGGGCCAGTGACGAACATGACATCAAATTATCCAACGTCCGACCCTGTGTCTGAGTTTCGCAGATTTGTCACGTTAGCGGCCACATTGGGCCGAAATGTTGTAGATTTCCAGAAATTTAGAATGTGAGTGGGGTTCGAGAGGTATACGATCGTGATCCAATCCGGACCCCCTACGAGTGGATGGCTATATGTGCATGTCGGACGCTCACATGCCTGTGAGGCACGAAATTTCAACCCCATTCATTTTCTATGGGGAAAAATTACCGCTTTTTGGTCCCGGGTTCGTAATTCCGAAATACCACACTAGAAAAGGTATACACAAAAGAATGAAACAGAAGGGATGGATATGTGTATGACAGATATTGGCATATAAAGTGTCTCTAAAGTGTCCTTGTGGTGGAATAAAAGGGTTTTAAGTGACTCTGTGCTGTGCCAGTCCTGAACTTTTGTAAGCATAATCGGTGAAGCTAAAATGATATTGTTATTGTTAGATTATAGGATATTTTGGACTGTATGTACACTTCAAAAAGAAAAAAAAAGAAAGAAAAAAGAAAGAATACAATTTGAGGCAAAATATTAAATTGAATAAAGAATTGACTAGTAATAATGGTCACAAAGGGCACATCGGAAGAAGAGGCATCTTTACTGAAGACATTGCTTAAGTTCAGGATTTTTAATAGTGGAAAAAGAAAATCTGCTTAAAGCTCAAGTGTAAATTTTCCACTGCCAATATCGCCACCACTTAATGTTAAGCAGCTGCCTTAAGATGCCTTAATTCCGGATATATGGAGGATCTCGGCTCTGGATTCCTGGCAACTTTTCCAAGAGAAATCTTTTTATACTCGTGTAAGAGTTTAGAGTTCATGAAAGAACATTTTAGATGTAAATCATGTTATTTTAGATATGGGTCATGAGTCATGACAAAGCATGTCATGTTATTTTAGATATGGGTTTAAGGACTTTTATTATGCGAGGATTGAACAAGGAAGCAAATTAAAGGAGAGAGTGGTGAAAAGAAGGGCTCGTCCATGTCCGAGGGTCGTATTTCAATAACCTTAAGTTTCTTAGCAGTGAAGTCCCGAAAAAGCCCACAAACAAATATTGCACTCACATTCTAGCTTGTTTGTCTTTCCGTAACTCGGATTAGGAATTTTGTTTGTTAGCTATAGGCATATGGAACCATTTAAGAAATCTGCAGGCCGCCATGGTCTCTGAACGGATCGAAGAGACTGACGCATTATTAAGCAACCTGCTGTTGGGCGAGCAGGCCGTGTGCTACATCCAAACAAAGCCACGGTTGTGTTTTTGAAAAAGAAGAAAGAAAGTGATCAGTGATGCCTTGTTGTGATGTTGGACAGTGATATGATTAGAGTTGAACAATGCATTGTATCATGAGGTCTCGTCATAAAAAATATATCGATGAGGGTCAAACAGCTCCACGTGCCTATGAAAGAGACATGTACGGTCATTTACATTTCTTTTGTGTAGATTGGGCTTTCATTGAACAATGTGTTCCTCTATTTTTAGTTTCTCGCCCAAATACGCTTTGTCAATTCACAATATACAATATACAGTGAAAGGAAAACAACGTTTCCCCAGGACTGAGGTTCTGTAACAGACAACATAAATGAACAAGACACAGGACTGTACATAACTCTAAACTAAAACCGAAAGAAAAATAGAAAAGCTAACTAATAAAAAAAAAAAAAGAAAAGTGAAAAAAAGATAAAAATAGCAGATGATGCTAATGCGTGCTTTGCTAACTTCATTTTTGGTGTTTTGCGTAACATATAATTATGTAAAATTATGTAACATATAATGACGATTCCATCTGCATGCCTTGGTCGATAAAGAGCACATTTATAATGAATCAAACATCCATTTGTGAACAATAGATTCTGCTATTTTCGCTATTTAGTGCTGCTTCGGCTAATGTCCGTTTCAGTTATAGTCGCATTTTCAGCAAGGTATTAACGACGTTAGCTGAGGCACCACTGTATTAATGTTCACTACATCTCTGATTATGTAATTCACCTTTTCCTTCGCTAACCCAGGGGTCACCAACCTTTTTGAACGTGAGAGCTACTTCATGGATACCGAGTCATACAAAGGGCTACCAGTTTGACGCACGCTTATGAAATAACACATTTGCCTTTAGTTATATATTATAATTAATACATTATAAATAATTTCTCACAATAACTATTGTGAGTTCACAATGAGTTAAGTAACATTTTAGATGCATCTCACTGATGAGTTTTTAGGACAGGCCTGAGAGCTACTCATGTGGTCCTTGGGGGCGACCTGGTGCCCGCGGGCATCACGTTGGTGACCCCTGCGCTAACCGTTCTCATGACCTGTTCCAGACATGTTAGAGAATGAAGGCTGCTTCCGGGTTCATTCGGTAAAACAATAATCCACAGTGTAATCTTCACATGAAAGTGTGTATTGCTGAAAGCTGTCCCTCTGAATAGGGCCTGATAGATGCCTGGTTTAGTCATCAGTCTAACTGAAAATAGTGGGCGAAAGGTGTGAGGTGCAACAACAAGAAAAAAATTGTTTTCCCACACAAAGTTGCACTGATGTAGTGACGGCGGCGATTTGCAACGGCAGCAGCAAGGTGTCAGTCAGCAGGGGACCCCTGGAGTCTCAGAACTTGAAATTGAAAGAAAAAAACAAACAAAAAAAACAATCACACGGCGGAACCCTGGTGCAAACAACGTTAGCAGTAATCTCAGAGGAGATGCTAACGCCAACACTGTTACTAGCGCTGATGTCGAATGTAGCTAATGATTCGATATTACCATCAACTAATGGAAACAGAGGTACAAAGGAGTTAGCTATGGACTTGTAAAAACACATAGATTTGCTAATAGGCGTATTAAATATATGGTGTTAGGGACGTGTGAAGACAAATTCCCAATGTACAGTCAACATGACGATGAAGAGGCAGTTCAGCTCTAGCGGTATGAGAAAGAGTTAAAGAATAACATAGACCAGAGTTCGCCTACTGTACTTGTAAAATCCCGGCATACTGAAACTTTCATATGTAAATCGCTGACAAGAGACCAAAGTTTATTATGAATGTCAGGCTTTTCATAGAGACGGAGTGCCAGAAATAAAACATTTTTAGATCCTTAAGACAACTGCAAATATGGAGAAAAAGTCAGACCGGGCTTTTTTTTCCAGCGATATATGAGCTACCCTTTCATACAAGCATACGGTTCTGAGTTCTGTACAATGTGTAGAGCACTGGTGTAAAAACTCATTGCCACCGTGGTTGCCCTCGAAGTTACTATAAGACGGTATATAGTCTTTGACGAACGACACCACATGATGCGTTTCATAACACATGACGTTTTCCTAGCTTTCTTGGAAGTGCCTTCCATCTGCATCCGTTTTTCACTTCCCGTGACATCATTTGTTAAAATTTCTCAATGTTGCTTGTTGGCAAAAATCGCCCTGATGTGGGATACGCTGCAATCTAGTGGCCGGATGCCGTAACTCCGCGGGTAACATAGTCGCAGGCGTTGTGGGAGATATAGTTTATCATTAATGCACGCTTTGAAGCAGCACAGCCTTATTTTAAGAGAAACACCTTTTAAGCTCTTGGGAGCCACATAAAATGATGTGCCGGGCCTCATTCGGTCCTCGGAAGCTAATAACCAGTAGTAGAGTTGTGGGCGTTTTGCTGCATAACATTCCATTTAGATAAACAGTAAACAAAAATATATAAGCCGTGGACAGGCAATAGTAAGTTTTACTTGTTGTTTGTTTAACTCGGATTGTAAAATATGTTGGATCTTCCCTTAGGATGCTGCCTTTCAAATGTCAGTAGGATTTATGGTTTAATAAATCGTATTAGACACTTTAAAAAAATAAAAATAAAAAAACCTGCTGACCTGTAGCGCGTTAAGTGTGCATCAAAATGCAAAAGCTGTTGCAAAAATAGGATCCTTTTGCCGAGGCACGCTCGAAGAGAAGCTGTCAAAACAAGAGAGCAGGGTTCAACAAACATTATACAGTATTAGAGCATGCAGATGATAAGAACAGATGGGCAGGGAACCATTATTTACGCACAGCGGAGTCTTGTGAGCTAAGGTTAAATGTAGGGAATGGGAAGCATTTGTAGGTGGACTTTGGAAAGACAGATGGCGGAGAGCTTGCGGTGGAGCAGAGCAACTTCTATAACATGGAGTACCAAAAAAAAAGGGTCCTTTAAAGCTATGACCAACGTGCTGTTATAAATGTCCTATAGATGAAGTGTGGTGAGAGTCCACTGAATGGTGTCAGCTGGTCAGGTTGACTTCTCCGGCTGGATTGTCGCCCAGAGGCTGGTGGATTTCTCTTGGCCTGGAAATCGCTGGCTAAAGACTTCCATCTTGCATCTATCTATCTATCCATCTACTCATGAAGGACACAGTGAGCCAAGTAGCTGCATATCTACTTAAATAGATGTTTCACCCTCCCCGATTGACAAAAATTCCCCCAAACTATATAACCATTCATTCATTCATTCATTCATTCATTTTCTACCGCTTTGTCCGATCTTCCCTCGGGTCACGGGGAGTCTGTGCCTATCTCAGGCATCTATGGGCATTAAGGCAGGATACACCCTGGATGGAATGCCAACCCAACACAGGGCACACACACACTCACATTCACACAATTTTCCAAGGTGCCAATCAACCTACAGTGCATGTTTTTGGACCAGGGGGGAAACCGGAGAACCCAGAGAAAAAACACCTGAGGCACGGGGAGAAAATGCAAATTCCACAAACACATGATAATCTAGTCATGTTTTTAGCTTGACTTGATATATTTGAGTGCACCATAAACAGGCTCCATGGTCTATACACAGATCAACCCCATTAAATAAAGGAAGTGATGTAATTTTATCTATTGAATCCTTTTGCACCTCACTATGGCGTCCACGAGGGACATCATCTAAAAAAAGTTGCTCGCAGACATTTCGCAGGGTCAAAAAATGTATGATCTATTTATGTCTGTTGTTTGTCTTTAGTGGTGCACCATCTGGATGTTTTTCCGAGCCTTCATGATGAACCTTCAGGATGATAAGACAGGCTACAGTAGCTGCGAATGATGCCTTTCTACTAGTCTGGAGCCGCGGGAACATTTCGCAGATTCATAGATTTAATAAATAAAGAGATAAAACAAAGAAAATAAGGAAATCCTCAAAAAGAAATATGATGTTGTTATTCATTCTGGCCCTTAATCCATTCTTAAGTCCCTTAAGAAGTGTAAATAAACTGCTTTTATAACCATATACGCCAAATAGAAGAACTATAACAGAAGGACAAGCGCAGATTATTACACGCTTTACCACCTTTCCAAATATTCTGCAGATCAGTCCTTCTCTTCTGCATGCATCCGCAAAACCATCGTTCTCCGGGGGAGCGAAAATTTCTACCCTCTCGAGTAGCATGAGCTAACCTTCGGATTTCATCATTTTATCCCGTCTCCGGAATCAACACATGTCTTGCATGACAAGCCGCAGTTTCAAATAAGTGTGTGACCTGAAAACGGAATATTTGATCAGAGCCTCGCTCTAATTACTGCCGGGAAAAGGAGAAGAAGCTCCTTGAACATCAAAAGCAGCCATGTAGATAAGGTAAAGGAAATGCCAGGGTGCAACATCGAGTCCATAGCATGACCAAGCATTGGAAAACAATAGAGCCTGACAGTTTGGGGACACGTTTTTCATTCGGAATAAAAAGAAGCCTTACAGGTCTAAATCCGTCTATTCTACTGATATATTTATGTGTTGGCCAGAATTGTACTGCGTAAATATTGTCAGGGAAATGATGGCAGTTTTACTTCTGTGCAATTCATTATTCCATTTGAGCCAAGTGTTCGCTTTGCAGGGAAATGCTAAAACGTATTTTCTTAGCTCCAAGTCGAACACAAAAAGTTTATTAACACAAAATCAGTTTTAGTAAGAAAAAACTCATTAATAAAATAAGCCAAAAGGTAAAATATAAATTTTCGCCAAATATATATATATATATTTGCTTATATGGCCTCTCTCATATATATATATATATATATATATATATATATATATATATTATATTATATTTTATATTTATTTATTTTTTTTTTTACGTCAAGGTATCAGAAATCAGAGGGTGTATTAAAACAGTTAAATGATGAAGGGTATCTATGCAAAACGTACATAGAAATGATATCATTTACAAATTGTACAATGTTACATCGGTGCATAGTGTTGGACAGGATAATTGATGGAATTATAGAAAACTATTCAGGTCATTATACATTGCACCCCTGTTGGTTCACGTTGGTGCACCCTCGAGTCACGAGTTTCACCATTTCGCAGATTTTTCACATTGGCGGCCAGGTGATGCCATGCAGTCATATGTCATATGTAGTCATACGAGTGGATATGTCAAATGTGCATTTCGGCTGAACACAGGCCGCACAGCGGCGCGTCAAATTTCCCCATTCATTCTCTATGGAGCCGGAATGTCGCGGGTTCGTAAGGTATCCACTCGAGTGGAAATGCCATATGTGTATGCCGGATGCTCAAAGGCCGAACTGTGAGGCACGAAAGATCGGCCCCATTCATTTTCTATGGGAAAAAAATTCCCGCTTTTTGGCCCCGGGGATTCGGAATTCCGCAGCATGGCGATTCCTTATAAAAGTAATAGCACAACTCACACCATCGGGCCGCATGATATAAGGAATGATTCAAGAGGATTGGACAAAAACTGCGGAAACATCACTAATAATAATAATAATAATGATAATGATAATATAATAGTTCAGATATGACCGTTTGAAAAACTGTTCAGAAGTGTTAAAGATATTTTCTGTATAAGTTTCTGTACTTAATACATGCTGTACTTATATCGGAATGAACCTAGTAACAAAGGCTTGAATCAGTGATGTGTAATTATTGGAAAGAGAGAGAGAGAGAGAGAGAGAGAGAGAGAGAGAGATGTATAAAGAATGAGAGCACAACTGAACATTGCAGTGAACATTTTCTTTCCAAATTGTTAATGTTTTTTTTCATGTTTTTCACCCTCAAGCCTGTATAGTTGTTCATCGCAGATGTTTGTTATTGTTGCTGGCTGTACTTGATGCTCATTTTTTGTTTGTGTCATTTTTTTTTTAATCCAGACTGTTTAATATAGCTGTCAAACCCACTGTTGAAACTTTCATGGACTTCATCAATATTAAAAGTCATTAGTAGAAAATGGAAATTGTCTTTTTTGGTTTTTTTTTTTTTTGGTTGTTTTGTTAGCTGTGTGTGTGTGCTAGGGTGTATATGTGTGTGGTGTATATGTATATATATATATATATATATATATATATATATATATACTATATATATATATATATATATATATATATATATATATAAGATATATATATATATATATATATATATATATATATATATATATATATATATATATATATATATATATATATATATATATTGAAATGATGAGAATAAGCTATATATATATATATATAGAGAAAATGTAATAACACACAGCTAGACACTCATGCAGTGAGAATGAATGGCGATACTAAAGCAAAACACCCAACAAAGATAACTATCCTTTCCCTGTAGCCACAACTGCTCCACCCACATACATCACCTCTAGCAGCAGCATCAATATTAACCTCATAAAATGACCCCAGGTTTTCTTTTCATTCTTTGTCCATTTTTTTCATGCATTACGGTTTTCCTCGGGGTTTGAGATTTTGTGCAAATTCTAGGTGAAAGAGAACCAAAGTGTAAACAGTTCATTTAAAAGCATGACAACTGTATTGAACTGATTTAACTCATCTTTTTTTTTTTTTTTTTTTAAATATCCTTGCAAATACATCTCCGACCAAATCAGTTTCTCCAACTCTGTCAACTATTGTGGAATTTAAAAAAAAAATCAAATATCAAATCCTCACAAATATATTTGGACTTTGCTTTTCGTATCGGTTACAAATGCGGTTTCGTAGCTCTGACATGAAAATGTAGATGTAATTATTTGCATTGGAGAGAGGGGTGTGTGTGTGGGGGGGGTGGGGGGGGGTCAGGGGGGTGGAGTTGTGGGGGGGTGGGGGGGGGGCGTCTCATCTGAAATTCTAGAATCTAGCTTAGAAAATCATTTAAAAAATATATTCGCACATTCGCCTCACACCTTCACGGTTGGTGGTTCGATGCACTCCTCCACCATGTGTGTGTGTGGGTGGAGTTTGCATGTTCTCCCCGTGCCTCAGAGGGTTTTTCTCCGGGTTCTCCGGTTTCCTCCTGGTCCAAAAACATGCACGGTAGGTTGACTCTGAGTATGTGTATGCCCTGTGATGGGTTGGCATTCCATACATGGTGTGTTCTGCCTTGATATTCTGAAGACGCCTGAGATAGGCACAGGCTCCCTACGCCCAGAGAGAGAAGTCGGATAAATAAAGCGGTAGATTTGGTAGCTGTAGAAGATGGATGAATGAATGAATGTCAGGATTGTCAACTTATGTAAACTATGGTAAATAGTTAATAGTTAATAGAAATAGTTAATATATCAACATCACGCAGCACACTACAATGAAACCTCACCAAACCTCAGTTGATGTACTAGTGCACAGAACAGTTAGCAGTAAACACACTGATAAATGCCAAGACTCTTTAAAATGGATACATTTTTAGATAGAGGATGAAGTATCTCAGCTGAGAAAGTTAATACAGAAGAAAAAGCATCTAAAGTATAATTATAAACTCATGAGATCATCAGAGGGACCACTGTTCTACAGGGCCGTGTTATGACCAACTTAAAATCTGATTGGTTAAAGCTATGAAGAGCACGCTCTGTTCATTTCTCACAGCAATATGGGATGTGACATCTTGAATCTGATTAAATAGGAACCCCAGTGCAAAATTAGACTTAGTGGCTCTTGGAGCAGTGCACACTTTTTGCAAATATTCTAATACATAGTCCTAAATATACAAATATATATATATGGGGGCACGGTGGCTTAGTGGTTAGCACGTTCGCCTCACACCTCCAGGGTCCGGGTTCGATTCCTGTCTCGGCCATGTGTGTATGGAGTTTGCATGTTCTCCCCAGGTTTTTTCTCCGGGTTCTCCGGTTTCCTCCCGGTCCAAAAACATGCACGGTAGGTTGATTGGCAACTTGGAAAAATTGTCCCTAGTGTATGAATGTGTGTGTGTGTGTGATTTGCCTTAATGCCCATAGACGCCTGAGATAGGTACAGGCTCCCCGTAACCCGAGGGAAGATTGGATAAAGCGGTAGAAGATGAATGAATGAATGAATTATATATATATATATATATATATATAATTGAAGATTAAACAGCACTGCGGTGTGTGTTTGTGCGCATGTGTGTGAGTGTGTGTCGTGTGGAATTTTGTGAATGTTTGATACGTAATGGTGAAGCAGTCTACTCTTAGAGAAGAATTTAAAGATGTAATATCTCTAATTGCAACTTTTAAAAATAGTTGCACTATTTCTATTTCCCTCAAATGACACTTGTAAACAGCAACAGCATTTGTGACCTGTGTTATATTACCAACAAAACAAGTAGGGTATCTAGTTGTGTAGGACTGACCTCTGTGCTAAAATACATTAGGATCCATGCGCTTGTTCCATAATTACCATAATGGGAGGGGGGGGGGTATAATAAGGGCCAATACTAGGAAGATTAAAGGTTTGGATGATTATAGAATGTATTTTAATTTAAAAAAAAAAGGTCTGTAAAAGTCGTGAAGCAAAGGAAAGGTGAATTCTGGTGAAACAAAAGGGGAAAAAAACATAACAGCTCGTATGATAGGCCTTTGCCATCTGTTCTTTTTTAATGCAAATATGGGTTAACAATTGCATAATCATGTTTGCTAATTTAGTTATAGAACAGATTCCTGGATATATATATACACACACAGACACACACACACACACACACACACAAAAACACAAAATGATTTAACGGTCTTAGAGTGAAATGTAATCTGGATTCTGTTTACACACATCAACAAGCAATTCATGAATGACATTTCCTAATTTTTTTTTTCTTCTTTAAATGCTGTCTTTTCAGCACGCTGCCACTTCTACACAACAATGCCCTCCATGGTGGTGAGCAACAGAAAAGGAATCTCTTTTTTTCCATTAGCGGCCGGAGATTGTTTTCTTTCACCTTTCACTGGTTCGCAGCCCAAAGAGCTGACAGGGAGTAAATGTAGCCGCTCATCCCTTTCTTTTTTCTTTTACATTCACTTGGACATCCCAACTTTCAACTTAGAAATGAATGACTGCACCATAACCCGAATTCCATGCAGTTTGTCTAAGATAAACAGAGGGCATGCTTATCAAATAGCGGTCTGCGGTAAAAAAAAAAAAACCTCACAGAGAAGCATGGTCAAGGCAGCGTGATGCTTCAGGGCTTCCCTTCTTTAGCCAGAACTGGTGTTTTCAATGGAATCACGAATAAGCTCAACAATGACCTGAACATAGATCCTTCTGCAAAGAAAATGCCTAACAAAAAATAAATCAATGGTTGTGAATGACTTAGTCAGAGCCTAGACTTGAATGGAACTGCGAGGATGTTTGCTGTGAATGCTGTGTACGTTGCTTCTACACTGGGTAATATGATCTTGTCTTGGTTTCATTTTGACATTACAAAAACGTTCTATTTAAGGAGAATATTTTATTGCGCACAGAACAGTGGCATACAGGAGTAGGGGGCGAGGCAGCCTTTCACCATTTCAGTTCATCCCAGAGTTATTCAACGGTGTCCAGAGTAGGCCATTTGTGCCCTATCTCTCTATCCATCGGAAATAACGTGAAGAAAAGCCTTAAAACGGCAGGCTATACAAGAACATTCTGAGGATAAGCCACATGTGTATGTGATAAATCCCAAAGCTACAGTTTACATTATATTCGATCACCTCAACATCGTTTCGCTGTAAGTAACGGACATTCGGTTTCCCCCAGATGAGGACGTGTTCAATCTTGAGTCTCATGGTTTCTTCCTTTCCAGAGTTTTCCTTGCTCATAAAGGACAAACTTACATTTATACAGGTGCGGTGTAGCTCGGTGGTTTAAGGGAAGCGCAAGCTGACAATCTTGGGTCCTTGAGCAAAGTCCTAAACCCTCTGTGCTCTAGGTGGCGCTGCATCATGTATCATGGTGGCGTTGGTCTGACCCCAGCTCCCAAAAACCACCCGGGATATGCGAAAAAAGAATTTCACTGTGACAAATAAAGGCTCTATGTTCTCAGGAGTTTTTTTCTCCGGGTTCTCCGGTTTCCTCCCGGTCCAAAAACATGCATGGTAGGTTGATTGGCACCTTGGAAAATTGTCCCTTAGTGTATGAATGTGTGCGTGATTGTGATTGTGAGTATGTGCCCTGCGATGGGTTGGCATTCCATCCAGGGTGCATCTGACCTTAATGCCCATAGACGCCTGAGATAGGCACAGACTCCCCGTGACCCGAGGGAAGATCAGATATAATGGTAGAAGATGAATGAATGTATGCTTTGAGACGCTGTTAAAAGTGCTATACTTTTAAACTAAGTACTTTTCACTTTTAATTGAATAATCAGCTGTTTAATAATTGTTGAGGTTATTGTTGGGGGGGGGGGGGGGGGGGGGGGGGGGGGGGGGGTGGTTAGACCCAGCCATCGCCAAACTGCTGCTCCCAAACAAGCTTGGATATGCAAAGAAAAGAATTTCACTGTGCTTTAATGTATATGTGACAAATAAAGGATATTTGATATTTGTTTGATGGGGCACGGTGGCGTAGTGGTTAGCACGTTCGCCTCACACCGCCAGGATCCGGGTTTGATTCCCGTCTCGGTCATATGTGTGTGGAGTTTGCATGTTCTCCCCGTGCCTCAGGGGGTTTTTTTCTCCGGGTTCTCCGGTTTCCCCCCGGTCCAAAAACATGCATGGTAGGTTGATTGGCACCTTGGAAAATTGTCCCTAGTGTATGAATGTGTGTGTGAGTGTGCCCTGTGATGGGTTGGCATTCCATCCAGGGTGTATCCTGCCTTAATGCCCATAGATGCCTGAGATAGGCACAGGCTCCCCGTGACCCGATGGAAGATCGGATAAAGCGGTAGAAGATGAATGAATGATATTTGTTTTGTGTGTGTGTGTGTGTGTGTGTGTGTGTGTGTTTGCATATACCCAGTATACAGTACAAAAATCCTCAGCCTATAGTTCACATTTACAAAAAGTGCAAAAACATTCTATATTTCTTTCTTTCTCTCTCTCTCTTTCTCTCTCTCTCTCTCTCAAATGTTACTGAAACATGCCACTTTTCAAACAAAAGAAATAATGCAGGCTGCTGCCAACAAAGAAAGCATGACGTTACAAGGCTGCTGCAGAATATTCGAGCTCAATAAAAGCGTTTTTTTCGCACCCTCTGTTTTTCCATGCTTATATCTGGATCGCGCTACTAAATTGAACACGCACTCAGACACAAACTAAGTATTACCTTGGCGATGTCTGCGAAGGCATGACTACCCTACGCCGCGCAAATAAGACAGCTTCCGAAATCCTAATAATAATATCAGAACGCCGCGGTAGATTGTCCATCTTATTATGCGTCATGGAAGCACATTGGTGGTTGATTTGACTCCGACGAGATGTAATAACGCCGTGCCCAAAATTAGCAGCGATCTGCTTTATGTGACTCATTAGCAATGAGCCTGTGTTTACAAATACTTGCTTGATGTCCCCTGGTACATTACCTAATTACAAACCCTTTGAATTTCAGTGCATTACCTAATGACCATGTACCCATCCGAGCCTGCTTGTTTAACCTAATTAATTCCACGATTGTCCAGGTGCAATATAAAAGCTCTAAAGAACGTATTTTTTGCTTTTTTTTTTTTGTTTGCAGTGCCCTGGTGCTGAAACTACGACCTGAGAAGATCTGTAATTTATCTGGTCCAAAAATCCGACAGAAACCGTAAGTCCTGACAGCGATTTCCTTTCCTTTATGATCAGCCCTGAAGCACGTACTGAACTCTGGCGTAGGGTGAAATCTATATGTTGCAGAATTCCGAATTTCCTCTTAGACACGTATCACAGATGTTAGCCATGCCCTTGTGAAAGTGCACTTTATCGTATTTTTATAAAGTGTACTTACTGCGCAAATGATACACTTCCTAAAAACACACAAGTATGAATTCACTGTAATGTTTTCACTGCTTAAGTGCATTTTATTTGTAATTCATTTTAAATCTATCAACCATTACATTTATATTAAATGCACTAATAGTAGGGACTTATATTATTATATTATAGTGTCTTTAAAGTATAGTTCATGCGCACTGCTCAGTGACTGACAAGCAGTTAATGCAAACTAAAATACATACTTTAATGTCAGTTAACAAATACACTTAAGTGTGAATTAAATATATCGTGACTAAGCACAGTGATAATACGTTAAACTATTTCAGACGTCATACTTGAGTTAAAATCAGTTATTGGGCGTGTGCTTATTAGTGTATTAGTCAATACTAAGAAACAAGTGCACTTCTTTAAAGCACTATGAATACTTTTCAAATGTATGTTTAAGGAACACATATTAAAACATATTAAAATCAAATCACTATATATATATATATATATATATATATATATATATATATATATATATATATATATATATTTCAAAATTATTTAAAATAATTTTCCTTTTGTTCCGCATATCCGTCTGTGTCATCACTTTCCACTAAGTTGTACGCTTAAAATGACTCGCGCGCCCAACGTCGAGTCCAGATTCGCATTTATTGTAGTGCTTAACCATGCAGAAGCTCGTTTTCAGTCAAGCCTGATGGAGTGCTGCTGAACGTTGTACTTTTTCTGCCTTACGTCACGCCATTGTGATATTAATGTCTAATTGGCTCGATCGAGCCTGAATAGATGATCGCGAGCATCAGCTCCCTACGGAGAAAATCTTATGTTGAGATTAGGCGATTTGTGCGGCAGATAAATGGAGCTGATCTACCAGCATGTGGCCCTTTGCTTCAATAGGCAAAAACGAGAAGTGGGCCCAAGGATCTGTGTCTGTCGGCTGTCATGGTTTCTTCAAATACGTCTTTTTTTGTTTATTGGTCCATGCCCAACCAATCATTGGTTTCATGCTTATAGGCTAGATTTGGGATTTTTGTAGAAACAAACACCAATTCATTTCCCGGCGAATGCTTAGCGGCAGATCATTACTTCCCGCGGCGCACTTTCCCTCTCGCTAAAACAGCTCGGCATTCACGTGAGACTGAAGAGTGCCACCAGCTGCAACATATTCAAAGACATTTCAGACCTGCTCCAGAAAACCTTTTGAGAGCACGGTGCACCGCGAGTGCCCTAGTGGGCAATGTGGGAGTTAATGTTCTGTGATCTACTCGCAAACGCACCGCTGTCAGAAACACTGCGGGCGCCTCAAAGGCTCATGTTGGAGATCACCTTTTTTATCCCCGAGACATCTGCACTTCCGCCCATTCACTTGTTTGTTGATGTGCGGTTTTGGATCTTTTCGGATAAAAAAAAATGATACACTCTCTACAGCAGGGTCAAAGTCAAATATGTGAAGGTTCAATTACATGAAAAAAGCAAGTAGCGTTAATAAATCTACCGTAGTGTTCATTTTTAATGCCAGTATAACCGTTAGAGATTAGTTCAAGGAAATAGTAAGTGCACATCGACTCGAGAATGTGATTAGACTTGATTCAACTCAAAATGAAAGCCATTTTCTCAGTGAAAACCTGCAAGTGTACGTTTACACGTCTACGATGTCGTAGGGTTCTAATGGAGTTGAATGAACGACGCACATTATATGTAGCGTTATTGTGTAATTAAATAAATAATATTTAATTAGATCACTCAATATATGTTCTGTTGATGTAGAGTTTTTTTTACATTATATGTAAAAAAAAAAAAAACACTTATAATGTTGGAAAATTGTGCGCATCATGCATTCAACTCCATTAAAAGCCTACAATATACATTGTTTACCTGAAAATGCAGTATATCTCAGAAACACATTTTGGAGCAGTTATGTAGCTAGCTGACTTATTTGTGGACCTGTAAATTTCTCGGTTTGTTTATGTGAATTTATGGCTGGCGTGCGAATCTATCGACGTATAGGATGTAGAATTTCATTCCGATAATTCCATCTAGCCTGTAGAATCACTTAGATCTGAGTTTTGTTTCTTTTTAAAATGGCTGGTATTTTGCTGGGATGGATAAGAGCCAAATACTCCCATGGTCAGAGAAGTCAAGAGCTCAGATTTAGATTTCTTACCACCCCAGTAACATCGGTTTGTAGACCATCGGTTTGTTTACGTGGTTGTATAATCGCAATCATCCTATGTCCATTTATAGTTTTGACTAGCAGCATGTTTTGACTCGTTTTGTTCGGGAGGATAAACACACATGCGCGCGCGCACACACACACACACATACACACACACACACATCTCTGTCCAGCCATTGTTAACATTCTAGGTTTTTGGGTTTGTGTGTGAAAGATGTACTTTACAGTACCATAAAGCTATTAATTCATAAGAATTAGTTTGTAGATTTGTTTGTTGAAGAATAAAGAATCGCTTGAAGGACGATTTTCAGGACAAACTGCAGGTGGGGAAATTGACTGAGCATCTGAGCAATCTGGTTGGCAGGCCGTCAGAGAGTCACCCGTTACACAACAGCGGCCTACTGATCTTAGACCCGGTACAGGAACTTACAAAGAACTTACACCAGTCAGCCCAATCAACCCACCATACTCCCACCACACGCTTACTATATCTCAGAATGATGACTGGGAGGGGGGTGTTTGAAGTATATGCTGCATAAACTTAGTCATGTTACTCCCTGTGCATAAGTTTTACTTTCTGTGAAAGAGCACAACACTGCCACCCACTGTAGTGGATATGCAATTATTCTTTATTCTAGTACGGCAAAAGGACATACCCCCGGGTCGCATTGTGCCACGCCCCCCTGCTTCACTATTTCAGAACCACTGCCATAGTCTAAATCTGTGACTTTACATGACATTGTTCAGATGTACACACTTGAACATTAAGTTACTTGTAATTAAGTTACACGTAACTAGCCCCCCCCCCACCCCCCCCAACACTGCAAGTTAAAGCATCGTGCCGACATCCAGCAGTCACTCCTTCCTTTTCATTAGATTATTGCATTAAACATAACCAGGAGGAAAGGCTTGTCGGTGTTGTGGAGAATAATAAGACGCAGGATGCGCATGTCAATTGAAACACAAGTTGATGAAACGGGTGGAATCGGGTGTGACTCGTGCAGGGTCGGAAAGAAATCCTGCACTCACACTGGTCCATAACGGATTAGATTTTAAATAATATACACACACACACACACATACACACACACACAAACAGCTTTGATGGACCTTTTCCACTTAAGAAATTAAATCAATCTTCCAGTTAATGCAGCAATATATTTATAGCCGGGTAACAGTTAATAAAATGAAGCATAATTCACCAGCTTTCTATATCACTAGACTGTTATTTAACTCACTTTAAATCTCGCTTTTTTTTTGCCAACTTATTAATGACATTGGGTGTTTTCTGTACATCGAACAGCCTGAGCATGCAAGCGAGGTTTTCTGACACATAATATATTATCTTCATTTCTTACAAAATGAAGTGTTAACAATGAAAGTGTTAAAATGAAAATTGATACTGTAATAAAATTGTTTTTTTATCGCTATATAGAGAATTTTGCTGTTTCGAAACTGACAGTATATTAGTACTAATATCATAGTGTACATTTACACACACACATACTTTGCAGATCTACTTACTGGCATATAACAGAAGAACACGGAGGACAAATACAGGGAGAACATTTGAAAAAGGCAATGCTCACTCCGGGGTCAGGATCAAATAAGGAACTCGGCTTAATGATTGCATGCTATGAGTGAGCTTTGCTATATTTGCCCGGTGGTGTTCAAACATCTCTGAACGAAAGCTTATCAAATACATGTGGAGTGAAGATCCGGATTAAAACTAAGCTAATTTCTACATACATAGTTTCCTATCCGTTCCCTTCTTGGGGTAAAGTGGTGCGCATTGAGTGATTCCTACTAATAGAGGCTTTACTCAATACAGCATTCCCACACTTAAAAAAAAAACAACAACAAAAAAACACTTAGTCAGCGACACTTATATCTTGGACAGAGACCGTCTCTGTCAGAGACTCAGACAGAGACCGTCTCCAAAAATTTCATGTGTTTTTCTCGGGCCATCTTCCAGCGCAGGGTGTGCTGAGCTCTGACATTCAGCTCTGGTTCCCCCCCGAGGCAGTTGATGTCTGAGGTGCTGACAGATTTTCACAGTGGCTGTGCCAGGCTCAGATGTTTTGATATATATATAAAAAAAAAGAATGAGAGAAGCTGTGAGGCTTTTTAGAATTGCGCGCTACTTTTCCTTTAACAGCATGCATTTGCACAGTAAATTGACTACTTATGCAATGCCTGAATGTGTACTGATGTGCAATATTCACGTTCTCAGCCTTGAAAGCGTCGAGCTCGTTTAGCCCGAGCCGAAGTTGTATAACAAAGTCGTAACCAGAAATAAATAAACCAACCTGGAGAGGAAATCGAACTTTTTGTGTTACAGGTATTCGAATATGGTAAGTTTTGCTGCAGATTATTATTTCTTTCATGTACAGCGCTCTTGCTTTATGGCAATTCATTATCCTGCCATTCGACATGACAGTATGGAAGATTAAATGGAGCTCTTGCTGAAAGGTAAAAAAAAAAGTAAAAAAATAAAACTTTTCAAGAAAGTTATAAATTAGGGCTTTTAGGATTGCTCTTCACTAACAATAATGTTAAAGTTGAAATAAAAAAGGAGGCTGTAGTATAATATATGTAAGTATATATATATATATATATATATATATATATATATCGAGATAGAGAGAGAGAGAGAGGAGAGAGAGAGAGAGAGAGAGAGAGAGAGGAGAGAGAGGAGGAGAGAGAGAGAGAGAGAGATACGTTCGAGAGAGAAGGGGAAGAGCAGGAGGGAGACGAGAACAGTTAGAAGAGAGGAGAGACAGTTAGAGAAAGAGAAACAAGTTAGAAAAACAACTTAGAAAAAGCTGTATTGTATGTATATGCATAATATATATATATATATATATATATATATATATATATATATATAGAGAGAGAGAGAGAGAGAGAGAGAGAGAGAGAGAGAGAGAGAGAGAGAAACGAGGAACAACTTAGAAAACACTTAGAAAAAGTTGTATATACATTATATATATATATATATATATATATATATATATATATCCCATCATGTAGTGTATGAAAAAAAAATAATTTATGTGCAGTGTATCAAAACACTGAGCAGCATTGAAATCAAAAACAAAGATGAAACCTATGAAACCCATAAAAGATAAATGCAAGACAATGAGTGGTGTTAAAGCATTCATGCAATTTGCCAGACGCCCTTATCCACAGTGACTCACATATGAGCAATTGTAGGTTAAGGGCCCTGCTCAAGGGCCCACTAATGCAAATCAGGTGCAGAGACCATGGAAATGTAGTCTGCGGCCAGAATCTTGAAAGCCAGAACTTGGCGTGTAAAAAAAACAACATATTTTTTGTCCCCCAATAGGCATTACAGTACATGCTCTTTTGTTAGCCTCACAATCAAGTGTCATGCGGTGCTTAATCTATAAAACATTAGATGCCAGAACTTGAGTGGAAAGCTGCTCTAGGCAAGTAGACAGGAAGGAGAAAGGTCTCGGAAAAATGAATGCACGCGAGTGCTCCCTGGTCTACATTTAAGCCATGCTTGGCATCTAACAGCGTCTTATATACTGTACATTGAATTAAAAGAGGATGTACGAGTTCGTCGGCCTGAAGGAGACAACTGTACACTTCAAATATTTTCAATTTCACATGCATCATACATACACTTCTTGCTTATCATACCATACAAGTACATTCTCTGTAAACCATATAATATGAGTGTTACAACATGAGTACACATATCAATTAATAATAGTCTTTCCTAGCCTGACTAATTATCCAAATTACTCCACAATACAGTTATATAATTTACAGTCTCTTCCCGATGGCAGAATTAGCTCTGCTCATCTGTGGGAGTTTTTTTTTTTTTTCAAAAACGAGCATATGGCAGACAGTTGAATCATGTACGAATATGGAGGGAAAACAATTTACAGCAAAGACATTTTGCCTTTTACATTCGTCTCTTCTGCCCCACTTCCATCTTTACTTTCTTGTTTAAGCAAAAACAAACTTTTTTTAAACCAAAGGTGACAAATTGATGATCAAGATGATTGCATTTTTGGTAAAGAGGTCACATAAAAAAAACATCACAAGCACCGCCTGCATGTCTAATGAGACATCACTGCAGGTGATTGGCCATTCTAATTTACTCCTCGCACATGCTAATGAATTAAAGTATTTATGTCTGAGCTTTTCGTTCAAGTATTTTAATCTCGCCCTAAAATAGGGATTAGACAGAACACAGCAGAGCAGCACTGATGAGAGAATGTGTGCACTTTTAGTTGGAAGACTACTCTCTGGTGAGAGAGACTGGAGCTTAAAGGCAAAGCCATTCCTTCCCCAGAGAGAGGTTGGCCTTCCTGACACTAGATGTTTGTACACAACCCCAAAACAGTCCAAGGCAGTTTCGCTCCATGAATTTCATTTCGGTTAAAGGCTTGTAAATTGGGTGTGTGCAATGTAACACACACACACACACACAAACACAAACACACACATTTATACGCATCCAAGGAAATGGAAAGAAATGCATTTGGATTGGCAGAAGAGGAAATGTCTATTTAACACCGTTATACACCAGCAGCAACATCCTGATAAGCATTGACATTTTCAAATGACATGGGATTAAAAAAAAAAAAATGCAAATATTGTCATTCTCTGCAATTGTGATTTAGATCAAAGTAATGTCCTTGCTAATTAAGTACATTTTTTGGGGCGCTATTGGGAAATAATGGTCTGTTTTCTCACGCATTTTTTTCACAACACTTAAAAAAAGGTCAAACGGGGTGGAGCCGCCAAAGATTGGTACAGAATTGTCCAAATCAAGTGATATCATAATTAGGACTGTATTGGTTTGACCTTTTCCTGTAACGTTCCACCAGGTGGCACATTAGGCGATACATTGAGTATTTACATTACAGATGCTTAAGAAACCTTGTCCGCAAAGTAAAATTTGTTCGGATTCCAAGAAAAAAAACGCACCGCTAGCTAGTCACATAGCTTTATGAACATCGACAATAGTGAACGAGTTGATCTCAGTCTTTGTCCATCTGCATTGTAGTAAACATAGTAATTCCTAATTGTTTTAAATCTTAATCATAGTTTATTTAAATGGTTGTGGAGGGAAAGCGAAAGTAAAGTGCTGGAAAAGATACAGACGGTAGGCAGTAAACTACTGTTCTTATAGCTTCTATCTTTTAGACCACAATAGTTCATTATTATGGTGTAGGGCAGGGGTTGGCAATTATATTTTCCAAAGGGCCACATGAGACACCTGAGGTGTGTTCGTGGGCCGAATTAACAATAACATTGAACATAACTTATGTTCAATATTAATTTTTTCCACTTGTAAAGAGCGGTAAATGCTATCATGTTCATAATGCTACCAAAAGAATAAGGATATTCTATTTAAGGAAAAGAAAAAAAATCACTGTATTTTTCCTTCATTTTTCTCACTGAGCATACTCCAACAATGTCAGCGCGTCTGTGCGGTTATACTTTCTTCTGGTGCAGCAAAGAAGCCGAAGCAGTTCGGCGGGCCGGATTAAAAGGACCAAGGGGCCGGATGTGGGCAGTAGTTTGCATCCAACTCCTTTTGCATCCAATACAGCATCAGTTCATTTTGGGAAAGACAGATATAAGTCCTGCACAGTGGCCATTGTTCTTGCAGAAAAGTAGCCAGGTCACGATGCTGGTGGAAGAAATCGTTTCTTGACTCGCTCCTCCAAAACACCCTAAAGTGGCTCAATAATATTTAGATCTGGTGACTGTGCAGGCCATGGAAGATGTCCAACTTCACTTTCATGTTCATCAAACCACTCTGTCACCAGTCTTGCTGTGGGTATTGGTGCGTTATCATCCTGATACATGGCACTGCCTTCAGGGGACAATTTTTGAACCACTGCGCATGGTCCTCCAGAATTGTCCGGTAGTCCTTGGTCCATTATTGGGCCTTGGGAATGCCCTTTTTTTTGCTCTACAGCTATAAAGTACAAGACGTACAATATATTGTGCTATGATTCTATACTATGTAACAGTTTTGTATAAGATCCTATCCATGGGTGAGCTATTATCCGTAGACGAGTTAGATACAGGTGCAGGTAAATGCATAGGCGTACGTTGACGTATGGATGTTGTTGGCTGTTGAGAAAAAACACAGCATTCCTTTTCACAGCGGTTTCACCGCTTAGTGTACTCCTGTAGTGTTTTACGGCGTGGGTGGGATGGGTTCTTTATGATCGTTGAACACCTTTGTCAGCATCCTTCTTTCTGCCACCATCTCTACCGAGTCTGGTTTAGCCCCCAGGACTGAGGCGGCCTTTCAGTGATCTTGTCAGTCTTTATAGTGTCCTTTGTGGAAATGCTGCCACCCCGGCACTGAACAGCATAAAAGATGGCATTCGGACGCCACAGACTCATAGAAAGTTCTCAGCAGTAAGCCCATCACACCAAAATACCGCAGACTCAACAGGAAGTAGAATTCTCTCTCCGGCCATTCTTTTCTAGCCTGTCCACAGTCACTTCCCCACTCAACATGTCACACAGGTGGAAATTTGGGGGAATTGTACAGTAGGTGTAAACAATTACAATGTGCTCATCCTGAGTGGTAACTCGAGCCGGACGCGACATCTCGGAATTTCACCACATGCAACTTTTTTTTTCCTTCCTGTTGTTTATTTGGAGACAATGAAAGTGTCATCCAAGCGCACAAAGGAGGCATGCATTAGATTCGCCACGATAGATGGTGATCGAGGTTATACCAGTAATTAAGTCACTACACTGACTAGACAAGACAAGAAAGACGAGAATGGAGGACGATTAAGTTTGTTCTAAGACGTTCTAATAGGCTACGGGATAAACGTTTTTTTATTTATTATTTTTCAGCCTATATAGCATGGTGTATTTTTATTCCTTATATAAGGAATATAATGGTCGTGAGTTTGAATTGACGCCAAATTGGCAATTGCCGCTATTTCAATGGAATGAAAAGAGGGAAACTCCAACAACCACCCCCCCCACACACACACACACACCACCACCACACACAAACACACACACACACATACATAACCCCCAGTGATGTCGTTATTACCGGTGTTGTCACATGTCCATAAACTGGTGTGAAAATGTCCTCACCGTCACAACCCTAATACCCACTTGTTGCTTGAAGTCTGGTCTAGATCACAATAATGTAGTTAAACCTATCGGGAGCTTCCACTCTGGTATACCCGTGGTTCAGGACATCAAGGCCATGTTCAACAGCACTGAATGTCACCCTCGGTAATTCGATAAAACTTGAATCTCATAGGCCTACATCTCTAGTTAGGGAGGCTGTAGCTCAGTGTTGTAAGGCGCTGGGCTGCTGATCAGAAGATCCAGGTTCGAGCCCCGGTATGGCTAAGCTGCCGCCCTTGGGTCTTTGAGCAAGACCCTTAACCCTCTGTGCTCGAGGGGCACCGTATCATGGCTGACCCTGCCCTCTGACTCCAGCTACCAATAACAAGCATATATATATATATATATATATATATATATATATATATATATATATATATATATATGCTAGATCTGCATATTTCATCATTAGATAACACGCGTGGCTGATGGGTGAACAGTTTGGCATCCGGAAATGTTCTAAGACGACTCTGAAACAAGCGTCTCTAGTGACTTCATTATGTATGACAGGCCTGTAGACATTCTGTTACCTAAGGCTTCTTTAATTCTTTTAGGAT
This sequence comes from Kryptopterus vitreolus, assembly GCA_030449085.1. Classification (NCBI taxonomy): domain Eukaryota; kingdom Metazoa; phylum Chordata; class Actinopteri; order Siluriformes; family Siluridae; genus Kryptopterus; species Kryptopterus vitreolus. The sequence goes on along the minus strand of JACRUU010000005.1, from coordinate 4,609,758 downwards.
TTCCTAAGGAATAAGACTCTCCGCGGTCTCACACGTTGTCTTAATTTCTGCTTTTCCTGTATGCAGCTCCCTTCAAACCTGGCCAACAGTGATCCAGAGATCTCAGCCAGTAGGAGGAGGGTAAGAGTAAGACAGTCACTGACTCAAAATGGGGGGGGGTGTGGGTGGATACAATGCAGATATCTCCAGGTTGATTTGTAAATGACCTGATAAAGAAACTCATTTGCCCTCAATGAACTATTCTCAACGTGCTGATGGTAGGGAAGGTCGTAGCGTTACAACTACTTCACTCCATTCTGCACCTCTTTCACCTTACCCCTATGAAGAATCCTCTTCATTTTTCTTCTACAGTCATCTTACACTCTTTAGCCCTTACCTTTAACTCCCCTATGTATACTCCTCATGCCATTGTGGTCTTACACTCACCACTTTTGAGTTTCCACAGCCTGGGACCACCAGGAGTGGGACTACTTCCTGACTCACATTTACATTCACACCATTTCGTAGACACCTTTATCCAGAGCGACTTACAACTGAGCAACTGAGCAGGTTAAGGGCCTTGCTCAAGGGTCCACTAGTTGGCAACTTGGTAGTGCTGGGATTTGAACCTGTCTAGTTTGTGGTGAACCAAATTACAGCCCAGGGTTCCCAATGCAATAGAGCTATATGCCTCATTGATATTGGTGTATAGGAAGTTTGTGCAGCTGACATGGCACAGTAGATACTTACAAGCATTTTACAAACAAACATGTAAAAGAAGCACTTTAAAAACTAGTAAATACATATAAACGCAGACCGTACATAATACATATAGGAGCACATTTCTGAATTTATTGTAAAGGCGCTTTGGGCCACTGCCTATTTTAAAAAATGCTATAGAAATAAATCAGTAATTTTAGTAGATACATCCTTGGTGAAGATTCCCTAACTCTAACCCTGTACATCAAAAAAATGACACCCCTCCAAAAATGATGCATTTCCAACGGTTCTAAACAGCCGATCCAGTACATTGGATTCGACTTGTGATACAATTCATAATACTATACAGAAACATATTGGTGCAGACCTCATATTAGCAGGCGAGATAGCAGTGCATATGTATATTCATATATATATATATATATATATATATATATATATATATATATATATATATATATATTGTAACGAAATTACTGCACGCATTCTACCACCATTATAAATGTAACGAAATTCATGAATGCATATCTTCACCAATAACTGTAATGAATACTGCACGCATTCTAACATCATCATCTGTAACGTTTTAATATTGGGGAAAATGAACGAGCAAGGTGCCCGCTATTATCCAACCAATATCAATGTTTAATATTAAGGGGTAATTAACCAAATGTTTCTCCACCAGTCGGTAACCGACAATTTAAGTTGAAATTTACAACATGTACATCCAAATACTCATATTAATTATAATGGTTTATAATTAATTATGACTATTGAATGATTAGATTGGATATTAAAGGAATCAATAGCTTAATTATTTGATCTGTTCGTCCGGCAGAGCAGACAATATAATTATTCATTAATCCCAAGAAAAGTTATATTCCTGGCCTAGAAAATAACTATTCTAATATAATACAAGTTGTAATTGAGCAAGGTAGCAAGATCAAAGATTCATTGACTTGTAATTGTGAGGCACACACAAAGACAATCACTTGTGTATATACAACATTTAATAGACGGCACATGACACACTAATCTATGACAAACATCTATATACAATAGTACTGAGGGGAAGAGAAGAGAGAGAGAGAGAGAGAGAGAGAGAGAGAGAGAGAGAGAGAGAGAGAGAAGAGAGAGAAGACGGACGGCAAGTTGAAGGAATCAAATTTATCACACCTTGATGAGAATCGTAAAGAGGAATTCAAATTCACCTTAATTAAAAGGGGCTTAACTTACAGACGCTGAATTGATCAGCAGCGTTACTTGCATTGGGTTTGAAACTGAACAAGAAGTCCGGACGATTCGAGGTGTTGAAGATGAAGTCCTGAAGATGACGATCAGGAATTGCTGTTTCTTTGTCCTCCGCCCGGTGTCCCCCCAGGTTGTTCTCTCCCCATGCTGTCTCGCCGTGGGGGGGGGTCCCCCCCCCCTCTGGCTTGTTCTTTCTCCCGTTCGTGTGGGTTTCTCTCCTCCTTCCTTCTTCCTTCTTCCTTCTCTCCTTGTGGAGAGTGTAGACAGGATTTATGGGCCTGGGTGACACACCCAACTTTTGGAAACTAACCAATGCCATGCCATGAAACTTGAGCAGAAAGGTATTTCTTTGTCTAGGCCCAAGCTCATTTGCATATGGGGAATGGTCCAAAAGTTAATCAAGTTATTTACTTGAAATATGAATTAATGAATTGAAACCTCTTACAATTACATCATCTTCATCATGGTGTGGGAAATGACGAATGGATCAATTAGATACCAAGAACGGCCAAGTAGACATTGTAACAACCAGATAATTATATATAAGTACTTCTTAACTTACAAACATTGGTTGATATGCAATGAAAGAAAGAGATCATTTGAAGATCATTTGAAAATGGAAAGAATGAAAGAGAATGGAAGGATGCACGAACTGATCAGCCATTAATACTAATACATGTCATCACTACATGATTAATATAAGGGATAATAACAATGTTCTAGAAATATAATCATTATTTTGATGAACCCTATTGTTTAATCACTATTAATTATTAAAACAGCATTGTTTTATAACTGAAGTTTTATAGAACAATAAGAATAATGATGATAATTTCATAAAACATTGTTCAAGTTAACACACAGATTATGAGTTTCAGCATGATAAAATAGAAACTCATACATACATTACACATATAGGCAAATGTGTGTGTGTGTGTGTGTGTGTGTGTGTGTGTGTGTGTGTGTGTGTGTGACTGACTTCAAGCATCCTGTGTGTGTGTGTGTGTGTGACAATGGGGGTTTGTTTGGGATTTAAATGACAGTCGTAAACTGAGTATTTGGGAGGCAGAAGTCAAAGGTGATGGGCCAGGAAGTGCAGATAAGATGGAGCTTATCTGTGACTGGCCCAGCCGTAAAATATGGAATGTGATTTAGAAATCGCTTAGAAATTGTGTCGATCCAAATGCACTACATATATATATATATATATATATATATATATATATATATATATATATATATACATATGCACTGCTATCTCGCGCCTGGAACCATGCAAATATATATATACTATATATATACCATGCAAATATATATACTAGATATCTCTTAAAAACAGCAGTCATGAACATGTGTAGGAAGGAAACATAGACCTGAGGGCACCTGGTAGTCCAATACAACCTCAACCCGCCTATTTTAGTATCACCTTTGGAGCTATATGACTTGGCATTCTGTAATTTTGTGTGCTTGCACCGATTTATAGGGCTTTTTTTGTTGTTGTTGTTATTATTATTATTATTATTATTATTATTATTATTATTATTATTATTATTATTATTATTATTATTATTATATGAGATATGTCTCACATGGCTCCCCAGTATATGATATGTTACATGAGTTTGCTGAGACATAGAAACAACTTTATGACTTTATAACTGTGTTTTAAATCGATCATATGTATAATGTATAATTTATAAAGCAAAATGTTATCATGAGTTACCCTGAATCTCTGTGGACTTCTGTGAAGCTGTATCGTACAATGTACATTAAAATTAGACCTTTACCTAGAATAGATCATCAGTGCCCAGATGTAGGCTTCCTTTTTTTTTACATTTATATTATTTACCTCTGGACTGAACAGAATTAAATTAAATTTCGTGACATTTTATTAAAGCCAAATGTCTAACCTTTATTAATAATTATTAATGACTACTGCTGGACACAGTGTGCTGAGCCTGCAAAGGGCCCTGGAAAAGATACAGTTCTATTTAACCGAAAGAAACAGTGCATATAAATGAACAACTGCTCCTTCGTTTTGTAATTAATTTAACACCTGAATGCACATATCGAAAAGAACATTACGATCAATGTTCTTTCCTTCTCTTTACTATTCTTCGTATGGATTTACGTAGCTAACATTTGCAAGAACATAACATGAAGAATGTATAGATTTTATGAGTGTGTATATAAAAAAAATATCAAATTGCTTTTTTTCACAAGAAATGTACCCATTGTTCATAATACTAATATATTAATAGTTTCCTGTTCTTTTTTTTTCTTACTATTCAGTGAAGTTCTTTTACTTCCAATGTATACATTTATTGCGCCCCTTTTCTACCGATTCTACCTGTTTATTTTTTTGGTAGCGTTCTATTAAACTAATAGTTTGAAGCAATAATGTTACAAAATTCTGTCGTTGTTTGTCTGTCATTTGAGTGCAGTGTGGGTTGTAATATCAGGGCATCATCATCATCACCACCATCATCATCATAACCAGCATTGTTTAAGTTGCAGAAATCCTCATGAAAAACACAGTAATCATACAGATAAAGGAATCGATGTTCGTGAACAGTCATGTCAAGCTCATCTAAGGAGGACCAAATGTGAAGAGGACAGTAGAGTGCCTCTTGATCATTGCCAGAGCACAGCGCTGAACACTTGTGGATTCACTGAAATATCAGTGTGGTTGTATATTTGAAATTGAAATAGCGGATTCCAATTTCATGAATGAACATGATCCAAAAAACAAGCAAAGAAAATGTATTAAACTCAGAATGAAAGAAGCAAAAATCAAATATCCTATTCACATATGGATATGGATATAAAACTATATAAACTATATATATATATATATATATATATATATATATATATATATATATACACACACACACACACATACACACACAGATATTAAGGCTGCAAATTCACTTTAATGCCATTAATTTTATTAACTCGTGATTACCGTACATTACTTCACTCTGCATTGAGTTAGTGAATGAACAAAAACCAAACAACAAAGTTACACAAACAGAGCATAATTTTTTACCGCGTACCATATTTTACAATTGATTGACTATTAAAAAAAGTTACATTGAAATTAACAAGAAATTATATATGTGTGTGTTTGTGTGAGAGACTTTCTATATGTTGAGGAGCATAGATACATGTAACAGCATTTTGTAATTTAATTGCAAAATAAAAATAGCAATAATTCGTTACAGTCACTGAGTAAAAAATGTGTAATTAAATATATATATATATATATATATATATATATATATATATATATATATATATATATATGTGTGTGTGTGTGTGGTGTGTGTGTATATATATATATATATATATATATATATATATATATATATATATATATATATATATATATATATATATATATATATATATATATACAGTCCCTGACAAAAGTCTTGTCGCTTATCTATTTTGTAGAAACACCTGCTATTAACCTTGCTATTATTGACTTTTAATTAATCAATTGGTGTTAGAAATAGCTCGTATGAACAGCTAAAACCCTCCCAAATGATGTTTAATGCACTGAAATAAATTAGTTTCACTGAAAAAAGATTTATCATTTAATCAAAACAGAAAGGTCAAATTTTGGCAAGACAAAAGTTTTGTCGCCTATACAGAAATTGAACAAATTTACTGCAAATACAAAAATATGTCAGCAAATTAAATAGTGGTGCTGTGAGATCCAAATTTGTATGACTCTTGTATGACTTCCATGAGCTTGAAGGACTGCATCCATGCGGTTTGGCAAGGATTCATACAACTTATTGATGAAGTCATCAGGAATAGCAAAGAAAGCAGTCTTGCAAGCCTCCCAGAGTTCATCAATATTTTTTGGTTTAGTCTTCCATGCTTCCTCTTTCATCCTACCCCACATATGCTCAATGATGTTCAAGTCTGGTGACTGGGCTGGCCAATCCTGGAGCATCTTGATCTTCTTCGCCCTGAGGAACTTTGATGTGGAGATGGAAGTATGCGATGGAGCACCATCCTGCTGCAGAATTTGGCCTCTTTTATGGTTGGGAATATAAGAGGTAGCTAAGATTTCTTGGTATTTTAGACTATTGATGTTGCCTTCCACCCTGCAGATCTCTCGTACACCCCCATACTGGATGTAACCCCAGACCATGATTTTTCCGCCACCAAACTTCACTGTTTTCTGGGTGAATCTCGGATCCATGCGGGCTCCAGTAGGTCTCCTGCAATATTTGCGGCGACTGTGGTGTAATTCAACAGAAGATTCATCTGAAAAAATCCACCTTCTGCCACTTTTCCAGCGTCCATCCTTTTAGCAGGCTGTGGGCCTTGGCAAATGCCACACGGTTTTTCAATCGTCTTTTGTTTAGTGCTGGCTTCTGGGCACTGATTCGACCATGGAGGCCATTTCGAGATAGAATCCGACAAACTGTTCTGGTTGACACGGGGACTTCAGGTGACCAGGTCTCGTGGAGCTCTGCTGCAGTGGAAAATGGGCTGGCCTTGGATTTTCGAGCCAACAAACGGTCCTCTCGAGCAGTTGTCTTGCGGGGTCTGCCTGACCTGGGCTTGTCAAAAACGTCTCCAGTCTCTTCAAATCTTTTTTTTATCCTCTGTACTTGACGCTGAGACACATTGAAGGTGTCTGCCACATCAGCAGTGGATCTTGGTCTTCAGCCTCTTGATAATCAACACTTTAGTCTCAGGGTGAATCTTAGGCATGTTTGCAGAGGTCTAGTTGCAGTTGAGGTGAAGGTCTAGTGTACTGGGGTTCTTTTTATACACACCTGAGACCTCAATTGATCCATTATTAGTCACAGGTGAAGCTCATATGACAAGGCGACAACACTTATGTCTTTGCAAAAAATGGACTCAATGGGCTTTACCAAGCTGTGAATATTAGAATACTTTTTGACAGTTTCGTTTTGCACTGAAACATTATTACAAAAGCTGTTGGGATTAAAATGAGCCATTTCTTGTAAAAAATCTTGATTAGAAATATATTTCAGCGGCACTTTAGGTCAATTTGTACACAAGCGACAAGACTTTTGTCAGGGACTGTGTATATATGTGTGTGTGTGTATATATATATATATATATATATATATATATATATATATATATATATGTATGTGTGCATGTATGTGTATGTGGTGACTACATACTTTTCCTATTCATTTCAGTCTTGACTCATTTTGTTACTAAATTAAAGAAATGTTTAGAGGTTTAAGCACAAATTGAAGACTGTAATAACAAGTGGCTGTTAAAAGAGAGACTATTCAGAGAAACAGTGTGTTTAAAGACCAATAAAGACCAGCAAAGATTATTTCACTTTTAGAGCTGCAGTTTTTATGCCTGACTCTAAGCGAGGAGTCTGTATCACTTAGTTTTGAACCGGACCCGAGGGATTTCCATTAGAACGGACTGCGTTTTTCACATCATTTAAATGCAGATTAAAATAAGGTCTACGCCTGTGGAAATGATCTTAGATCTTACGGTTGGAGATGGCTTCTTGTGAATATCTATACTGTATAGCAGCAGCAGCAGCAGCAGCAGCAAGTCCTGGCGCCTTGGATCTACTTGGCAACAGTTCCACAGTGTATTCCCTGGATTCGCTCCAGTATTTGATTCTGCCTCAGTGGTAGATTATCCATAGGGAGGTGTTATACTGATGTTATTCTGCAAGTCCTTCACTGTATTATTAACAAACAAGCAAAATGACATTTAAAATCAATTATTTCTATCACCGTTTGTGGGGTTTTTTTTCTCCGAAACCATTACAAATAAATCAAGGAAAAATGACCCGATATTATTGAAATGAGTGGGAAGAAATTATCCATGTGTGCTATATTATATAATAGCACTAGCATGTATATATTTATTTATATTGATGTTTTTCCACCAAACGTGACTGATCATGGAACATATGTTAATGAGATTGCATAAAATGTTTTTTATATATATATATATATATATATATATATATATATATATTTAGAACAATATTTCAGTAGAGAAAAACATGAATGATTTCTACACTGCCACCTAGGAGATGAGATGAGGGCAGGAAGAAAAGAACTAGAAACATCAGTGCGATCAATGTGAGAGTTATCGTGACAAAGCAGCTGTGAATAGACATTGCATATGAGGTGGGCGTAGACTGATGTTATAAGTTAGAACGAAGTAGCATTTAATATGACATTTAATCACTATTTAATCTGACAGATATATGATTCATTAATTTCACAGCTGTTTCACAGCCTCCCGGGTATTTAGTTTGATCTTGGACCTTGGTTTGATCTTGTGCTGCACTCTCTGCGGAGTATATTAATTAGGCCACACTTAGCAAAAAAAACATTACATGTGATAATCCGTTACGCCGTCACGCACGATGACAGCGCCAATAACAATTAGAAAAGCGTAGCACTGTTGTAGCGCCGGACATCAGGACTTATGGCAGCACGTGACACCAGACATGACAGAGCGTATCTGGATTGTGTTATGACTTGGGTGTAATGACGTTTTGTGACAGTGTATGGAATCGGATATGACATCTGCGTTTGTGACACAGGGCACTAGACTGGACGTGCTCAAAATGTATAGCTCTCTCGCATGCACACACTAACAAGCACCAACCATAGGAAGGTTGAACCATGTGGGAAGTACATGCTTTGCAGTTATCCCACCTAGACCGAGGCCAAAGACCTGTTTCAGAGTGGTGTCTATATGAGAGATAGAATTAGATATTCAATACCAGGCCTGAGCCAGAGACATGACTGTGGTGAGAAAAAGCGGCTGGGTCAAGGCCTGAGACATACACTGGAAAATTAGGCATATATATATATATAGAAAATTAGACGATATATATATATATATATATATATATATATATATATATATATATATATATATATATATATATATATATATATACACACATACACACATACACACATACACACACACACTCTATAACAGGGCTATTCAATTGGCGACCCGAACCTGGACCCGAGGTAATTTGTTCCAGGGCTCCAAATAGCCTAGTGTGACAAATACATATCTAGAATAAAGTTTAGTTTAGTCGGAAACAGTCTTATGAAGTCACGTGCGTCTGTTCAATACGAGCACGAGCTGCAGTTGACGGCTGCGCTAGAGCGTGCTTCACGTGACATTAAGCTAGTGGCGCATCGCTTATGAGACACGATGACTGACAGAATGATGATAGATGATAACTTTTGTTCATTTCTTCAGTTTATTTCTTTTTCCCTATTTTTCCACAAAAACATCAAATTCAGTGTAAAAAAAACACAAACTCTACTACAGCCTAATTAGACAAAACGTCTCTTTCAACTTTGAAACATAACATATGTACTTGTTTGAATGTAGAAGAAACCTAATTGTGCATCTACAATACACGTGTTGCTGTTATGCAGTTTCTAATTACAGCTATGGACTTGTTTGAAGGTAGAAAAGTCTACTTGAGCACTGATTTTATTATGCTACAAAATACTACATTTGAATATGTTTGTAAAAAAAAAAAAACAGTGCATTGTACAATGCACTGATGCTATGTAGTTTCAAAATGCTGTATATAAACATGTTCTAATGTGTCTTAAGGTGCAGAAATACAACATATGGGTTCTTGTGTCATAATGCAAGGTCAGATCTCTCCAGTCCCTCATATGGGATTCTTTTCATGAACTGGCCCACATGACAAACTAATTGAATATCCCTGCTCTATAACCTATTATAAACATGTGTTAACGTTGTCAGGTTTTTGCATGTTGACTTCAAAATGCAGAATATTGATTTTGTGTTTTTCCATTTTTCTTTTTTACTGGATCATCATCATCTTGCGTATAAGAATAACGAAAAAAAGGATAATTTTGGGGGGCACGGTGGCTTAGTGGTTAGCACGTTCGCCTCACACCGCCAGGACCCGGGTTCGATTCCCGTCTCGGCCATGTGTGTGTGGAGTTTGCATGTTCTCCCCGTGCCTCAGGGGGGTTTTTCTCCGGGTTCTCCGGTTTCCCCCCGGTCCAAAAACATGCACGGTAGGTTGATTGGCACCTTGGAAAAATTGTCCCTAGTGTGTGAATGTGAGTGTGTGTGCCCTGCGATGGGTTGGCATTCCATCCAGGGTGTGTCCTGCCTTAATGCCCATAGACGCCTGAGATAGGCACAGGCTCCCCGTGACCCGAGAAGATCGGATATAGCGGTAGAAGATGAAATGAAAAAAAAAAGGATAATTTTGATCACACACAATGCCAACTGCAGTTCTTATTTAGCATAGAGCAGTTAAAGCTCTTGTTTTCTTTCTTTTTTGTGACAAATCTTCAGAATGTCAATTTTTTTTTGCAAAAACTCTTGCTGCGTATTTGCCAATAAACAAGTGATTTTAAACTTGACAAACACACAGTAGAATAAAGGAGCCTCTGCCATACTAAAACCATGATCTTTCGTTTCCACCACCTCCATCCTTTTCCGTCCACCTTAATGTGTAAAAAGTCGTATGCTTATGTGTCCAAATCCAGGCAAATAACTATTTTAGACAGTTTTCAAACAATCTTGTTTTGTCCCTGTTAGTCCTTAATGGCCTTAAAATCCTGACAATGCTACCACTATTAAAGGCTTGGAATCCAAGAACGCAAATATTCAATGATGACGTGTAGAAGACAGATAGATGAAACTAGATAATGAGGACGGATTTTGCAGTTTATAAACTAGGAAAATCTTATCAAACAGCATTGTAGATAGAACGAGGGACAACAAGGCTGCATTCCTAATTGGACTGCAATTTCAATTCATAGCACTAGACATGAGGGCACTGATGCTTTACTATGCCATAGCAGTGGCTGGATTCGTTTCCTGTATTTTTTTAATAGACCTACAGTGAGTATATTAACCATAAATAAAAGCTTATTTATGCACATTAACATTCAGTGTTTTTCTTTATTATTATTATTATTATTATTAACATTGGTAATTAATACTGAATGTATATAGACTAAGAATGATCATATATGGAACAATGTTAACAAACCCGATAGTATTATAGAGCGTCCAAATTAGCTACATTTAGTAGTAGCTACTATGATTACTCTACATACATTATCCACATTATGGGAAGAAACAAAGAAGTAAACAAAACAAGTAAAGTAAAGACCGCCAATCAATGCTGAAATAATGAAAATCAGTCAGTAGGAAAAACTTTAAATCTATCCTGAAGTTGAAGTCGCCAAGTCCATTAAACCCTATGATAAAACAGGCTTTCATGTGGCCCATCCAATGAAATGGAAACCAAGAGCTACCTCTGCTGCTGAGGATTAGTTTATTAGAATTATCGGGCCTCCCATGTACAGCACCTTTGGGTTTGAAGTTGGATAAATATTTCTCTGAGTTTAAGGAGCAGATATTTCAATATCCCGTGTTCAGAACAGACTGAGTGAATCAGGACTTTGTAGTGAAAAGGAAAAAAAACTATATTATATATTATATAAAACTATTAAAACTATATATTTTTATTAACTATAACTGCCACATATTTGCTAGACGTCGATAGGCTGAATGGATTGTTCCTGAATGTGTGGCACGGAGGAGGAAGTGAGATGGTCTGGGGATGCTGTGCAGCGAACACTGTTGGTGATTGGTCAAAATTGAGGATTCGTATCAACCAGCATACGATATGATCGTTTCAATAGGATTTCTTATATCATTTCATAGAGAGCTTTCAGTATTTATGTATACTGTTAGAAATAAAGAAAAACAAGAAAAATAAACTATGGAGTTAAGGATTTAGCAGCTATGAGAAGAAGAAGTTGCCACCTCCATATCATGTATTATATAACTTCTCTCTCTCTCTCTCTCTCTATCTATCTATATATGTATATATATATATATATATACACACACACACACCCCCTCGTGCGCACACACGCACATTCATTCATTCATTCATCTTCAACCGCTATATCCGATCTTCCCTCGGGTCACGGGGAGTCTGTGCCTATCTCAGGCGTCTATGGGCATTAAGGCAGGATATACCCTGGATGGAATGCCAACCCATCACAGGGCACACACACACACATTCACACACACATTCATACACTAGGGACAATTTTCCAAGGTGCCTCCACACACACATGGCCGAGACGGGAATCGAACCCGGACCCTGGCGGTGTGAAGCGAATGTGCTAACCACTATGCCACCGTGCCCCACATGCGCACACACGCACATCCTGTAATACTGTATATAACAGATGTAGATTGTGTTTGAGAGTGTGCCTCTGTCTGAAATAGAATCGGTGATGCATGAAATAAGCTTTACTCTAGAACAGCTATGAGAAGAGGGAGTGATTGCTGATGTCTTGCACTATTTCTTAATTAAGACCACACGCCTCATATGTTCAGACTCATATATTCCTCCCATTTTGTTTCTCAAGGTCAGTCTGCCACCAATTTCCATAAATGCAAATTTTCATTAAAACGTCGAATCTTGGAACGGACAAAATTTAAACGGATGAAGATTACTGCAACAAAAGCTTCCCAGTCTGTTTTAATTAACTTAAAGAAGAACTCAGGACGATCTTCGGAACATGGCTTTTGAAAGTTTCTGCAAAGTGTTTTGCAAGTATGTGCTGTTGTAATAGTGGCTTTATCTGGCTGCTTACCTGTAGATGTAAGGGCTGTGGGTGGTTATACTTGAACGAGAAGTAAGTGTGGATAGGAATGACCAGAGCGACACCGAGGTAGCACATCCAATGCAGTTTTATTTATTTATTTATAACAAAAGGTAATCTGAAAAGCAAATGGTTATCCACAAAAATAGTCCTTTGGACATTCCATGGGAAAAACACAAAACCAGGAATGTTGCAACCTTGGAAAACTAAGATCTATCACTGTGGCAAAGCTGTGGATCTGTATCATACATTTACTTTTCAAATGTACATGTGAAATGCACAAGACAAGAAAGAAATAGTGACCAAAAAATAGTTATAAGTATAACTATACTTATATAACTATATAACTATAAGTGGTAGCTCAGTAGTTAAGGCATTGGCCTCTGGACAAAAAAGTCGCAGGTTCAAATCCCACCACCGAGGTGCCACTAGTGGGCCCTTGAGCAAGGCCCTTTACCCTCAACAGCTAAATTTCGATAATATATATATATATATATATATATATATATATATATATATATGTGCGTGTGCGTCGCCTTCAGCTAATGTTGGATGTTTTCATCAGGAATTTGCCGTCGGTTAACTTTGCTTCTTTCAGTTTTCGTCGGCGGTCGCCTGGAGCGCCATCTAGAGAAATGTGCTATTGCTTTCCCGATCATGGCGCAGACAAATGCGATAATTCCGTTCAGTTGGGTTAACATCGGATTCAGTCAAAGTTGATTAATGAGGAACGAATTAATGACGTACACCGAGGTACACACACACACACACACACACACACACACACACACACACACACATATTATATATATATATATATATATATACACACACACACACACACACACACACACCACACACACACACACACACACACACACACACATATATATATATATATATATATATATATATATATGTATATATATATCCACATATATAAATATATATATCAAACACTTGGTCAGAGAAATGCATATCCTATGGAGGAGTTAATTGTTTGTACTGGTTTCTACCAAGAGTGGTCTATATGTATACACACACACACACACACACACACACACACACACACACAGACAAACAGCATCATCAGTATAATGTAAATGCTCGGTAACCTTTTGATGTCTGAACACAGTCTGGTTTTAGCCTGAGGTTACGAGTGGCAGTATTGACATTTAACTTTCTGTGTGAGCTCCATTGTGATGGCATATCCAACTGTGTGAGCACCATTGTGAAGTGATTTTTACCACCATGTTTACCACCTCTATATCTCACACACACACACACACACACACACACACACACACAGTTCCACAGAGAGAGAAACCGAAAGAAAAAAACAGTGTGTGAAAGAAACATACACAAGATGCAAATGTACCACGCTAATTTGCTTGTTCCCCGATACTCTTTCTACAGACTCTACTGCTAAACTTTCTCCCTGACCTGCCACACATTTGTTTTGTTTTGTTTTGCTGATTTTTTTTTTTCATATGCACTTTGCTTTTCTTCAGAAACACTGCAAGGCACTGGGGACAAAAGACAGGCGTAACGCGAGCAGGCCAGAATGGACTACGAGCTAAAATCTTTTCATTTCATAAATTCCTTTTTAATCCCATTTACACACTTTCTAGTTTTGTTCGTGCCGTCTATGATAATTTTCTAATCGCCTAATCCGTCGCAGTCTTGACCAGCAGGATACTGAAGATGAAAACACAATTGCCGTAAATGCCGCGTGCAAGTAAATTCATGTGATTTTCTTCCCCCCACATGCTCCATATCTCTTCTATCTGTTTATTTGTATCTGTATTCGAGTTTAAAAGCTGAAACTGAGACACTATCAAATGTATACAAAAAGTATACAGTACAATATACCAATATGTGATGCTTTTATTTATTTATTAAGAAGCATACGTAAATGGGAATTCATTGTTATAAACACATTTTGTAGATTTAATTGGCCATCCTGAACCTTTTAACCACATAAATAGATAGATCTAATGAAGCTGAGTCAGCAATCTGAAACTGACATGTTCACGTCCATGCAGTGGTATTGCATCTCCTGTTTTAATATGTTGGTGGTAAGGAGGTACATATGGATAATTTGCTATATATGCCAAGGATTTACTATCCTCAGGGCACTAAGGAAATGTTTTCACGTTGGTGATTTAAAGCATACTCTTCATATATTAATATGGTTTTGGCCACTACATTAGAACACGCAGTCAAAAGATCAGCTTTTTTTTTAAAAACCCAGTCTCTGTTTTGCACCCAAAGCTTAGCAACAGCAGTCAGCTTCTTCCTCTTTTTTTTTCTTTTTTTTTGAAAACTGGCAGTAGCGAAAGCAACCAGGGCGTTTAGCTCAATGAAAAGCATTCACGCGAGGGAGAAAGATAAGGGACGGAGGGAGGTATAGGGATGGGAAGACGAGCTCTGGTGATAAACGCGACGTGTATTTTTCATGACAGGAGATGTTTCCTAATAGTGCACATCCCGGCTAATGAAGAAGCCATTAAGGGGTGGGGTGGTGGTGGGCGGTGGAATCAGAGACTCTGTGCCAGCCAGCGTCTGACTGAGCTTCTTCTTGTCATAACACTTTCTGGCATATTACCTCCTAGAACACCCAACTATCTCACCTCCGCTAGTTCATGCCACAGTGCTGTGCTGAAGATTCCTAGGCAGCGTAGAGATCTAGCTGACAGAATGATGGCTATGAGAATGAGGCATGGATGATGACGCCCTGAGGTGAGCACTGTTATGCTTGAAAACATGTCAGAACCAGTTTGGGTCATAGTGTATGTGGAATAATCAAATTACAGTCAATCAAAAAATACTGTAGTTAAATTAAGACAATATCACAGTGCTGTAGCTAGGCACTGTTTACTAGACTTGTTTACAGCAGAAGGCTAATTAGCAGCAACACTATTCCTTTAGGGCAGGCATATCCAAAGTCCTGCCCAGGGGGCCAATTGCAGCCCGTGTGCACTTTTCCAATGGCCCAAAGCCTCTGTCATAAAGAGTGGAGCCCGCCAGCACTGATGACCACAGTTAAAATACGAGTGTACAAAAAGAGCTATTTTATGTTTCACCACTAGATGGCACTAGACCTGTGCCCGCCCTCTCTTTGTTCAGCACTTTTTCACAAGAGCCAAATGACAGTGCCATAAAGGCGAGCTACTAGTTCATTCACACACACACACACACACACACACACACACACACACACACACACACATTCACGCACACATTCATATACTAGGGACAATTTTTCCAAGGTGCCAATCCAAGGTGGCATGATTTTCAACTGAAACGTGATTTTGATTGGAATGATGAAAATCTGCTGCAGTTTCATTTCGAAAAATAGAACCTGTCTCTTTTTTCTTACAATGTTAACTCAAAGCGCCACCTAGTGGACAAGTGGAAGTTATCAAATGTACTCAGTTACTTTCATAAAGACATTCATTCATCTTCTACCGCTTTATCCGATCTTCCATCGGGTCACAGGGAGCCTGTGCCTATCTCAGGCGTCTATGGGCATTAAGACAGGATACACCCTGGATGGAATGCCAACCCATCGCAGGGCACACACACACTCACATTCACGCACACATTCATATACTAGGGACAATTTTTCCAAGGTGCCAATCAACCTACCGTGCATGTTTTTTGACCGCGGGAAAACCGGAGAACCCGGAGAAAAAAAACCATGAGGCACGGGGAGAACATGCAATCAAGGAATCAAACCCGGACCCTGGCGGTGTGGGGCGAACGTGATAACCACTAAGCCACCGTGCCTCTGCGAGCTACTAGTTGATAATGCTAATTGCCAAAACCTTTCATTCATTCATTCATTCATCTTCTACCGCTATATCCGATCTTCTCGGGTCACGGGGAGTCTGTGCCTATCTCAGGTGTCTATGGGCATTAAGGCAGGATACACCCTGGACGGAATGCCAACCCATCGCAGGGCACACACACTCACATTCACACACACATTCATACACAATTTTCCAAGATGCCAATCAACCGTGCATGTTTTTGGACCTGGAGGAAACCGGAGAACCCGGAGAAAAACTCCCTGAGGCACGGGGAGAACATGCAAACTCCACACACACATGGCTGAGACGGGAATCGAACCCGGATCCTGGCGGTGTGAGGCGAACGTGCTAACCACTAAGCCACCGTGCCCCCTCAAAACCTTTCACTGGGGGTGAATTTTACAAAGTCTCTGTGATGAAAATAGAGGAGAAAATTTGTCCCGAGAAGAAGCAAGAGATGGCCAAAGTAATTTTGGTGAAAACTTGTTTAGATTTATTTGGCTTCTGTGTTAAGAAATGAAAAGTATGCAATAAAAAAAATCATATTAGAAGAAACTATTAACTCACACTTTTGTTACCGTATATAAAGTCTTTCATCATTCGGTCATTGCTTATGGCAAATCTCACTGCTGTTCCAAGATCTGTCCTTTGTTCAAGTACACTACCTACACCACAGATTCTTTTCTTAATCATTTTTCGAACAGAGGCTCTTACTTGTACATAAATGAGTGACAGATTGTGACGGATTTACGCATGTGTTCAGTGGCATCTACAGACCACAGGCGCTCTCTGATCTGGTCTGATTTTTATTATTTATTTTTTTTTTTCTTCGAGTGGGTTGAAAGGCATAAAGCAACTGTGTGAATTTGTTTAACAATCATTATCTGCATCTAGAAAAAGTCCTGTAACACACAATGCTTTTAATGTATATAAAATATGTATTATATATAAAAATGTACACAATATGTAACAATAAACACAATACAAAATGTGATCACTACCAGTTACATGTAACGGGGTTATGTAATTTAATTACAAAATAAACGTAACAGTAATCCGTTACAGTTCCTGAGAAAAAATGTGCAAATAAATGAGAGTTAATTATGAAAATGTTAAAGATTACAAATAGGGTGACGGCATGATTTTCAACTGAAACGTGATTTTGATTGGAATGATGAAAATCTGCTGCAGTTTCATTTCGAAAAATAGAACCTGTCTCTTTTTTCTTACAATGGTAACTTAAAGCGCCACCTAGTGGACAAGTGGAAGTTATCAAATGTAATCAGTTACTTTTATAAAGTCATTGAAAAGTTACACTACTTATTACATTTTGAATAGGGTACTTTGTAATCTGTAATCTATTAGATTTCCAAAATAACCTGCCCAACACTGATCACTAAATTTAAGTCACATCTGCCATAGATTTCCAAAATAACCTGCCCAACACTGATCACTAAATTGTCACATCCCACAGTGTTTATCATGCTAGCATTTTAGTGATTAGCGTTTAATTGAAAACTAAAATCAGCACTGTTGTCTCTTATATTTGACCGTTAAACCTATATAGACCCCAAGATATTAGAATCATAAAGCTACTTTAATAGCCTACTGGCACTGGAAGAATTTAATTTTGGGAACATGGGGGACAAGCAAATATGCAAACTAAAATCATCACTCGATCTGTACAATTAAACTGATAAACCCGACATCATCAGGTGTTCTGGGAAGACGCCAGGCAGTGAGTGGCGGCGCTCAATTTGGGCACTCGATCCCGAAATCCTCGGAGGAGGTACACGCTGCTATTGGCTGCTTTGATCCTCTGTTATTTAGGTGCGTTTAATAAAGCAAATTGAAAAGCAAGCCCCCCCCCCAGCACTGAATCGCTTGAGCCCCAAGACCATTTCTGCCTTCATTTATTATAACATAACATCAGATTTGATTAAGATGTATTTATTCTTTTCTTTTTGCTTGTCTATCAAATATGTTAAGGTGTTGGAAACAGCCCCATTTTGGAATTTCAACAGATTTAACCATAACATTTTGGAAGTAATACAACATGTGGTGACTTGCTCGCATGAACACGGACACGGGAAGACGTAATTGGGGGCAAATAGCTGTTTATTGAGGGACTGAAACGGAAAGTAAGAGGGGGGGGAGTGTTCGTGTCCAGGAACAACAACTTCTTCCCCTGGTCTCCATTGGCGCTTAGGGGTCAGGCTCTTTCTTGCTGCAAGGCCGTGGAATCTCCCACATCTGCGGCGTTGCGAGGATCTGGTGGAAACTCTCTGCTACCGATTGGTGGGCTGCTTCTTCCCCGGGTCTCCATTGGCACGTAAGGGTCATGCTCATGTTGCTGCAGGGCCATGGAATCTCCCTCATCTGAGGCATTCCGAGGGTCTGGCTGGAATTTTCCATCCACACCTGCTGCCTAGCTTGTAGTGAGAGTTCAGGGAAGGAAAGAAAGCCACCATTAGTGGGGAGCCAAAGGTTCTCCACCTCAAGGCCTTTTATAGTAGCCAGTGGATTGAAGATGGCGAGGATCTGCCACTCTGGGGTGAGCTCCATCCGTGTCTCATCAGGGACGCCCCGTCCCGTTGTCGTCCACTCTGGGAGATTCACTAAATAAGTAACTGTTCATTCTTTACTTTAGGAGTTGTTTCAAAAGTGTCTGTGGAACACTTGCCAACTTCCATGTCGCAACAGTTTCGTTTAAATTACTCAAACCCTCTTTTTAGGTTTCCTCCCAAATACTTTATTAGAAAAGATTTCTTGAAGTCTTAACCAGTCCAAACGGGTTTCATGTCTGGACACTTGCACTGCGTGGCATCTCTCTTCGGTGACAGCAAAAAGCACAAGATCATATGTCTCCGAGTCTCAATAGTGACAGCACAAATCCAATTACCTCACACTTCCCCGTTTGCCAAGCTAAATGCGTTAATGAGATGCCGTGCCAGTGCCATTTTCAGGGAAAGGATGGGTACCAAGTTTTCCTGAGCCTCACACACAAGCTCATTAACGTTAGCACGCGTATAGACGTGCGAGGGTGTGTGTGTGTGTGTGTGTGTGTGTTTGTGTGTGTGTGTGTATCAACTCTAGGGCAAACCAGACTGCTCAGCCTGCCAGATAATTGTGCACTGGCAGGCTGAATACTTGGTATTCTCAGCACACAAGGAGAAAACATACAGCCCAGATAAGGCCATTTAAAAAGGCCATCCATCACCCTCTGTGCGGTAACATTCCTCTAGACAGCCGAGACTTTGCCAGGACCCAGAGAATGTCACACAAGCCACGTAGTTCCCTGGAATGTACTAGGAAGATGACCTGAAATTACAGGGCAGTGCGGGTTGCATGATGGCTTGCCATATGCATTATATCAGCAATGATATTCTTTCGCCACGACAATTCCGGGACGGATTTTAACGAAAGCGCAAATCTGCACCTTGAATGACTGAATTGGTGAGAATCACCAGTGGCCAAAAGGTTACAAATGTGATAAAACTGTCTGGGTGTATTTGCTTTCCCATAATTCCACCAGATCGCACCAGATAGCATTATTTATCTGCTGCTCAGTTTTTTAAAAACCCCTTTAGGCTGGTCGTGCCCCAACACCACTAAGCTGCCACTGTTGAGCCCGTGGGCAAGGCCCTTAACCCTGTTTGCTCTGGGGCACCGTACGATGGCTTGACCCTGCACTATGACCCCAGATTCCTGGGATATGAGAAAGCTCAGGAGAGATTGTAACTCAGTGGTCTAATGCGCTGGGGTGCTGATTGGAAGGTCAGGGTGAAAGCTTGGGATTTCACCAAGCTGCCACCCTTGGGTCCTTGAGCGATACCCTTAACCCTTTTTGCTCCAGGGGTGATGTATCATGGCAACAATGTCACTGTGCTGTAATGTATATGTGACAAATAAAGGCTATTCTATATATTAGATTCTATTAAAGCAAGGTGCTTTAATGTAAAAGTACAGTTAATGTATCAAGAGTGACTGAATAGGGGGCATGGTGGCTTAGTGGTTAGCACGTTCGCCTAACACCTCCATGGTCGGGGTTGGAGTCTCACCTTGGCCATGTGTGGGTGGAGTTTGCATGTTCTCCTCATGCCTTAGGGAGTTTTTCCTCCGGGTTCTCCGGTTTCCCCCGGTCCAAAAGGTTGATTGACACTTTGGTAAATTGTCACTAGTGTGTGAATGTGAGTGTGTGTGCCTTGCTATGGGTTGACATCCCATACAGGGTGTATCCAGCCTTGATGCCACAAGATGCATAGGCACAGGCTCCCTGCAACTAAGGGAAGATTGGTTAAAGCCGGAGAATATGAATGAATGAATGAGTGACTGAATAGCAACAATAGTTCAATGCTGAATCATTGGTGATAAGTTTATGCCTAAAGAAAATGACCATGAGAAGCAACGGGATATGTGTTGCGAACTATAAATTCACACTCGGCTTTGTCAACAATCCAAGAATCCGTCCGGTCACAAGAAGTTTGACTACTTAAGTGCCATTTTCCATCATTTTCTAAATAGTTCTGGGTTCTGGGTGCTTTCTTATGTTGTATGACTGACATCTCATTATTCTTTACCAACAGGACATGGATGTTACACTTCTCTTCAACAGTTTCTTGGAACCTGGTCGATACAGACAAAGCCTTTGTATTCCGCACATGTCTGACTGCAGGCACCAACACATAATTTGTAATCTTGGTCGTTCTGGTGTATGAAAGACAGATTTAATAACTTTTTTTTTTAACCTCAGAAATAGAAAGAGGCATTAAATTGCAGTAGAGCACCTGAGTTCACACTGCAATGCGTGTTTTTATTTTTTTACTGAAACACCATTGAATGTAAAATATATCTTAATGTGAGGGCTTTTTGTACGCCTTGAATGAAAAAAAGGAGAAATTGTACTAAATAATTGAACAATTAAAGGCAGGGATCATTTAAATATAGAAGATGATGCATTGTGGGGAGTTACTAGTCACATGTAACAGCATGATGACAAAATAAAAGTAACATTAATCTGTTACAGTTACTGAGAGAAAACCTGTTATTAAATTAGTTACTTTTGAAAATGTTGATTACAAATCCCAAAGAACACCCCACTCCACAAAAAAATTTCAACAATTTGTTTCTTCTGCGGGGGCACGATGGTT
This sequence comes from Kryptopterus vitreolus, assembly GCA_030449085.1. NCBI lineage: Eukaryota > Metazoa > Chordata > Actinopteri > Siluriformes > Siluridae > Kryptopterus > Kryptopterus vitreolus. Next base: position 4,588,149 of record JACRUU010000005.1, on the reverse strand, counting down.
GAGTGGTTAGCACGTTCGCCTCACACCGCCAGGGTCCAGGTTCAATTCCCGTCTCTGCCATGTGTGTGTGGAGTTTGCATGTTCTCCTCGTGCCTCAGGGGTTTTTCTCCGGGTTCTCCGGTTTCCTCCCAGTCCAAAAACATGCACGGTAGGTTGATTGGAAAGTGTGAGTGTTTGTGTGTCCTGTGATGGGTTGGCATTCCATCCAGGGTATATCCTGCCTTAATGCCCATAGACTCCCCGTGACCTGAGGGAAGATCGGGTGAATGAATGAATGATTCTTCTGCAGCTCAATTTCAAAAATATCACCCACTTTTCCCAAGCGCCACCTAGTGGACAAATGAAAGAAATCAAAAAGTAATGAAACGTTCCACTACTTATTACATTTTGAAAAGGGTCATTTGTAATCTGTAACAACACTGATCACTACGGATCACTATTTATCCTGCTAGCATTTTTGTGATTAGCGCTTAATTGGAAACTAAAATCAGCACCTGGTTTCTTATATTTAAACAGCAAGAAATTAGTATCATAAAGTTACTTTAATCTCCTTTAGGATTAACCCACTGGCATTGGAAGAATTGGATTTTGGGAGTTCTGATGCACTTTCTGTTGGCAAAACGAACTGAAAGAAAGCACTACATCTGACAAACTAGCGATTGTGAACCAGGGATGAAATCTGTAATTACACATAGCTGACGTTTGGAGAGCTGCATGAATGCCTTAACACGATTCAATTTTTTCTCCACTAGACCTTAAACAGTCTCTCTCTTTCTCATTCGACAAAGTGACACATTTTCCATTGTTCCATTGTTTCCTGCATCTCGGCGCTGCCGCGTTGTTCGAGGGGAACCATATAACTCCATCCCAAGTCAGCCTGTCACCTCGTAGTTCAGCTATTATGAGCTGTGCTCACAGTGTCATGCTGCGGATGGCTGTCTGCCAATCATACTGTATGTGGCCGGAGTTGTCAGTAGAGTCTGCCACAGTTCATAAACAGCGCCGGTCAGACCTTTTCTGACGAGCGGAGCCATGAAATGAGTCGAAAGCTGAATGCAAAGAAAGAAAAAAACAAAACAAAAAAACACTCATCTGTCAGAACGCTCGTGTCATTCTCATTCACATTATAAATTGTGACTTTACTCGGAGAATCTGCATCGTTTTAATCTGGTCTACATCACTGATTTACAATTCTGTCACGTGGTAAATAAGATAGGCAATGATGAGGGCATTCTGCCAAGGGAAATCTTTACATCTGTCACTGAGGGTGGATTTGTCCTGGCTTTTTTTTTCTTTCTTTTCCTAATCTGCTCCTGCTACTTTCTCCTTTTCCCCTTTCTGCCACTTTGCATTTGTTGTAGTATCATTCCTTTCTCATTTACTGAAGAAGGAAAAAAAAAGAAGAAAAAAAAAGCACTCGTTCTCTGTGACAAATGCAGAGTCCTTATTTGCTTTCTCCCATTTGCTGGCTCCTCGGAAACATTTGTTCAGCCCTTGATTGTAAAGATGCAACAGAGAGCTAATACGAGACGACGCTGCTTTTAATTTGCTGTTTCATCAGTCGGACACGATTCCGCTGTCTGCCATGGGCACAAAACCGCCGCGAGATACGTTCTTTTCGTCGCTATTCTAATAAGCCGCTGCTCTCTTATACCTCCACCCCTAGAGTGATTAAGCAATCCATAACTATATGTCATTTATATATGATTTGCTAATCCCGGAGCGCTGTTAACCCAATAAAACACTGCTTTCTCACTGGGAAATGTGGAGCGTAATGAAGCTGATAACTCTGAGCTCCAGGACTGTGGAACATCTTCAGGGATTTATAGGAATGATTAGCCTCAGTTTCATCACCTTCTTGGGCATTTCAGCGGGGACATATGAGAAAGGCCAAGAAAGGCAATCTGTCGGGTTTAACAAGTTTATTGGCAAACATATTGCACAAAGAATGTAATGGAGACGACGGACCCCCACACATAAAAAAACCCTGAAACGGAATTCCGTCGGCTTTTGAAGTTTTTTCCGAACGGGAGCATATGAACAGAATATCAAACAGTTTCAATAGTGTTTAATGTTGCCCTGCATTGAACCTGATTACGTGTGTGTGTGGAGTTTGCAAGTTCTCCCCGTGCCTCAGGGAGTTTTTCTCCGGGTTCTCCGGTTTCCCCCCGGTCCAAAAACATGCACGGTAGGTTGATTGGCACCTTGGAAAATTGTCCCTAGTGTATGAATGTGTGTGTGTGTGTGTGTGTGTGTGTGTGTGTGTGCCCTGCGATGGGTTGACATTCCATCCAGGGTGTATCCTGCCTTAATGCCCATAGACGCCTGAGATAGACACAGACTTCCGTGACCCGAGGGAAGATCGGATAAAGCGGTAGAAGATGAATGAATGAATGAATGATTTTCATTTTTCATTATATATTATGTTCCATTAAATATTATGTAAAGCTGCTTTGAGACGATGAATAAAATTGAATTGAACTGAATTCTCCGGTTCTCCCCCGGTCCAAAAACATACACGGTAGCTTCATTTACTTGGAAAATTGTCCCTAGCATACCAAATGTGTATGAATGTGAATGTGTGCGCCCTGTGATAGGTTCCATACAGGGTGTATCCTGCTTTGATGCCCCAAGATGCCTGAGATAGGAAAAGGTTCCACGCTTCCAGCGGTAGAAGATGAATGAAGAAGCACAGTGGCACAGGGGCCGCATTGCTCCAAAGACCTCATTTTAATCCCAAGCTCAATTGTGTGTGCCATATCACTGTCCTTTCATATCTTTCCACTTCCCACATCGGAAGGTATGACATTTTCCCTAATTGTAAAAGCGTGTTTAAATGGACTACCCGAGTGTGGCTTGCTATCACAGGTATTACCGGTCTCAAAATACATGCATGTGTAAATAAAATTGTGAAATGATGCCATTTGGTGTTGTTTTCTACTCCGTGCTCACGAGACAGGATCTGGAATCATCGCAACAATAACCCGGGATAAAACGGTTACCGAAGATGAATGAATAAATTCTGGCATTAAGAGTTTATTGTTTGTTGCAAGGGAACGGTGCCAAGACGAACAACTGGTCTTAATTTTGTTTGTACGAATCAGAGTCATGGCCAATAACTGACACAATCCAATCGTACTTATTGCTGTCACTGTCTTGGTGTGTGTGTGTTTAGTTGCTGACAGCTGCTGCTGTAAATGATCTCCTATAGACACAATAAAGATTTCTCATATTGATGCCCTTAAGATATCCTATATAAACGCTATAAAGGACCCTGTGTTTGTGGAACGAGGGAATGAGATGCGGCGTAAGTCTCGGGAGAAATAACCTCCTGAAGATTATAATAACAAACAGTGTATGCTTACGATGCAGCGGTTCAGTAAAAAAAAACACAGGAATGCTGTATAGTGTACTTACAATCTGCTGTAATCTTAAAGGCGCATCATAACAAACAACATTTCATTTCTACAGCTCATAGGGAACGGGTCTTCCCTCACGTGAATTCCAAAAATCTTCCTCAGTTATCACACACCCCCTGTCCACTGTCTGTATAACATACCGTAGTATATATTTATCAGGGCTGTCAAAATTATTAACTCGTTAAATCAAATTCACTTTGATTGTATTAACGCAGTGTGCATTACTATGTGAGTGATCTGCTCCTTCACTCTGCATTGTGTTGGCGAATGAATGAAATGAATGAAGAAACTTCACTGCATCCACTCACGCTTCCTAAATTTCCCCGAATTACATCTACTAGCTGCGCATTCACAACAGGAATGAACCTTACGCAAGCGCATCACATTCCCAAATCCGTATTATTTTGTGAATGCAATGCGCATCCGTATAACCTAAACGTATCACCAGTTTATATGGAAAAGCAACCGGAACAGAATTCTTAAAGGAGCCACGTCCCATATTTTACACTTAAAACAACCACTAAAAAAGAACAAGAAATTAATTTTAAAGTAATAATTTCCAGAGTAAAATAAATTAATCAATAATTTTATTAAAGGGAGAAATTTTGGGAGAAATGTATATAATTGTAACATCTGTTACGGTTAGCTGGAGTATCAGAATGATGAAAGGTATTAATTTATGGTACATTGAAAACATTTGATTAATGTTCGATTAATCACGCGTTAACTCGTGACGTTCGCGTGATTAAATATTTGAATCGATTGTTAGACCATGCTGAGTGTTATTCATTCATTCATCTTCTACCGCTTTATCCGATCTTTCCTCGGGTCACGGGGAGCCTGTGCCTATCTCAGACGCCAATGGGCATTAAGGCAGGATACACCCTGGATGGAATGTCAACCCATCGCAGGGCACACACACACACACACACACACACACACACAAACATTCACACACACATTCACACGATAGGGACAATTTTCCAAGGTGCCAATCAACCTATCGTGCATGTTTTTGGACCGGGAGGAAACCGGAGAAAACCCCTGAGGCACGGGGAGAACATGCAAACTCCACAACACATGGCCAAGACGGGAATCAAACCCGGACCCTGGCGGTGTGAGGCGAACGTGCTAACCACTAATCCAACGTGCCCGCCATGCTGTGTTATCATTTGTATAAATTCCGAGTATGCCTGTATTCCTACTGATTTATTGCTGTTCGACCTCTGCCATGGCTTTTCGTCTATTCTACGGATTTGCTCTTCAATCCTGAAATCTTGCCGAAATTTCCGTTTGACCCTGGCCTGTATAAGACGGCGTCTATGGATTGAATATTTTGCGAAAATATAAACCTTTTGTGTGCGTTACAGATTTATTTCCAGGTTGACCGATTAGATAAGCGCTCTATCTCATCTCAGTCACTTAAGTATGTCCTTGCCGTTGTGTCTGATTTGAAAAAAATCAAACTGAACTAATGCGGTCTTTATCAGCGTTTGCGAGCATACCTGTTTACCATGTGCCTGACAGGATCGTTAGGATCATGTATTCATCAAGGTCTTCCTTTAAATGTCTTTCAGTGTATAAAAATGTACATAACCTTAACACATGAGTGTTAACAACCTTAAACAGACAGTGACTGGTAGATTGAACATCTGCCTCTTCCTTCTGTGTTTTTAGACATACAGATTTTAATTACTGTTAAAGCAGCTTACCATGCATATTTTCCAAGCATGCATGTCTCATCATATTCCTCTCCACGTCCATCAAACAGCTGACAAGGGTTTTGTACACATTGAAAGCACCACTGATTATATTACCGGCCTACAACCCCTAAGTAGATTGCATGGCTTGTCCATAATAATGCACGATTGCGGATTCTATATAAAGCTGGTCTTAGGAAGGCAATCACTGGTATAATAAGATCATAGAATATTTATGTTGCAAAACATTGTGGATGTAAAGAGTTTGCTCTATAGTGCCCACTTCCATAATATAGTGGATAAAAATGGATAATAAATCTATTACTTACATAAAGCATTTGGGAAACATGGCATTGCATGGTATTACGGCGTATAGAGAGGGTGACATTAAAATATACTCTTTCTATTTGGATATCACATTGTTTATTTTGTAGTTGTTGAGGAGCATTTCGGTTGATTTGTGTACAGTGAACAGCGGTTGTCAAAAAAATTGTCCCTTCACTACAGATATGTTGAAGGATTTCGAGTGTTACGACAGAAAAGAGTTCACCTTCTCATCAGGAGATTGGCAAGTAAGAATCCTGAAGATGTCATAGCCATCTGGGGCTGGAAATCCTCGGGAAGAAAATTGGCCATTCTCTCTCTCTCTCTCTGGGTGGGGAGATATGAGAGACTCTCTCTCTCTCTCTCTCTATCTATCTCTCCTGTCAAGCAGAATGATACTGACCAATCATGCACATCTTTGAGCTCATATATGTGGAAGGGGTCAGCTTTCCTCTGGTTGTGTTAAGCTGCCCAGTGATGCAACATGAGCAGAAGTTCAAAACGATGCAGTAGGCCTTATGTGCTTCTGAGGACTCAACATGCCAGTTATGTGATAAATGAAGACCTGATTTAGTGGATGGGAGTATGCTTTTATCACTGGGATAGAGAAGGGCTATTCTATCGCCGGCCCAACCAGGCCCCCCGAGGTAATTAATTCTGGGGATTCTAATAGCCAAGGGTGACATAACTAGAATAAAGTTTGGTTTAGTCGGAAAACGGCCGATAGAGTTATGAAGTGACGTGCATCTGTTTAATACGAGCCCAAACTGGTCACGTGACGTTAAACGAGTGGCATGACCGGCTTCTTTAGTGAGACGTAAAGACTGATAGAACGACTATAGATACTAAACGGAAGAAATGAACAAAAATATCTGCAAATTCAGTGTCTCTTTAAAAATAAAAAGTTTAAAACATAACATATGCATGTTAGAAAATGTAGAAAAGCCTACTTGAGCAATACGATGAGTTTAAATGAGTTTAAAAAATACAACATATAAGCATGTTTTTGGTCGTTTGATTTTTGCCAGCGTCTATGGCTATGTTCATGGCGAGATCTAGGTTTTATTATTCAAACATAAAAGAATAACATTTAAATAAGATGTTTAAGGTTCATTTCTTCTAATAAAATGTAAAACTAAATTTTGATTGCTTTGATTAAAAAGAGTCAGAATAAAACAAGTTTCTTTGAGCAGTGTAAGTATTATAATCAATCCGAATGTGCTCTATGGTTATCGGAATATGGCAGGTTGGGCACTTTGGGGTTTTAATGTAGAAAAAGCCTACTTAGGTGTCCTAAGGTGCAAAAATACAACATATGGACTATGAGTGTCATCACTCACATTGCAGGCCCATACAGAATCTCTCCAACCCGTCATTTGGGATGCTTTTCATGAACTGGCCCCTTATGAAAACTAATTGAGTAGCCCTGAGCTATATGTAGTCCAACATATATTTAGAGTATGTGGTTTCTCTTGTGATGATCACCAGTATGTACGGTCCCATAACTGGACATCTAAGTACTACCAATAGTTTGTGGACACTTGGTCATGACTATGTTGTTTTCTTTATGAGCATTGCATAAGGGTCCTCCACTCTCCTGGGAGGATGTTCCAATTGTGTTCATCAGCCAGTAAATTCAGGTACTTATATAGAGAGGGGAGTTTTCGGTAAGCATTCCAATTCATCCCAAAATAATTCAGCAAGGTTGAGATAACAGCTTTTGCTTCAAAGTTTGAGTGAACATAAACCTGCTTTGTGTAAGAATGTGCTGAAGAACACGTATGGCAGATACTTTTGTCTACGGTATGTGTCATATTCGAAACGTCAGCATGTGTAACCCCTGACAATCATCAAACTTGCTGCTATGTTCTCTTCCCATTCGTTGAACTGCTATAGTTTTCCCCAACGATGGAGATTTTGCATATGGCCAATGTGACATGAGATGTCCTGAATATGACAAAGTTTCAGGCACTTGTAAATATTGTAATATTGTAAATGTGATGTTTTCTGGAAGCGCTATTGTTTGCTGTCCGGGTGAAACCCCATCGATCCCTTTTTTGAGTCAGTATAAGTCCATCAGGTGTTTGACATAATTAAAAGTTCAACAACAACAAAAAAATCTGGATGGGTCTGAGAACAAAACACACGGGTAGTCAGGTATCACGGGAGTGTTTGCTACAAAAATAAGTGGCCTGATGAGACCATTTTCATCAGCAGATAAAGTGTTTATAATGCCCCACGCCTCCAGCCTTGGCAGGTTGGGGAAATCAAACTATGCAGCATTGTGCATCGACAGAGAAAACACCCAATAGATTTACCACCTCAATCTCAGAAAGAGGTAGTCCTTGTTGCTCTGGCAACCGCGGTTGCATAAGTAGCAAGGAGAGAGTTTCGCAATGATTCTGGTCCCAATCCAAAATGAAGGCCATCAACTTACCCATGCTCCGGTGCACCGGATTCAGACAACACCGCAGAGAGAATCCTTCTGGTTTTGGTGTTGTTTGCAGCCCATCGCTTTTCCCGAACACGCAAAAAGAGTGCTTCAAATTGGGGGGGGGGGATGCTAGGCAGAGGAAGCAATAGTAGTCGAAGATAAATATCCGAGTCCATTTCCGAATGGATTTCTAAAAGGTGAATGCGGTTTCAAACTTTGCGTTGGCTTTTCTACCGTAGTTTACAGCAATTTAGCCCTCCACAATAATATTCCGTCTGGGCTTTTCAGACCGCAATTCAACGGCTAATGGACCAGGTGTTACGACCCTCACAGTGCATATGCCATTGTTTATTTATATGACATGAACACTTACAGTAATGGCTGGCAACGGCACACGAAGAGCATGACTGTCTTTCCCGTCAGACAATGCAGGCTTCAAACAAGTCCGCCCTAGAATCTAAATTCCCTCAGACACTTGAAGATTAAAAGGCACCCCTTACTCACACGATTCCAATTTTACTCAGTTTAAAAAGACTTTGATTCATTCAGCCAACTATAAAGTAATGCAGGTAAGTGCTTAGACTTTTGCTTTATGTTTTATTCCTGCCTGGTGGTTCTGGTGAACCTGGTATAGTGCATTAATATATAGGGATTATTGGATGTACATAGGGGGGCACGGTGGCTTATTGGTTAGCACGTTCGCCTCACGCCTCCAGGGTTGTAGGTTCGATTCTCACCTCCACCTTGTGTGTGTGTGTGTGTGTGTGTGTGTGTGTGTGTGTGTGTGTGTGTGTGTGTGTGTGTGTGTGTGTGTGGAGTTTACATGAAATAGAAACCAAATGGAAGAGCAGACTATTTCGAAAGGAGCTTCTTTAATGTTTGCCCCCACAGCGGGCCACAAACGGCCCACAGGACTTGAGTTTGGCCCATGTGGACTAGGAGAGCTCCAAATCTTCCTGCAAACATTAAAGAAGCTTCTTCAGAAATAGTCTGCGCTTCTATTCGGTTGCTGTTTCAGCCAAATCCAAACACTGTTAGGCAGCAACAAATTGCATTTTTTTTAGTCCAGCTATGGTATACATCCTCTTAAATTTAGCTTAGTCTTAGTCACAGTGAGTGATTAGAAGGTTCCTTTAACACCATGTAGTTCATTACAAGGTCTCTATATTTCCCCTACCTTCTAGCTTAGATAGTATCATAGCTCTCCTGCTGTAAATCCATCATATGAAGGATGTGGATCTATCACAGGATGTGGATCACTAATTGCTCATATTTAGTCACACACTGAATGGTTCCATTTAGAGCTGGTAGATGTGGTTTATAAATTGAATCTCTGAATTTTTTTTTTTAGATAAAATTCGATTTTGGATACAGCGGGAAAATGTGCCGGCTATTTTTTACCTGTTTTTAAACGTAATTTTGTGGTTTGCCGCTGTCGTGTTTATCCCGCAGCGCCACACGCACCCCTGATAGCTTCTTATTTTTTTTATCTACTCATAAATAAAATGGAACATTCATTCATTCATTCATCTTCTAACGCTTTATCCGATCTTCCCTCGGGTCACGGGGAGTCTGTGCCTATCTCAGGCATCTATGGGCATTAAGGCAGGATACACCCTGGATGGAATGCCAACCCATCGCAGGGCACACACACACACTCACAATCACACACATTCACACACTAGTGACAATTTTCCAAGGTGCCAATCAACCTACCGTGCATGTTTTTGGACCGGGGGAAACCGGAGAACTCGGAGAAAAACCCCCTGAGGCACGGGGAGAACATGCAAACTCCACACACACATGGCCGAGACGGGAATCGAACCCGGACCCTGACGGTGTGAGGCGAACGTGCTAACCACTAAACCACAGTGCCCCTTTAAAATGGAATATTTGCCTTTTAAATATAGTGAAGTAAAATAAAAGTCTCCCCAAATTGAAATCCTTCAGAAACGAACAGATATGTGATAAAAATGGCATACAGTACAGAATTACATTGACTTCCTTCCTGTCCACCACTGATTCACATAATCTGATCTGGTAGAATACTTGTAATTAAATCATTTTACTGGCCCGCAGCGTGTTCTACTGATAACTGACGTGAATGTTTCGTTTTGTTTGAAACGAAGAAAAATGTGTTTAACTCCGGATAGTATTAGCACGACTATTTCTGAAGTATTTCTGCCGCCTTTGTTGCAGGGAGAGAAATTTATTTTAAACATCGTAGCCTGGTAACTGAACAGACTCGGAATACATTCAGAATAGTTCATAGCTTGTATTCACAGTCACACATAGACATTGTTAGTCCACATAATATGACCATTGCGTTGATATGTAAAAAGTAAATATAGTAGCGAGACGGATAGGACAGGGACAGAGAGTCTTTATTAGCAGGAGCATTGGTCCAAAGAAATAGTGGGTCACCATATTAACTTGCACAGCAAGGTCGTGGGGAAATGTAATCACTTTAATAATGTCCGCATGAGTCAGAGTAGTAGAGGCTTGGCAGAAATATGCGCTATATATTGTGTGTACAGGCCAGGGTCAAACTGGTCTTTATGAAAATGGGAAAACCAATTAGTGATATAGGAAGGTAAAATTCAACCATGGAAAACTTGAGTTTAAGCATTATGAATAAAGTGGGCCTTGAAATGCAATTCTCAGTTCATTTGAAGAAAAAACTAAATGCCTACAAATAATAATAATGAAATTAAACAGATGTTTTGAAATGACAGTGATGATTCTGTTAAATTATTTATTTAAAGAGTTTAATATTGATAATAATTATGTATTGCCTATATTGCCTATAGGTGTCACTAATTATTATACATAATCAGTATTCATAATAATGATAAAAAATTAGTCAATGTGAATAATTGAATTTGACAACCATATATATATATATATATATATATATATATATATATATATATATATATATATATATATATATATATATTCATCTTCCCTGTGCCTATCTCAGGCGTCTATGGGCATTAAGGCAGGTTACACCCTGGATGGAATGCACAACCCATCACAGGACACACACACACACTCACACATTCATACACTAGGGACAATTTTCCAAGGTGCCAATCAACCTGCCGTGCATGTTTTTTTGGACCGGGGGAAACCGGAGAACCCAGAGAAAAAAACCTTCCTACATGCTTCCTACATCCACACATACACATGGCCGAGACGGGAATCGAACTCGGACCCTGGCGGTGTGAGGCGAACATGCTAACCACTAAGCCACCGTGCGCCCCCATATATATATATATATATATATATATATATATATATATATATATATATATATATATATATATATATATAGATATATATCTATATATATGTATATATGTTCACATGATGTAATTATTAAAATAAGATATTGTCAGAGAATAGCATTATGACACTGGCGTGCCATGCATTTAACAGCTAGGTTTCACATGTGTCCAATCCACCGCTCGATACCATCATCACAATGCCACGTCTGTATGGGTACTACACAGAAACACAGCATGACAGAGCATTGTATCGCTCGGGCCTGCAGTGGGAATGATTACCATTTCTAAAGCACGAAACACAATGAAGACTAGTTTGTTTTTCCTGCAGCCAAAGCTGCACCGCCCTCATACATCGTCTTCAGCCCAGGCGACAATATTATTCCCATGAAATAACCGCGAGCATTTTTTGTGCATTTTTTTTCCCCCAGTGCATTATGGTGTTCCTGTGATTTGAAAGTAAGCCAAACTGTGTGTGACTTCTATGGGGGGAAAAAAACCCAGAAAAAATGATAGGATTCATGAAAACACTAAACAACTATTTTAGCTGACCTTTCCTCATGATGTCCAGCTGTTCCTTAAAAGTCCGTCTTGTAAAGTGAAATTGTATTAAATCCACACGCAATGTAAAGGCAATTTCAAAGCTCTGACTAGCATCCGATCAAAGGACAATGCTGATGTGTCCTGACGCTTGTGAGGGGCGCCTTTGAATGTCCAAACAGCAGTCTGATTGGCTAAAGCAACTGATGAAAGCACGATACAGTTTGTGCAATTACAAGGTCTGTATAATATGTATAATAACAAAGGAACCTATAATGAGATGGCTGAAATTTGATTGGATAGAAACATATACAGACACTCGGGTGTGCCACTCCTAGACCCCGAAGTAAAAGTAAAGAGACTTGTCTATGAGAGATAATTGAATACATTATTTGTGGACAAAACTATATTAAAATGTATGCCAGTGATTCCAATTGAGCTTAGGCCAGCAGAGAAGGCCTTGCTGGCCCGGGTGATTATTCCAAGCTCAGCATAGATGTAACATACAGTGTAATTTTTCTTTTTGTCAGCAGTACTTGATCATTAAAAACATGCCATGTTTGGCCTTCACAGGAGTCTCTTATTGCTGCTGGATGCCTCCCCCTAATTACCTTCTTCTCCCTCAGGACGGGATTCTCAGTTATTCTGCAATCTGTCTGGAAATAAAAGTCCAAACTGTTCTCTGTGTGAACTAGGAAGAAGTTTTATTTAGTTGGCTACTTAGTTAGTATTGAATCTGAGGTAAATACATGACGTTTTTTTAACTTTCAAAGTAGGTCACAGTTTTCACTGAACATCTCATAGCTGTCACCAGCTGCCACTCAGCATTTTTTTTTATCTACTGATGATGTTCTAGGTAAATTTTATATATATATATATATATATATATATATATATATATATATGGATATATGGTGTATGGATATATGTGTGTGTTTGTGCCTGTGTGTGTGTGTGTGTGTGTGTTGTGTGTGTGTGTGTGTGTGTGTGTGTGTGGATGTATGTGTGGTATATATATATATATATATATCTATATCTCTATATCTCTATATAGCTCTCTATATATATCCATATATATATATATATATATATATATATATATATATATATATATATATATATATATACATACACATATATATATATATATATATATATAGTATATATATATATTTATATATATATAATATTCATATATAACAGGGGGCACGGTGGCTTAGTGGTTAGCACGTTCGCCTCACACCAGCCAGGGTCGGGGGTTCGATTCCCTTCTCGGCCATGTGTGTGGAATTTGCATGTTTTCTCATGTTCTCCCCGTGCCTCAGGGTTTTTTTTTTCTCGGGTTCTTTTGTCCGGTTTCCTCCCGGTCCAAAAACATGCACGGTAGGTTGATTGGCACTTGGAAAATTGTCTAAAATTGTGTGTACCCTAGTGTATGAATGTGTGTGAATGTGAGTGTGTGTGTGTTTGTGCCCTGTGCCCTGCGATAGGTTGGCATTCCATCCATCCAGGGTGTATCCTCCTTAAAAAGCTGCCTTAATGCCCATAGAACGCCTGAGATAGGCACAGACTCCCTTGATTGATTTAGGACGCAAATGGTTTTGTAAAAAAAAAAATATATATATATATATATATATATTCATCATTCATTCATTCATTCTATTATTCATCTTCTACCGCTTTATCCGATCTTCACTCGGGTCACGGGGAGCCTGTGCCTGTGCCTATCTCAGGCGTCTATGGGCATTAAGGCAGGATACCACCCCTGGATGGAATGCCAACCCATCGCAGGGGCACACACACACACACATTCACACACACACCCCCCATTCATACACTAGGGACAATTTTCCAACGGTGCCAATCAAACCTACCGTGCATGTTTTTGGACCGGGAGGAAACCGGAGAACCCGGAGAAAAACCTCCTTGAGGCACGGGGAGAACATGCAAACTCCACACACACATGACCGAGCCATGACTAAGCATCATAGTAAGTTACAGATGTCGCCATTAAGAATGCGCGTTTCTTCACGCGACTTTTTGTGCCGTAGACTGCCGCGAAATCCCGTTGAATCCTGCACGCACTGTTTTTATTTATTTATTTATTTATTTATTGTAACAAATTCAATACGTGTTTTGTGTTTAGCAGAATATCCACTAGATGGCTCATGAAACAACATACTATATCTGCAAGCCCGTAGAAATTGCCCGTAAACAAATTATTCTGATACATTATTAACTGCATTAAATGTTGCGATAATGAGAAGACATCCACAAATATTTAATATGGTAATATGGACATTGAAAAATCTATTTACATGAATGCATTACTAAAACATTATTAGATTTATAAACAATTTACTGTGCTAGCACTTCATTGTATTCAGGAGATTTTGTGTACAGTAGGAAACTATTCATTTGTAATATTCAATAATATTCTTTTACACAAATATCTGTACTTTTTACATTTTCAAACGTCTTACTGGTTTTTTTTTTTTTTACTTTAGTTTTAATTTATTTGTTAAAATATCAATATGTTTTCTTATTATCGTGGGAGGTTTTCAGCCCATCAACCTGTTGCCTGTCATTGCGCAGCTTTTTCATTTTCTGGCTAACACACACCACAGACTTCGGCTAGATTCCGAAGCTAACAATGAACAAGAAGGTTACAAGAAATTCGCGACAGAGGAAGACAGTGCTGTAAAAATGACGAGAACAAAGACATTCCTTCCTCGTTATCTTTTCTCTGCCTGTGTTCTATAGGGTGGATGTTCAGCCTGGAAATATTCATTAGATAACTATACAATGTGAGGTCCAGTTATCAGCGTGACACTAAAACAAGTCGTAGTAATGCCTCATTTTTACATAAATACATGCCAGGGCTATGAGTTGGGTATCATTTAAATCTATAATTTTATCATTTAGTCATTTTATCGATTCCTATTGATTCACAGTTTGTCTCACCGTGGCACCTTGCCTTCAGCATATTAGTTTATTACAATAATTACACATAACTTCGTATTCGGTTTTTACAAAGTGTAGCCACACATTTTTCATCTTAAAAGTCCATCTTAAAAAACAATGTTTAGATTACCACAGAAGGTCCTGGCAGATTGGACGCACAGAAGGTCCTGGCAGATTGGACCAGAAGGTCCTGGCAGATTGGACGCACAGAAGGTCCTGGCAGATTGCGAGGTGAAAAAAATAAATGCACCCATGAATCGATAAAAGGACTTTTAACTTTTAAAAATTCGATTAGATTTCCGAATCTAAATCGTCCCAACCCTCGCCAGAGCCCTTCTTTACTTTTAACTTGAGTGAAAAAGTGGAGTCAGAACTTTTACCATGAGTCTTTTAAAGCATGAGTATCTGTACTCCTACATAAGTGTACTTTTTGCCAAAACTTTTAAAACTTTTAGACAGTCAACTTTATTGCTTTATTGCAACTTTATAACTTTGCACTTATTCCCAAACCATGTTCTTATTTTTCCTACTATTTTCCTTCTTTTTTTTTTTTTTGGCTCTCTTACATTCTTCTACACGAAAGCATATCTTTCTGGAAATTATTTTGTGATCATTGATATTGTCAGGCACGAACAGGAGTATACAGCATATACAAACATTCCATTCAATTCTGTGGTTGTGGAAAATCCACATATGGATGTAAAGTGCGCATATAACATACACCGAGCCATCAATGGATCTCTTCCACACTAAAAAAAAGCAGCGCATAAAAATGTATATAAAGTGAACTTATGTAGAGAATGAGCCTTCAGTGATCTGAAGCTTGTGACTTGGGAAGTGTGCAAAATCATCAGATGCCTTGTGACCCTTGGATAGAATATATTTGCGCTCCTATTGTATAATTATCATCCAGAGAGTACATGACTAAACTAGACTTCAAACACTAAGTCTAGAATGACATAATTTGACTTTAAGGTGTGAATTAATGAAGGACTACAGAAAATGAAGTTCTTTTTTAAAAGAATTTGCATATTCAAACGATAACTCTGCATTTTGCATATTTCAGAGATTTTTAGTCTGTAATGTTTTAGTTGATTATGCAATGTTGTTGAATTTGTAGGAAATGCAGGGCATGAGCGATGGAAATGTAACGATAAAAGGTTTCCCTGACAGAAAGAAAGAGTAACTGGTTTCTATAAATAACACCTTAATACAGTTTTTCCCAATCAATATTACATTTCTCCAAGGCGAGAGACTTTCATCCACATCACATAATGTTTCTCCAGCGCTGCACCTAGGGGAATAAAGCAGTGAGTTTCGAATCTGTCTGACATGCATTTGCCTGCATGTCTCCGCTAGCGTCGTTCGTGCCCTGTAAACATTCGGAGGATACTTTCAAATATTTCTCCGTTTCCCTGAAGATATGAACTCTTCAGCATGACTCGAAAAGGGAGGAGATCATGAAGGAAACACTATTAAGAAACATGGATGGCTTTTACGGCATAGTACATATTCCCCAAATCACCAATTGATTCCAGTTGTTTTTATTGTTGAGGAATGTTTCGTGGAGTATCTGTTAAATTTATGTGTCAATTGCATCAGAAAGAAACCTATGGTTGAGGACTATACCATGTATGTTGAGTGCAAGATGAAAGGATGTGAAGCTTTTAAACAGTTTCCTTTCAATTAAATTTGCTTGGGGGCGCTCGTGAGCAGCCGACGGAGTAGCGATCAAAAGCTACCCGCAGATTCCGTGTTAATTTCATTCATTCATTCATCTTCTACCGCTATATCCGATCTTCCCTCGGGTCACGGGGATGTCTGTGTCTATCTCAGGCGTCTATGGGCATTAAGGCAGGATACACCCTGGATGGAATGCCAACCCATCGCAGGGCACACACACACACACACAAACACTAGGGACAATTTTCCAAGGTGCCAATCAACCTACTGTGCATGTTTTTGGACCGGGAGGAAACCTGGAGAACCCAGGGAAAAACCGCTGAGGCACGAGAAGAACATGCAAACTCCACACAAACATGGCTGAGACGGGAATCGAACCCAGACCCTGACGGTGTGAGGCAAACGTGCTAACCACTAAGCCACCGTGCCCCTTCCGTGTTAATTTAATCTTTTCAAATTACATGTGGTTAAGGATAAGAAACCCTCTCGTCTTCTGAGTTTGTAACAACACTGTATAAACAAAAGCACTGGGACATCCAAACTGTTATCATGAATTATAAAGGACACATCTTAACCAGGGGTGCCAAAATTTGTAGAGGTCAATTTTATTATAGAGCATTTTATTATATATTAACGCGTGAACTAAATTCAATTTAACCGCACAAATGTTATTAATGCATGATTAACGCAGTGTGTCACATTACTATGTGATTGATCTGCTCCGACACTCAGACTTCAAACTTCAGACTCAGATTTTTTCACATCCCATCCTAAATTTCCCCATCCCCAAGAATTACTACATCCAGCTGCGCATTCACAACAGGTATGAGCTCCTCACTATATTGGTATAAAACCAGGTTAGCCTCGTATATTACCGTATCCCGTATGGAACCTTCACGGAAGCGCATCGCATTCCTAAATCCTAAATCCTAAATTACGGAATGAAGCGCATTTTTCTTTTGTGAATGCTTCTGTATAACCTAAACGTATCACCAGTTTATATGGAAAAGCAACCGGAACAGAATTCTTAAAGTAGCCACGTCCCATATTTTACAATTTAAACAAGCACTGAAAAAGTAACACTGAAATGAATGAATTAACAAGAAATTAATATTAAAAGAATAATTTCCAGAGTAAAATAAATATTTAACAATAAAGAATTTTATTAAAGGGAGAGATTTTGAGTGAAATGTATATAAACAAAAAACAATAAACCAACGAATACGCAGACAACGACGGTAAATATAGTTCTCTACAAAACAACGAATCAAAAGGTAGCGCTCAACCACCAAACATGTACATATACTAACGAGCACACCGGACATAAAAATAAACACCACGCAATACACCAAGTGCACGTAAGTCGCTCCGCTTTACCAAAGGGAAACTGATGAAAAAATTCGAAGCACTATTTACTAAACCTTATATATAACTTTTACCAACAACACCCCCCCCCCCCCAACCACACACACACACACACACACACACACACACACACACACTACACAACACACTCAAAACAATGTATCTGTTTGCGGTCATTTACATATGCATACACATTTACAGTATGTTTAATAGAAATACGATAAATACAGTAAAAAAAAGCAATAAGCAAGAATTTTATCACAGATCATTTTACAGCTTGATTCCATAATAATCAAACACTGACTCTTTCGGTACAACGTACAATTTGCCCAATTTACTACTGAATGACCTGTTTGATCTTTCTAAGGATTATTTCTCCATTGTGTTACAAAGGTATGTTCGGATTGCACCGTTAGGACACACAGTAGGTCCAAAGTCGATATAAAGCTAAGACAACTTGAAATCAATTTTGAATTATACAGGCGGAGAGTTGGAGTAATGCGATTTCTCATTTTACAGTGAGCAAGCGTGTGTGCAGCTGCGTTCGAAACTATTTTTGGAGAGCTTCTCGGTAGCCAGACAAAAAAGTCTCGCTGTAAAAAATAAATAAATAAATAAATGCGAATGAGTTTCTTATTGCCTGTAGGAGTGAGAATATCATGTACTTTGGCATTGTTTCTGGATAGATCATCATATAGTGTACAGATAGATATAGTTTTATGGTTTTATTTAACATTCTTTTATGTTGTTTTGAACAGTTTATTAACATTAAGACCAGATGCAACAAAAAAAAAACATTGGAGTAAACACCTCGTAAAAGGGTACATTAAAGCGCTGGTAAACAGTCTGAACGTTAACGTTTCACAATCCAGTGTGTATTTGGTTCACTCAGTATGCAATTATAAAAGGTGTAAAATGCATTTAATAGCAAAAGGAATAGAGAATGGCATGAATAAATAATCCTCGGAGCATATGCAATTAAGTTAATGAGTAACCCGAGCTCAGGATCAAACAGGGAGCAATGTGCCCTCTGTAACCGTAAATAATTAAAGTACGATCCTGAAGACTAGCACGTCAGCTTTTTTCTAGTATTGATGCTGATGCTGCAGATTCACACACTGGGTCAAGCTGTAAGAAGCTTTCATAATTGGTATTCCGACACGTGCACGGATGAAATTGTATACAGATCGCTCTCATCTAATCCTAATGCATCGTTTCTATAATATTGACCATTTTCTTTGATCAAAGCAAGCTTCTTTGTTTTCTCTTCCGCTGTTTGTCATTTCTTCGCCTGTTGCCGTTATGGACGAGACAGTAGCAGCGTAGTTCAAGCCATGAGCCGTGACCTCGATTTCACGTTAAATGAACATCGTCTCACGCAGTGTATCGTCTGTTTCCTCTTGACTGCTCTCATGGCGTATGAGTGTTTAAGGTAATATTACTTTTTTTTCCGAATCGTTCAGCCGTTCTGGCATTATTGGCCTGGCATACATCGCCATAACTATGTAACTTCTATTCTTTCTAAATAACCCCCCACCCCAAACCCCCCTCAGTGAACAACATCAGTCACTCGCGTATAACTGCCATCTCTCGCAAGTGAGGACTCAGTTAATGGCTCGGGCTAAATGGACACCATCTGGCATTAGCAGGGGAGCGATTTATGCAGTATAGTGAAGAAGGTGAATGCCTTCTTCTAGCAGGATCCAGGCATGGGGTTGGGTATTTGGCCAAATCGGCTTTTGTTTCGTCCCTTGTACAGATGTATTATAAAACCACCTCCTGCAAGGGCAGATAAAAATCGGATGCTTTCATTGCTGCTTAGCCAAAGAGTCAACCAGAAAGATGGTTTCTAAACTTCTGCTGTAGGAGTCGTAGGAGATAAGGGAATAAAATGGATGAAGACTTTTTGTTAGTCGCAAGGAGCGCTGAAGGACTTTTGTTTGTGTACGCAGGCACACACACCACACACACACACACACACACAGGATGTCCATGAGATTTTGAGTTGAGATTGTAGAATTACAATTCTGGTCTAAAACGTAAAGTACTTTGAGAACTATACACATGATTATATATATATATATATATATATATATATATATATATATATATATATATATATATATATATATATATATATATTGATATCATTCATCTTCTACCCTCTTTCTTTTCATTTATCCGATCTTCCCGTTTTCCCTCGGGTCACGGGAAGCCTGTTCCTATCTCAGGCGTCTATGGGTATTATAGCAGGATACACCCTGAATGCCAACCCATCGCACACACATTCACAATCACACACATTCACTAACCGTTTCACTAGGGACAATTTTCCAAGGTGCCAATTAACCTACCGTGCATGTATTTAGACCGGGAGGAAACCGGAGAACCCGGAGAAAAACCTCCCAAGGCACGGGGAGAAGGCAGCAATCAAACCCCGAACCTGGAGGTGTGAGGCGAACGTGCTAAGCACTAAGCCTCCGTGTATATATTACAACTAAGTATATCATATAACCATAATGACATCATATTACATACACATAAAAGCAGGCAGCTGTCCTCATAAGGCTAACCGCATGTCAGTAATTCCTTCCATTAACATCATACTGTATTATGTAGTTGTAACACCACATGGCACTGTCAGATTGTGCCAACCATCCTGCATACCATCAAATGACTCTGGTGACTAAATGGAGTAAGATGATTTGCATGTAAACATGTGACACTCCGCTCTCTGACTAACCAAAAATGTTTTCATGACGAACAAATGAGTGCTAGCGCATATGGCTAAAATGTCACTGTTTGGATGGATGACAAAACCAGACAGAAATCAAGTCTAAAATGATAAAATGTCAGCCACACCACCTTTATTTATTGTATTTCTTTACTGTTATTATACAGTACTACTGGAAGGGTCAAGATTTGCAGTCCATCCGCAGGACCGCGCAAAGAATTTTAGCCGATTGGACCGAGAAGAACCAATCAGTGTAGGTTTGCTTTGGATCTCTGTTTTTGCTTTTTTGTCCCCCCCAAAAAAACATGAACTATTGCAGCTTCTCTCACGTGTCCTCTGCGGCTGCTTGTTGCAAACAATCACGAGTATTTATGCAGATTGTTTACCTGGAGGCAGCTCATTAAGGGAAAGAGTTCTTACAGACGTTCATAGATTTTTACTGCATTTCATTTACTCTGTCTGGTCTGATTAGTGAAGTGGCGCTGTGGCTTGTTTGAAAAGAAAAAACAACAACAACAACACGCACATAATGAAAAGCAGAAAGCAGAAAGAAGAAGCTAGTTTTATGACTGTTCGACAAATTATAAGTAGCTTCCGGTTTTAAAATCTTATCCATTTAAAAAAAAAAGGTCATGTTAAGTCTGATTTGGAGGCACAGTGGCTTAGTGGTTTGCATGGTCACCTCACACCTCCAGAGTCGGGGTTCGATTCCCACCTCCCCCATGTGTGTGTGGAGTTTGCATGTTCTCCCTGTGCCTCTGGGGGGTTTTCTCCGGGTTCTCCGGTTTCCTCCCGGTCCAAAAACATGCACGGTAGTTTGATTGGCACCTTGGAAAATTGTCCCTAGTGTATGAGTATGAATGTGAGTGTGTGTGTGTGCCCTGCGATGGGTTGGCATTCCATACAGGGTGTATCCTGCCTTGACGCCGGCACAGGATGACCCGAGGGAAGATCGGATAAAGCGGTAGAAGATGAATGAATGAATGAATGAATGAAAGAAAGTCTGATTTGCAAACTATAACCAAGTACTGTATCATTCATTAATTCATTCATTCATCTTCTACCGCTTATCTTCCCTCGGGTCACGGGGAGCCTGTGCCTATCTCAGGCGCCTATGGGCATTAAGGCAGGATACGCCCTGGATGGAATGCCAACCCATCACAAGACACACACACATTTACATTCACACGCACATTCATATACACTAGGGACAATTTTCCAAGGATTTTCAAGGCCACCAATCAACCTACCGTGCATGTTTTTGGACCAGGGGGAAACCGGAGAACCCGGAGAAAAAACCCCCTGAAGCACGGGGAGAACATGCAAACTCCACACACACACACACATGGCCGAGACTGGAATTGAACCCGGACCCTGGCGGTGTGAGGCGAACGTGCTAACCACTAAGCGACCGTGCCCCACGTACTGTATCATATATCATTTAAATTCAATTAAAAGGCATTAAAAGGGGTATAAGTACAGTGGCTTAGTGGTTAGCACTTTCCGTCTCCACCATATGTGTGTGTGTGTGTGTGTGTGTGTGTGTGTGTGTGTGTGTGTCCGTGTGTGTGCAGCCTGATGCCCGAAAATGGCACAGGTTCCCCGTGACCCGAGAGAGAAGATGGATAGAAGATGAATGAATGAATGATAAAAGGCATTATTTAAAAGGCATTAACTGGCTCACTGGCGCATGTTATTTCCTAATCTGGATATTTGAAAGTATTTCATTTGACTCCCAATGTACACTTTTTAATTGAATATATATATATATATATATATATATATATATATATATATATATATATATATATATATATATATCCAATCCCACTTGCCTATCCACTTACATCTATGATACAATCTGCAAACGGGAGAGATTTATGTGCGCACTGAGACTAATGTGGAAATGTCTTCGCGAATCCCTCAGTCATAATAATAACGGGAGCTCCTGTAAGATGTGCTTATTAAATTAAAGGTATTTAAAATATCATGTTGCCTGGGAACTTTTACTTAAATATGACAGATGCTAAGTAGCTGTATCTGAATACATGTTCAAGTCAGATTAATGTAGAAGTCAGATTTACTCAAATCCTGCTAAAACGTTATTACAATAGAAATTGGGATCTAACGAGCCGTAGATCGGGAGGAAAATTGCGGCAGATTTAGGTTTAATATTCGAGACAGCTCCTGACTGACAGCACGAGACTAACGACGTGCAAGCTGTCTCCGGTTGGCTTTTAGGTCCTTAGTTACTGAATGTGATGGTTCTCGGGCTGATCATCGCGCGAGGGATATTTTGCCAAGAAGTCGGATGTAGTTAAGCTGGAAGAAATGCGTAATGTTTTGCGGGAGCTATGTGATTTGACTGCATGGCACACAAAATCAGAAAATCCCAGACTGTCAATGAGTCGCAACAAATTGGACAGCATCTGGCCGTGCAAATTTTATGTCTGGAGGAGACTGAACAGCTTGCAAAAAGTTGACTGCCAAATGCATGAGTGCTTTTGTATTCTGGGGGATAAAAAAAAAATGGTTGAGTATCTATTAAACCTAAAGTGTGACACTGTGCTATAGGAAAGGAATTACACATTGCAGTC
Source organism: Kryptopterus vitreolus (assembly GCA_030449085.1). Lineage (NCBI taxonomy): Eukaryota > Metazoa > Chordata > Actinopteri > Siluriformes > Siluridae > Kryptopterus > Kryptopterus vitreolus. The sequence goes on along the minus strand of JACRUU010000005.1, from coordinate 4,565,102 downwards.
TCGGTAGATTCGGCTACCGGT
>JACRUU010000005.1:4537581-4560081 GCA_030449085.1 Kryptopterus vitreolus | reverse complement strand
CCGTATCCTAAAACAATATTCGGAATGCCTTTTTGTACAACAGCATCATGAATCTTTTTCTGTCAACTTTGCCTAATTATGGAGGCTTGTGCATTCATGCATGTAATGAAACTTTACAGTGTATTTATATAGCAGACTTACTGACTTCTGTGACTATGAAAAAAAGCTCTTCTCTGAGCATTCGTTTCATATGACTGTTCAGAAGAAATGTATATGCGTTAATAACCCGTTAACGCAAATTCACATTTTCCTGGCACAAATTTTATTAATGTGAAATTAACGCAGCATGCGTTTGCTATGTGAGTGATCTGCTCCTTCACTGGTGAATGAATCAAACCTGAACAACAAAGAACTAAAAAGAACAAATGAATAAAGGAACTACAAGCTGCTCATTCACAACAGGTTATGAGCGGCTCACTATATTAGCGTATATTACCATATGGAACCTTACGGAAGCGCATCGCATTCCCAAATCCGTATTACAGAAGCTCATTTTTGTTTTGTGAATGCTTCCGTATGTAACCTAAACAAATCACCAGTTTATATGGAAAGCAACCAGAACAGAATTCTTAAAGGAGCCACGTCCCATATTTTACAATTAAAATCACCACTAAACAAAGTAACATTGAAATGAACAAGAAATGAATATTAAAAGAATTATTACCAGTAAAACAAATATTAAATAATCAATCATTGGGGAGGGAGATTTAATAATCGTGTTTAAAAACTTAATAAAGGGAGAAAATTTTAATGAATTGTATATAATTATAACATCTTTTACAGTTAATTAGCGTATTATAAACATGAAAAGTATTCATTTCTAATACATTCTGCGATTAATGTGCGATTAAATGCTTTAATTTAATCGGTTGACAGCACTAATATATATATATATATATATATATATATATATATATATATATATATATATATATATATATATATATATATAGAACAGGCAGCAGAATAATTTTTAAAATATCTTGTAACCTGCCTGCAGGAACATGGTTTTTCAACTTTAATTCATATATATATATATATATATATATATATATATATATATATATATATATTTCTTTTTATGCTACTTTCCTATATATATATATATTTCTACTTTCTTATTATCATGTTTCTTTTTCATTAATATTTCTTTTTATGCTACTTTCCTCTTAACATGTAAAAATGCACGTTTTTTTTTGTTCTGATGAAAAATCAGATGTTTTCATTGCCAAATTTGTTAACAGATAAGCAAAGCCAGCAGATGCAAGAACACACTTTGCTTTAAAGTTTGATATCCTACATAGTTTCATCTTTGCAATTTCTCTACGGATATATCCTGTAACGATAATCCTAGTCGTCACTTGTCATGTGGCCACTTGTTATTAAACCAAAATGTTGTTAGACAGAGTATTGACTTGAGTTGCTACTTGACATTTACTGCTTTTTTCTTCTTTTTCTCTTTTTTCCCCCTTAGTCGCCTAAATCAGCCTTCATAAGTGCAGCCAAGAAAGCTCGCCTGCGAACCAATCCCCCCAAAGTGCGCTTTTCTGAGCAAGTGTCCATCAGTGACCCAGACTCAGTATGTCCTGCTGCCTGTCACGCTCATCTTTTTTTCCCCCCCAATTCATATCAGTGGTACCGTGCTTGGGGTGGTTTCTGAAATGAACATCATAAAATATTGACAAGTTGCACAGCAGCGGGATTCTGGGGAACACCAAGAAAGTGACCGCCAATTTCGTCCAGTGATTTGCTATGACTGTCATGTGGCCCGTGGCAGAATGATTCAAATTCGAATGTTAATATGTTCCTCAGCGGGTGGCCTTCGTGGTGCCACATTGCAGTCATTTCAGACCCTACTCATCTCATTGCATCATACTGCAGATCCCATTATCCAGGGGACCAAGCATAAATCCTGTCTCAGTGTACACCCATTCCACCATACTGTGAAGCACAAGGGAAATGATATACAAAGCTCTAGGCAGTACTGACTCCCTCGTTCTCACCTAAGTACTCCTTTCACGCTATATAGCTTAAGGTAAAAGACAGAGCATATATTCTTCAGGTTATTTAAAATACAGGCTCGTTTCTTTTTGCAAACTATCTTTAATTTATGGTGTGGTTCCAGAGATACTCTACCCAAATTCCCACCAACTAGATAAGCATTGAAGGTAGACAAAATAAGTCGTAATAATTCATGAAGGACAACCGTCTGTGAAATGAGACCAAGCTGACATAAAGCTTTCACCACACCTTTAACGAACCTGGCAACAAAACTTCTAATGTCTATTCATTATAGAACGGAATTACAAGGGAAAAATGGCAAAAGGGGAAAGCGATTTTGAAAAGGAAATAATTAAAAGAAAGAAAGATGCAAATTAATGGACTATGCTCAAGGAAATCCCTTGGAATGGAAGCAGGTTTTAGTCTAGAATTTTATTAGGTATAGTATAATTAGATATAGACCAGAGAAGCACTGCATCCAGCTATGACTTAGTTTTCCAATAGCACTTTAATATTGTTCCTAGGAGTCCATTCATTTGTAGCTTTTCATTTGCGCTAAAGCTGCCATCCCCTCTAGCTGGACATGGGCATGGGTCTATAGTGCCCATGTTAACATTTCCTTCCATGGGTTATGTCCTATACAGTCTCATATCTGCCTTGCGAGCAAGGAAGAGTGAACACAACACCCCTCGGGTGCTGCGAACACCAAATTAAAAAAGAGGAAGAATGGGAGGGGCGTGCAGCTCTCCTGGAAGAAGAAGTTCGCTGATCAGGCCTAGAGGGCCCAAATCGGTAAAGATCAAACCACTTCACCCGAGCCTCCCCAATCATTTCAGTTCATCTTGCGCGATTGGCAAATGAAAGACTAGGGGACTGTTTCATCTGACTTTAGCACTTCTCTCCGGGAGAACACGAATCGATAAGGGAGGTGTAGTTCGATTTCATATTTACGTCATTTCATCATTTCATAAAATCCTCCCTTTCCTTATCAGTTCGTTTTTTTTTTTTTAAACGGAGTCTCAAGTGTTATTAGGAATCAAATCACCTGACGCTCCTGATCTGCTCTGTAATGGAGGCTTGTCAACAGGGGATCAAGACCTTATCAGAATTGAAAAATGTGAAAAGAATGTTGCACCAAAGAAGCAAACCAAAGTGATGAAAGGAAGGTGGGGAAAAAAAACCTCAGCACAGCAACCCAAAGCAACGGGGTGAAATCTTCAAGAGGGTAAAAACGTACCAATTTGCAATGTTGGGGAGTAACTACGTAACAGCGTTACGTCATTTAATTACAAAACAAAAGGAATGGTAATTTAATACAGTTACTGAGAAAAAACGTGGAATTAAATTAGTTACTTTTGAAAATGTGCAAGTTAAAATATCCCAAAGAACTCCGCCCAGTCGCCCCACCCCCTCCCCGTCAGCAATTTGATTCCAATGCAGCTCAATTTAAGAAACAATTTTCCGAGGGTTTTAAAAAATTCTTTCCTTGGAATGTTATTTTAAGTAAGTGCCACCTAGTGGACAAATGAAGTAATCAAAAAGTAATCAAATGTAATCAGTTACTTTTCTTTTATAAAAGTATAAATGTTGCACTACTTGTTCCATTTTGAATATGGTCATTTGGTCAATCTTTTACATTTCCAAAGTAACCTTCCCAACACTGCCAAACTATAACAACTTAGCTTCTGTATTGTCTGACGAGCAGTTCATGCAAAGTTTGGACACTGATGAGTTTTACTACAATGCAGACCACTGCCAAAAGTACAGGAAGGTATGATTCAGTGCCAATTGTCCCTAAAAAAAACTGGTGTATAGTCCTTCAAACATATCATCATCCAATCCTGAAACACTTCTATCCCGATAACTCTACCCTCATCTACAGGGCATGGTGGGTAACAATGAATTGAGGATTACAAAGAAGATAAATCATATGTTGTGGCCTTTGCCGTGACCAGAACCAAAAGTAACTGGTGGATTTTGGAGCAAAATAATAGAGTGGTTCACACAAGGGTTGGGGGTTCGATTCCAGCCTACGCCATGTGTGTGTGGAGTTTTGTATGTTCTCCCCGTGCCTCAGGGGATTGTTCTCCGGTTTCCTCTCGGTCCAAAAACATGCACGGTAGGTTGATTGGCACCTTGGAAAATTGTCCCTAGTGTGTGAATGTGAGTGTATATGTGACTGTGTGTGCCCTGCGATGGGTTGGCACCCCATACAGGGTGTATCCTGCTTTGATGCCCCAAGACACCTGAGATAGGGACAGGTTCCCCGCGACCCGAGGGAAGACGGGATAAAAGCAGTAGAAGATGAATGAATGAATGAATAATAGAGTGCTTGTCAGGGCAATATAACCTAAAACAAACAAAATGGAAAATCTTGGGAAGAATGATGTTCATCTCTCCAGTACACGAACAGCGCCAAGGCACCTTGGAAGCTTGTAATGGCTCAGCGCATTCCTAACACTTTGTGTGTTTTTATATAGTATTGTATGGTTGTATAGGAAACGGTTTTCACATATCATTAAACTCTCAAACTATTGGCCTAAAGTGTTAAGTGCTTTTTAAAGTGTTTTTAGAAAACATATCATCGACATCGAAGAAGCTCGCCACCTGTTCGTTTAGTGTATTTTTTTTATTGTATTGCAGTGTTTTTATATACCTTGAAGACGTGGTTTTGAGAAAGCCAAAAATGAAAGAATAGATTCAAATTTCATTTCTTGATACCGCTTTTGTTATTCTTATTATATCTAAATATATTCAGCAGCTTAGAACACGGCACCTGTTGTTTCAACTTTCTGATCAAAAATATTGAAAGATGTCAGTGGCAAGTGGTGCTGATCTCCGGGTACGCCGTGTTAGATTGAATGGTTTAACACGTTTTGAATGCAAACAATTGTTTTAAGCCTGGGATTTTTCCTCTAAAGACTGAAGAATATAACATCATGAAGAAAAGGGACTATTTGAAAATAGACATATATTAAAAAGCTGGACATATATGTGAAGGTTGGAATAGCAATAAAGAATTTAGCAAGCAGGGGTGAAAGTATATTATACATCTCGGCTTTTGACCAAGAAAAGCGCAGGTAAACCTCGACCAAAGTGATGGAAAGGCCAAAACGAATAGATTTGCAAAACACAAGCTCATCGATCAAGCACGGTGGAGGTAGAATGATGGTTTGAGGATGCATGGCTGCTTCACTAATGCTATCACTTTGTATCAGCAATTTTTGTTGATGATTGTTGCAGAATGAATTGAGAAATGCATCCACTCGTATTCGAATGAATTATTTTCTTCTTTTTCTTTTATATGAGAAAAAGTGGGACGTTTTTAATTCAATCATCAGACTAAACATCACACTAAACAAAAACAACTAAACCTGAAAGAAACTGTGATACATGTCAGGATCACAAAAGAAGGACTGTCTGACATTCTAAAGATAATGTCATAGTGTCATTACACATAACAAAGTTTTATGAAGTGATGTCATTCTAAACGAGCATTTTGTGTGTGTGTGTGTGGGTGTGTGTGCATGTGTAACCTCGTTCATGAAAAGTAAATATTCAAAATTAACAGCGCTGCAGTAAAACTTCAGCAACAAATAACCAATTCACAAGATTCTTCTATTAATATCAGCAAAACACTTCCTCCAAGTATTCCAAATTATGTGAAGGTGTAAACTAAAGTGAACTTGAGCCGGAATTAAGCATGAATATATTCAGCTCCAGTGTGTTGATTGTGCATACATATTAAAAAGATGCACTTGGAGAAATGAACTAAATTGCACTTTGTTCCAGAGTGTACTCCTGTAGACTGCAGAAGGATTGTTTTTATCCTCATTCTGGCATCACTGCTTCAATGAATTTGCATCACAAGCTGTAACAGTCCTTGTCCTTTTTTTACTTGTTGTCTGATTGGATATTGTATCCCTTCTCAAGTTATACGTCTTTCCCCTTTCTCGTTCTACTGATTTCATGTTCTTATACTCTGCATATAAATTATGATCTTCTTTTATGCAAAGCCTCTATCTTTTTTTTTCCCTTCTTTATACTCTCCCTTAGACCATGCTGAAGGACGATTCATTGCTGCTCATACCCAATGTGTTGAAGGTGTTCCTAGAGAATGGGCAAATCAAATCCTTTACTTTTGACAGCCGCACCACGGTCAGGGTAAGCGAGTTTTTTGTTTTGTTTTTTTGTGGACGACACTGCGGTTCAAAACCGCTTTCTGTAACTGTTCAGTGTGTGGTTGATGATTAACACCATATCCGTGCTACATGAAGAGAAAACGCTACAGAGGGCTACAGTAATTCCTTTTCCAATCACTATGAACTATTACAATATGCCAAACCTTTCCACGTGACACACGATGAATAGCATAGCATTTGCAATTCAGAAAGCGTTAGCGTCTGAACCAAAAATCTCCAACTCATTAAATTCACTCCGAGCCTAATTCTTGGCACATTAATGCAATTAATTACTGGTATTTAAATGAATCACTCTTGTCAATGACATACGGCTGAAAGTAGAAGGAACCATTAGTGTCTTTCAACCGGCACATCAGGAGGACACACGTCTCATAGCTGACTCATTTAAGCTTCAGTTTGAATTTTTCTTTCTTTTTTTCTCCACACATTAGGAAAGAGTACGAGGTGGGGGTGCCTTGCATCAGTTTGTAATTGTTCCAGATTAGCTTGAAATAAAATGTGAATTAAAAAAAAAAAAGAGCAAAAAAAATTTGAGCAATTCGTAAAGATTCATTCAACCACATCTGCTCCGGAGGCTCCAATGCATGTCTGCAGCCAATACAGGGATCAGGGAGGATGATAAGTAGGTGACAAGATGAAAAAACTAATTATTACCGACATCATTATTATTCGATTAATTGATGTCAAATGCAGCAGCTAACCAGCAACAGCCACAGCGTATAGGAAAACACAGAGTTAAATGTTTAGATGTGATCGTCAGCGAGGCAAAATCCTATTTCAGTAAGAGAACCCAATAGCATTTTCATTGATTTAGCTGTCGGTCAATATTACCAAAACAGATTAGCATAATTTGAGGGGTGCAGAGTGCGGCTTTAGCAAACCTGCATGTATCAGTGACTGTGCCATTGGACGTGATTGAGACCCGGTGCACAAAAGCCCAACCGAGCAGACATGTAATTATTCTGCTCCGCATCAATATGGATCTATGGTGCACTGTAAGAGCAATGCAAATCTGCTTACGCCTCAGCCGGAAGCACTCAGGAGCACTAAAGGTACAGTGTTTGCATACAACACATGATTCCTTCATTTAAATTCCTTTTCCCAAGCACAGCCATGAGATATCAAGAACACATCTGTTTCCTAGAGATGAATGCTCAGCTCCGTTCTACTGTTGCATTAGTGGAGTGAATGTGAAACTACATAAACACACACACACACACACACACACACACACACACACATATATATACACGTGAAAAGTATACATTCATTACATTAATCGCACACTTTCAATGTCCCATAAATTAATACTTTTCAAGTTTCTAATACTTGTAATACTTATAATTATATACATTTCTCTCAAAATCTCTCCCTTTAATAAAACGATTGATTGCTTAATATTTATCTTACTCTGGAAATTTAGGAAGAATGAGTGGATGCACCGAAGTTTCTTTATTCGTTCATTTGTTTGTTTGTTTTTCTTTGTTGTTCGAGTTTCGTTCATTCGCCAACACAACGCAGAGTGAAGGAGCCGATCACTCACATATTAATGCACAGTGTGTTAATCGCACTTTAATAAAAGTAATATATAATAATATATGTATATGTGAGTGTGTATGTACATACAGTCCCTGACAAAAGTCTTGTCGCTTGTGTACAAATTGACCTGAAGTGCCGCTGAAATATATTTCTAATTAAGATTTTTTTACAAGAAATGGCTCATTTTAATCCCAACAGCTTTTGTAATAATGTTTCAGTGCAAAACGAAACTGTCAAAAAGTATTCTAATATTCACAGCTTGGTAAAGCCCATTGAGTCCATTTTTGCAAAGACATAAGTGTTGTCGCCTTGTCATATGAGCTTCACCTGTGACTAATAATGGATCAATGAGGTCTCAGGTGTGTATAAAAAGAACCCCAGTACACTAGACCTTCACCTCAACTGCAACTAGACCTCTGCAAACATGCCTAAGATTCACCCTGAGACTAAAGTGTTGATTATCAAGAGGCTGAAGACCAGATCCACTGCTGATGTGGCAGACACCTTCAATGTGTCTCAGCGTCAAGTACAGAGGATAAAAAAAAAGATTTGAAGAGACTGGAGACGTTTTTGACAAGCCCAGGTCAGGCAGACCCCGCAAGACAACTGCTCGAGAGGACCGTTTGTTGGCTCGAAAATCCAAGGCCAGCCCATTTTCCACTGCAGCAGAACTCCACGAGACCTGGTCACCTGAAGTCCCCGTGTCAACCAGAACAGTTTGTCGGATTCTATCTCGAAATGGCCTCCATGGTCGAATCAGTGCCCAGAAGCCAGCACTAAACAAAAGACGATTGAAAAACCGTGTGGCATTTGCCAAGGCCCACAGCCTGCTAAAAGGATGGACGCTGGAAAAGTGGCAGAAGGTGGATTTTTCAGATGAATCTTCTGTTGAATTACACCACAGTCGCCGCAAATATTGCAGGAGACCTACTGGAGCCCGCATGGATCCGAGATTCACCCAGAAAACAGTGAAGTTTGGTGGCGGAAAAATCATGGTCTGGGGTTACATCCAGTATGGGGGTGTACGAGAGATCTGCAGGGTGGAAGGCAACATCAATAGTCTAAAATACCAAGAAATCTTAGCTACCTCTTATATTCCCAACCATAAAAGAGGCCAAATTCTGCAGCAGGATGGTGCTCCATCGCATACTTCCATCTCCACATCAAAGTTCCTCAGGGCGAAGAAGATCAAGATGCTCCAGGATTGGCCAGCCCAGTCACCAGACTTGAACATCATTGAGCATATGTGGGGTAGGATGAAAGAGGAAGCATGGAAGACTAAACCAAAAAATATTGATGAACTCTGGGAGGCTTGCAAGACTGCTTTCTTTGCTATTCCTGATGACTTCATCAATAAGTTGTATGAATCCTTGCCAAACCGCATGGATGCAGTCCTTCAAGCTCATGGAAGTCATACAAGATATTAAATTTGGATCTCACAGCACCACTACTTAATTTGCTGACATATTTTTGTATTTGCAGTAAATTTGTTCAATTTCTGTATAGGCGACAAAACTTTTGTCTTGCCAAAATTTGACCTTTCTGTTTTGATTAAATGATAAATCTTTTTTCAGTGAAACTAATTTATTTCAGTGCATTAAACATCATTTGGGAGGGTTTTAGCTGTTCATACGAGCTATTTCTAACACCAATTGATTAATTAAAAGTCAATAATATCAAGGTTAATAGCAGGTGTTTCTACAAAATAGATATAGATATATATATATTACTTTTATTAAAGCGTGATTAACACAGCGTGCATTTTATATATATATATATATATATATATATATATATATATATATATATATATATATATATATATATATATATATATATATATACATATACACACACACACACAGACTCACATATAAAATGTATTTCTCCTGGGCATGAATATCATTCAAAATGATAGCATTTTAATGTCGAACCTGAAACCGTGTACATTTAAAGACTCCATTCTGACTGCAGCACAGGAACATCATCGGCATAAACTGAATTGATTAGCCAGATATCCATTTGTCTATGGCGCACAGCTATCCAGCTGCTTGATCGGAGTGTGACATGCACTGTGCGAGGAAATCAGTTTTATATGTCCTTAGGCAGACTGTGGTTTTCATTTATTTATTTATTTATTTTTTACAATCATGTGTGTTAAATTGACTCTTTACACCATCAGTGAAAGCCCTGGCAAGATAACGATTTCACATTATTATTCCACTTTCGTTCAATCATCTTCGGTATCCACTGAACGTTATGGCGTCTCTGAAACCTATCCAGAGAAACCTGGCTATGAGGTAGGAATGCACGCAGGATGAGACGTCAGAAACACTGCGGGGCACCATGTGTGTACACACACACACACACACACACACACACACAACCATGGGAAATTTAGCATATCCAATCTAAAGGCAGAGAAATCCTATTGTCTTCAAAACCCTGGCATCAGATAACAGTGATATGTTTATGTCATTTGGGTCAAACCGAACGAACAGCTTCCTTACATTTGGGGCTTACGTGTGTTTTCGAAGATCAGTGACGTTTTGAAATGTTTAGAGCGACTGATTTCTGAATCAGAAAACGTCCTGCTTTCGACAGGATGTCATATCCTCGCTGCAGGACCGCCTCTCTCTACGCTACATCGAGCATTTTGCTCTGGTTCTGGAGTCGGGAGGACTCGATCACAAACAGAGACTGCACCTGCTGCAGGAAAGCCAACCTCTCTCTCATGTGAGTCTGTCTTTGCCTTGTCAAAGGACCACATTTTCGGCACGTCTCTATTGTACAATACGCTTTGCAGCAATGCGTTCATAATAATAATAATAAAAAAATGACTGCATATTGTCAGTACAGAAAGTATTGTACAGATGTTCACATGTAAATGGCTCTATTACTTCAGGTTGTACACAGGACCTATTTCCAGGGCATGCGTTGCCTTTTCCGGATCTGCTTCTTCCCCAAAGACCCTGCTGACCTGCTGAGGAGGGATCCGGCAGCGTTCGAGTACCTGTACATCCAGGTTAAAAGCGCTCGACTTCTCATCACGGGCGATCCTACACGGCTCTGTTGCTCGGTATGAAACCTGTCCCATGTGTTTTTCTCTCGAAAACAGAGTCGCAACGACGTCATCAAGGAGCGATTCGGAATGGACTGGAAATCAGATGTGACGCTTAAGCTGGCAGCCCTCCACATTTACATCACAGTGTCAGTGGCGCGGCCCAATCAGAAGATCTCCCTTAAGCATGTCGAGTAAGTCCTAAATCAAGCTCGTGCTATTTGAACCCATTCCTCATAACTGACAGGTACTACATCGAGTATTCAATCACAGGCTTTATCAATTGAACAGTTCGCAGATCAAGAATACCGCGAGGCAATAAAGAGCACTTTCATTCATTCGTCTTCACTAAGTCCAGAATCCTAGAGCTCGCAGTGGATCCGGACCAATGCCAGGAATACACGCTGAGAAACATTTCTTGCGGCCTCCCCTCAGAAACATATTTTGTGCCTTTAATACCGTATCTGTATTTTCACTTTTTGACCATACTATACTATATGGAATTTTAACAGCCGGATATTGGGGGAGTCTGGGGGGGGCGATGTAGAGCGGAGCGCTCAGTCCTGTTGAAGACCTTCGGGATGAATTGGAATGCTGACTGCACATCATCCTGCATCAGCACAAATCTCCTCAAGCAAATGTAGTGGAGCATCTTTTTTTCCGAAGGATTCAAATCAGAAGGGCGGGCGTCCATCGATTCTTGTCCATATGGGGCTTCGAGTAATGTACACTTTCTTAAGTTAAAAACACATACTTTTAAGGCTACCGCCTCAAGAAGAGTGGTTTTTTTTGTTTTCTTTTGGACCAATTGAATATATGGGCACGGGAAGAACAGGCAAAAAGATCCATAGAGACCTGAACTCAGGATAAAACCGTGAACCCCAAAGCTGCGCATTCGGCAACGCTGCCCACTGTGCCGTCACGCTCGCTTTGAAGAAAACAGTGCTTCTAAAAATACATCGTCATGAAAAGACATGAAAGCTCAACTGCCTTACCCTTTTCTTTTCCAGGAAAGAATGGGGTCTGGAGCCTTTCCTTCCTCTCACCTTGTTGCCATCTGTCAAGGAGAAGAATGTCTGTAAGACCCTTTCCCAACTTCTAAAGACATATCAGCACCCTCCACCTGCTGGCAACAAGGTACAGACCCAAATGTGAAAAGATAGTAACATAGGAAGGTTTAGGGATATTAAGAATGCATATAATAAATGTATTCCTTAAACCAGTACGCCTTTAAGAGATTAGATAAACCATGTTTGTTGTTTTTTTTTTTTGTTTTGTTTTAATAAGGTGACAATACTTCTAAATATTCATGCGCTCATGTCTGTATGTGAAACAAATTTACTAAAACATTTACAAGGTGTAATAATGACATTTTTGAAGAGAATTCTGCAAATATATATATATATATATATATATATATATATATATATATATATATATATATGAAGATGCATATCAGTAAATCTGTATATCTGCAAAAAAAGAAATGCTTCACTTAAGTGCTAACTTGTGTTTTGCGTACAAGGCCTTAAGATTTGATTCAAAGACGCTCTTTTACTTTCATCTTTGGTCATGTTTAAGTGCATATATATATATATATATATATATATATATATATATATATATATATATATATATATATATATATATATATATATATATATATATATATATATAATATATATATATATATATATATATATATATATATATATAAGCTTAAGTGCAGAAGCCCAGCCTTGAAAACATTCTTGCAGACTCGTCTTTTTTTTTTTCTTTTTTTTTGTACCATTTGTTTGTTCAGATTTAGTTCTTCCGATAAAAGTTCTATTTACTTTTCCATTTTTTCATGGACGCAATCTTTATATCACTTATTATATTGTATGTCATCCCAACTAACATGTTCATGCATCTGAATTCTTTGGTCAGGTTGAAATAGAAACACATTGCCCCCTGCTGGTCAGTTTCTTTTGGGGTTGTTTTTTTTTTTGCCGATATTATGTATTTGCTTGTTTGTTTCACAGGTGCCTCCTCTTCAAGGAAAGTTACAATACATACGTGTACTAAATGACCTTCCACCATTTGGAGGCTTATTGTTTCATACAGTCGGACTGGTAAGAATAAACTGGGCTGTATAATAATACGTATTGCGTCGTCTTCTCTCACAATTTGTCCTTTTTCTGTTTTCAAGGATGAAAAACATACGGCCACTACACTGTTGGTAGGACCTAGACATGGCATCAGTCACGTCATTGATTTGAAAAACAACCTCACGACGGTCTTGGCCGAATTCAGCCGCGTAGCAAAGGTGCAGTTGTTCCGGGAACACCAGGGAGTGGCGCGTGTAGAAGTGGCTATTCTTGACGCGAAGGTACGCCACTCAGTTCAGCTGATTTCTTTGTTTTGTTACAGGGTTTAGAGTATTCAGACATATGGGATTTGTTGTTTTAAATGTTTAGCCCCTGGTCTTGCTGATGGAGTGGCCAGATGCATCAAACTTTGCCTGTTTGATTTCTGGGTATTACAAGCTCTTTGTGGATCCCAAAAGGACGATCTACTACCGGACACCTGGTCAGTCTCATATGATCAAGGCAGGTATGGTAGAAGTCACATCCTTTTTTTTTTTTTTTAATTTAAATAAGCACAGGGTATTTACCTGCACCAGTCAATAAAAGCAAGTAAAAATGATACGTGAGAGAACCAGAGTATTAAAGCTGCTGTAAGCCATCTTTACAGACATTTCTTTGAAACGACCCACATGATCATCAGGTTTAGAAAAAAGGAATAGAGAATAAAGTATAGCCTTTATTTGCAGCGTATACATTATAGCACAGTGAAATTGTTTCTTCGCACATCCCAGGAACCTGGGGTCAGACATGATCCGGCACCCCTTGGAGCACAGAGGGTTAAGGGCCTTGCTCAAGGACCCAAGCGCGACAGACCGAGTCTCAAACCCCCGACCTTCCGATCACTAGACCAGAGCCTTAACCACCGAGCTACACCCCTCCCCCCCCTTAATATACGCCTCAATTAGGACCATTTTAGTGGCGCTGAATCAAAAGTGTTATACAGAAGGAAAATCGCAGACAAGATTTACAGACGTTTCACTCAGGCTGACTTTTTCCTCCATTTTTAAGATAAAAGCCAATTAAGTACACGGTGCACAGCGTGTCAAAGCGAAAGGAATGATTTGGAAAGTGTTGAAAATGCACCATGAGAACAAAAGTCATTACCAAGAAGTTCTTTTTAATGTTAACTAAAGTTGGCATAAAATTGGAGAGGAAAAAAACGGATATCTACACTGTAATCAAGGGGTCACGGTAACTTCTCTGTTAATCTATTTTAATTGTCCCAGTCACAGTGGCATCTACGCTGCTTCCTTAATGCCACGTGGGGAAAAGAATGGGTCTCATGGAAAGGTGATATAAATTGAGACGGCGGAACGCATGACAGAAACTACACGGATATTGCAGATCCATTGGGTAACCTTCACTGTGAAATAATGTATTTTATATAGAGATCTTTGCTACACGCAGCTATATGAAAATGAAAGGACGCCCTCTTTAAATTCCACTGTTTTAAGTATCAAGACACATAAACTATTTGGAACATATCAGGTCATCGATTAGGTAAATAGGTGTTGGGGAGTAACTAGTTACATGTAATGGTGTTCCATAATATAATTATAAAATAAATATAATTCGTTACATTCATTCATTCATCTGATACCGCTTTATCCGAGCTTTCCTCGAGTCATGGGGAGCCTGTGCCTGTGGAGTATTGGGGCATCAATGCAGGATACAACCTGTATGGGGTGCCAAGCCAGATATTCATACACTAAGTACAATTTTCCAAGGTGCCAATCGACCTACTGTGGATGTTTTTGGACCGGGAGAAACCGGAGAGGAACCTCCCGAGGCACGGGGAGAACATGCACAAACTCCACACATAGATGGTGGAGGCGGGAATCGAACCAGCTGAAAGATCTAGTATGATGAGGACGGAGGACGATCTGTCGGATCGGGCAGTATGAAGTTTTTCCCTGATTGCCAGAAGAGCAGTCTCTGTGGAATGTGTTGCTTTGAAGCCAGACTAGTTGGGGTCTAGAAGGTTGTTCTGTGAGAGATAGACAGACACAAACATGTTACATGTTAGGCGTGTCCTGTCATAGCTATGCAAAGATGTGATTACTAAAACAGTGTTAAATATCTTTTTGCTATGAAGTCTGGCTTTGTTGTGTCTGTGCTTAAATAATAAATTAAGATAAACTTCAATCAAATGATGAAAGATTTTGACAGTAAACAAGAGTTCACTACCATAAGGTTAACTGTAAAATTATAAATATTTGGAAATGGTTTAGTTGGAAATCTCCATTAGAAACGTGAAAGTAATCAAAATGTAATCAGTTACTTTACTTTTATAAAGTAATTGAAAAGGTACACAACTTATTACATTTTAAATAATGTAATTTGTAATCTGTAACCTATTACATTTCCAAAGTAACCTTCCTAACACGGACAACACATGACATTTCACTGTTACTGAACAGGTTGGAAGGGTAACGGTGGTTTAGTGGTTAGCATGTTCGCCTCAGAGTTCCAGGGTCCGGGTTCGATTCCCATCCCGGCCATGTGTGTGGAGTTTGCATGTTCTCCCCGTGCCTCCAGGTTTTCTCCGGGTTCTCCGGTCGTCGTCCCCCCCCCTCCCCAGTCCAAAAACATGCACGGTAGGTTGATTGGCACCTTGGAAAATTGTCCCTAGTATATGAATGTGTGTGTGATTGTGTGTGTGTGTGTCCTGTGATGGGTTGGCATTTCATCCAGGGTGTATCCTGCCTTAATGACAATAGACACCTGAAATGCAAATACTTTTGTTACCTTACTAATCTACACTTTGCTGGAGTAACTATTTTCCAGGTGACTTTTTAATTCCGCTCCTTACATTTTCACTCAATTATCTGTACTTTCTACTCCTTACATGTGAAAATTTCATTCCGGCTTGTCATCGTTCAAAAATAAATAAATAAATCTATCAAGATAAATCGCACCATCCGGATAGAGGGAATGTGATTGGATGAGATATATACCGTTCCAACACCCTATTGGTTTAGAAACGATCCATTGCACACGACACAAATCACGTCACACTCCAGCAAAACATAACCAGTGTTGGGGTTGTTACTCAAAAAAAAGATGATTTTTTAAAAGTGATATTTCTCCACTACTGGCTCATTTATCAAACGGGTGTTTTCTCTTTGTCCTCTGCAAATTACACTACAGGAGGTAGTTCTGTAGAGAGACGTTTGAATAAATTAGCTATTGGCGCTGCCTAAGCTTTGGTCCTAAATAGCATTTTTTACTTTACTTACCTTACATTACTTTTACTTTTATACTTTATGTAGCTTTGAAACCACTACTTTTACAGTTTTGCTTGAGTAAAAAGCTGGAACTTCTACAGATGTCTTTTTAAACCCTTGTATCTATACTTCTACCTAAAGCTACCCAAGCTAAAGCTAAATTTGGTCATTTGTTGAACAGGAAAAGGATGAATAAAGAAAGAACAAAATTTATGTATTGATTTACAAAATGAATATGTGTAAATAACAACAACATAAGGTATAAGGTATACGGTCCAGTGAATAACCAGACCTAACTGAAATGCTGTAGCGGGACCTTAAGAGAGCTGTGCAACATAAATTGAGTCAGTAAAGTGATTCAGGAATTTTGCACAAAAAAAACACATCATACAGATAATGAGTAATTCAAGACCATTTCTGATGTCCAAACTTGATAAGGACCCAATGATTTTTACATCCTGCTAAAAAGGGTGTACTTTTATTTTCACATGGCCAGAAATAGTTAAATGAACACTGCAGCGGACTACTTACAGCAGCTTTAATACTGTGAAAAAGCATATGCCTAAGTAAAGTTATCATAAGGGTGTTTCCTTGTATCGTTTATTTAATTTTTTTGTCTGGGACGTTGCATCAGCCATGAGAATCACCCATTTCTTCTTGCTGTTCTTGATCCCTCCATCTTCATTCGAAATTAATCCATGGATGTTCTGTCCATTTTCTGTTCGAAAACTGAAACAACATTCTGGATTTTTCTTCATTACTCTGACCTAAGAACATACATCCATAATATTTTACCATACATTGGATGCTATCACCATATACTCTATTCTGCCCGTGGGGATGACTATATTCCCATGACATTTCAAAAGACTTTTGCTTCAGCCTCCATATCTGTGATCTCCCTCAGCCTCTGCTTTTCCCATCTGGACTCACGCCCATCTACCATATAACGCTTGCCTTTTCAACTCTTCTGATGGTTCTGTTCTTCAGATTTCAGAAGCCCCCATCCTCATTCCCGCTCTGGGGCCTCTGTGTCAAGTAGCAGTCGGCGTGAAGAGAGAGAGGGCCCATCCAGAGAGGTGTCGCAGAAGATATCAGCAGCACCACCACCACCATCACAACACCTTGGCCTCTGTCACATACATTTGAAAGAGCAGCAGCAGTTGCAAGAGCTTCAAATGCAGGCAGAGGAGCAACTGGATATTAACGAGAACTTCATATCCAATTCGCAGAACCGCTCCCGTGCCAAGTCCGATCCCACCCTCAAAAGCATCGAATCACTGGCTGAACCCGAGAGTCTAGCTCAGGAGAGCTCAGGCTTCAGAGGCAGGGCCAAAACAATGGAGAACTCAAAGCGTGCAGGGAGATTCTTCTGTGACTCTTGCAAGGCAAAGCTTAAGGCTGGAGGTGTGATGACCGAGAAAGGCACGTATGGAAAACATGGTTCGCAAGGCACGAACACCTGTGCCTCCTGCGAAAGTGGAGCTGTCGATCTGATGGCTCTTCCTCCTCCGGGTAGTGAGGAAGATGAAGAGATTGAGGACGGAGGAGGAAAACTGCAACCGCCTCCTCCTGCAATAGCAGCGCCACCACCAGGGTTTAGAGATAATAGCTCAGATGAGGACGACTCTAAAAAGAATCGTAAGGCTGTTTCCACCACTGGCGCTTCTGCGGCGATAGCACCTTTGGCAGATGCTCAAGAGAAAGTACCCGTGACATTAATTGATAATGTGGCCCCAAGGACAGTGAGGGACCATGCACAGGAGCTAGACGATGCTTTAGTGTCCACTCTGCAAGCTCTGGAAGCACTTGCTGCATCAGAGGACTACCCTCATCATCATCAACAGACTCCACAGACAGCAGGTGGACATACCAAGTACTTCTTAATAAGTCCAAGATGTCCAGAAACTGCTTGTTGAATATTGGAAACATTTAAAACATGAATGAATGTGGAAAAGAGGCAGCTCGTTTACGATATGTACGGAAATTTGTGCAAAAGTGCCATTTTGCCTATGAAGTTCCATCTTTCTATCTACCTGTCTATACAGTATATAGTATAACTGTAAACCAGATTCCATTACGACTTGTGTTAAACATATTAAGTTAAGCATAGTTACACAAACTGTACCGAGAATCTTTGTCAAAGCATGACCCTGATTTTGTCCTCTTTCTGCTCTCCACAGGGTTGATTGTACTGGCTGCCATTACTCCAGAGTCTTCGCTCGACTCTGGACATGAGACCAACTCCTCAGAGCTAACGGACGTGTCCGAAATGGTTTCTGCCATGAAGCACCATCAAAATCAAGCTTACCTTTTGGCCCACCACATTAACAAGGAGCGTATATTTACTCGACGGGACTTCCCTTTGACAATTCCAGGTTGCACAACACAAGCGATCGGAGGAGGGGCTTTTTCTATGGGTCAAATCCGTGGCGGGTGTCCTCCCAGGTCTGTGATCCTCAGTAAAACAGTGCCTCTGAAGGTTAGTTCTAGTCAAGGGACTACACCCTCTAGGGTGCCAATGGCGCAAGGCAAGCCTGAAGAGGTGTTAAAGAATGAGCCAGATTTAGAGAAAGCTAAAATGTGTTCTGTAGAACATGGCCCACTGTCAGGAGAGGAGTTACACTCTCCTGTAACAGACACTTCTGAAGTCAAAAAAGAGATCTCATCGTTTCCTAAGGAAGGTAAACTAAGCTCTAATTTCTCTGAAAATGTCAAGGAGAAAAGTCCAAGCCACGTAACACTAGATACTACCAGTAAAGCCTTACCTATTCCCTTGCCTCTAGATAAAAAAGCTTCTGCAATTATTTCCCCAACCAAGATATGCCAAGATGGTGAGGTTGCCTCGAGTGAGACCGATAAGCCTTCAAGTTCAAAGGGTCTACTGCCAGTTGATGATTTGTTCTGCACATGTCCAGTTCGATCAGAACCAGGGCAACAACCGAAACAGAAGGACCCACTGACCCAAAAGGTAGTGTTGCACTCATCCTCTCCCACCGATGATGAGCGGCTCTGTGCCAAAGGACTCCATTTATCCAACAACAAAGACAGCACAGTTAGAACTGTGGATGTAAACTTAGCTAAACCTAAAGTCCTGCCCCCAGCAAAGTTCTCCCCAGTTGTGCCTGTGAAAACGGAAGGGAAGGATGTATGCGAGATCACTACAGACAACGCGAAATCTACAGCCCTTGCTGAGCCACAGAAAAACACTAAAAGTTTGCCAGTCCTTGTAAACACAACGCATATTTTGAGCTGTGGAGAAAAAGGGGCAACCATTCCTGGAGCAGAGTATAAGAAGCAAGAAAACAGCAAAGGCAAGTCCCAGCGTAGTGCTCCATTTCTAAGCATTAGAAACCTCATTTCAGCCACGTTTCCGGCTCGCCTGCGCCGGGAGACGGATGAACGTCGAGCCCAGCTCCAGAAAGTGAGGCAGTACGAACTCGAGTTCCTTGAAGAGCTACTAAAGCCTAAGACATCACAGGGCGAGTTCCTGTCCCAAGGGTCATCTCCCATCCCATCAGGTACTCCGTGTTCATGTCAGTTGCGCACAAGCCCTGTGCAGAAAGTCCCCGGGATCTCCCGAGAGCAGAGACGTAGCTGTGACTGCAAGAGGATGTGTAGGGCAATGCGTCTCCCTGATACTCCCATAGGGTCGGCAGTGGAGCAGAGGGGCAGAGAGAGAACCGTCTCGAAGTCTCCGCCTGCAAAACCCAAATCACCCCACATTCAAGGAACTGCTCCACAAGCTCAAACTCTGGAGATCAAAACGACGCGAATCCGTTCCACAAGCCTGGAGTCAAGAGAACTTAACGACACGCATACATCCTGTTTACCAACATGTACCTCCAATTCAGAATGTACTGGAGCCCCACAGTACAAAAAATTACAAAGACGATATAGCATAGGGGAACTTGATAATGACAGCACACCACTTTATGCTGAGGTTAAAACAACCAAAACGAAAAGCCTGGAGAAGGAAATGGAAAGAGTGCGTGCTACGGGCCTACGGCTTCCTACTCCAATAGAACCGATTCATACCCATACCCAAGGTGGAGACTCCAAAAAGAAAGGGGTGTTCTTTATCCAGGGTGAAGAGCTTGTCCGGCAGAGTCGAGACGGAACCAGTGAGGTTCTGCTCGGCTTAAATGAAGAGAATGAGGACAGGGAAAAATGTTGCTCCTTCTGTTTCTGTTATCGCAAGTGCGAGGCTGCCGACGAGAGCAGTGAAAAAGACGAACTTTCGTATTCCATTCCGCTACAAGTCCTGCCCGGGATGCAGCTCGATTCAAGGGCAATGCCGGTTGTCAGCAAGACATTGCAGGTACTTGATGCCGAGGACTGCAGTGGAGAGGAGGAGGAAGAAGAGGAGGAGCCCCAAACGCAGGAGATCGACCTGCGGGCCTGTGGCAGTTTGGAAACGAGCATGGCACGAGTGCAGACGCTGCAAGGGAAAACTTTCTGTTTACCCGACGGCTTCCTAAACGCACAACTAGACGCTAACGAACTGCTTTCTATTTTACGACAGTGTGCCAACAGTCCCCAGTTAGAGGGGGAGCCGCGGATGCCTACAGCAAAGCTGGTGGAATACAAGCAAGAACTTGCAGTCCGCTTCAAAGAGTTTAGGGCTTCGTGTAGAAGAGTGGCGAGTGTCGAGAAAAGCCCCTCGCGAATGCTAAGTGCTGTCACAGCCAGCTTCGAGGTGCTGTGCAGCCTGACCCAGACATTCATCCGCTTGGTACGAGGGGTACGATCTGAAACCCAAAGGCTCCAGCTCTTACGGAAGGTCGAAGAGGTTGCCGTGAACTACACTCTGCTTCTCCGCGCTGCCGAGGAGGCAATGGGACATTCCTGCAGCTTGCCAACCAAGAGTGCAAGTCTCCCCACCACCACCACCAATACCAACATGGGCTCCCTTACTCGTTCCATTAAAACCTTGCCCAGCAAGTAACACATTCGTATTGCACAAAGTATCACAAGGAAACTGACTACAAGTTTTCTTTTTTTTTTTTTTTTTTTTTTTTAAACACCCATGTCTACCAAATTACATAAGATTCCATGATATGTTTACAGAAGTGAGTCAGCACCAAGTTGCTTAACTGTCCAGAAGACAAAGGACCTTTGACTACCTTGCACAATCACTGTGCCCAAAAGGGAGAACAATGGTACCATCCTTTGCCCTCTGCTATATGGATGATCAACAGGGCTACACACTAAAAGCTTACATAGTGATTGTTCTCATTGTCAAAAAAGCTGATTTGTTGTTGTTTTTTTTAACCATTATAATTATTCCTATGTTCAAATACATGCAGTAATACATCATCATGTGTAAAAAAAAAATATATATATACACATATATAATATATATATATATATATATATATATATATATATATATATATATATATATATATGCATATATTGCAGAGGAGTTTTATATATATATATATATAAAATGAATATATGCCTGGGGCAAAAACACTGCAGAGAAATGTTAAGTAGCAGATTCTGTGAATTAGATTTGTGAAAGATGGTTATTTGATGTGCTTGTTTGTACAATTTTGATCGTTGTGATATGAAATTTAACCGTCCCCTTTTGCCGCAATATCTCGTTTCAACCCGTTTCGACGACGCCGTCCAAATTTACAATTCTCTCATGAACACACATGGCCCACTCCCAAGGTGGTGAAACGGTGAACCTGCTCAGGGCAGACAATGTAGCAGATATCCAAAATCTCTGACGAAACATTCCTTTCCGTTTTCATCATACGCTCGAACGACGAGAAATAAAAGAAAAACACTCACTTTGGAAAGAAATCCCTTTTTTTTTTTTTTTTTTTTTTTCGGCCATGCCTCCAGCAGTTTGAGAAGCAACCGTGTGATCACAGGCGATTTGTTTATGAAATCTGATCCATGCTTGTATTGACAAATTATCTATACATGTATAAGTGTTATTATGGCTTAAAACAATTTCCAGGTTTTTGACGGTTAATCCTGTTTTACCCAAACACCCAAACTCGCAGTCACTTTGGATTTCCATGTAGTCATTGTGCACTGGGAAGAGCTATATTAAAAGAAACCCAAATAAGAGCTTTTTATATATTTTAATAAAATCAACAGCCAACCTTTTTTCCTGTCTGAAAAACTCTGTCTCCTGCTCTTGCGATTCATATTAACCGGATCACACCTCTCGTGTATATATATATATATATTTCACTCTCCTGGTGTCTTGCATGTTAACACTTGCGATTCTTTCTGAATATCCACGAAGCGGACGACGATAAAACGGACGACGTGCCGGACGACTGTTATTGGATATGAACGAGTATATACGCTGTAATGTT
>JACRUU010000005.1:4250081-4532581 GCA_030449085.1 Kryptopterus vitreolus | reverse complement strand
GAAGTGCAAAGCAAGAATCTGAGAATAGAGACAATTCTCTGAGAGGAGATGAATGAGCAGCTAACAAAATTGCAAGCTTGTGTCTACTATCAAACCAATGCCAAGTCAATAAAACACACATAATGTGAATTGAAGAAACATAAGAAAATATAACTGGACACACAAACAAACAACACACACACACACACACACACACACAGACATACCCATCCCCTTAGGATATCATGATATAGAGAAAAATGTTAGAATTATATATGGCAAAGCCAATTAAAGGCATCAAATAGGAAGTTATTAAACTACCTGAATTATTTACTGTGAACAGAATTTATTTATTTCTAAGCAGAAGTAGGAATTGCTCTCAGGAGTCGATGACTATAAAGCCTGGAAATTCTAAATCTGAAGCCCATCAATCAGCTGTTTGATAAAGGTCAATTTCTACTTCCCCTGCACAAAGCCAGACGGAATATGAAACGTCTCTGCTCGATATCCCAAACAAGCCAACTTGGTGACAAAATTTCTCAGCCCCAGTCCGGGTGACTGTCAACTAAAGGTACGGGGAGGGGCTCAGGACCCATGGAAATGCAGCACAGTATCTCTAGGAGTAAAACAGAGCAACACGAGCATTTCTGATTTCACCACCGTATTAAACAATCGTGTCATAAAAAGCAGCAATCAGTGCATTAGTCAATAACGAATTATAGTGTAATATAAAGAATTTCCTTTTTCCGTGTTTCATGTGTCTAACATTCAGCATGAGCTCGGCACAAATGAACAGTATACCATTAGTGTTAATCTGACTTTCATCACTTCACTATTTGCCAACATGTGTGCACTGTAGTTTTGATTCAGATTTCTACCTGAGCAGAGGCAAATATTTTAGCTTTTACTTTTGTTTTTGACTATTTTTTTTTGCAAAAGGAAGAGCATCTTGCCGTCAAGCCAAATGACTGTTCGGGGTACTTTTAGACCTCATCTTGGCCAGGAATTGTGGAATAAGAAAACAATGCAGTAAAGGTAAACACATTTGTAATACCTTACTAGTAATACATAACAGGAAAAAAAAGAAAGGAAATCGATTGTAAAGTTGATGCAGTGGGGTACAAAGGCCTACCAGGATGAAATACTTGCCATTGCTAGTGTATCATGAGTAATAATAAAAAGACAAAATTGTGAGCAAAAAAATTGTAAATCTGCTATGAAGGAACGTTCTATAAAAATACCTATACAACATAATAATCAAATTACAAATTCCTCTGACTGGAAACGAAACAAACAAGAGACTGTGATTAAGTTGCACATTACAGACAAGACAAAGAGAGGACTACAAAAACTGAAAAGAATTTGTAACTAATGGAATTACTTTGGTGTAAAAGAATCTGAATATTGAGCGAAGAATAAGAATAATTTGAGCATTAAACGAGACCTTTTCGGTTGAGAGTGATGAATAGTATGTCCAAGATGCAGGGGGTATATACAGAGCGCAATACATACAACACGAGAAAGCAGAATATTATGTAGCCATTTAACATCTAGCAAAATGTTATTTATTTATGAATTTTTATAATTAATTATTTAAATTCTGCAACTTTACTCTGGCTCTGGTACATTGAATTGTTTTTGCTCTTGAGGGGCACATGATGAAAGGCAGTAATGGTACAATCATTATGCTTTTTTTTTAATTGCAAACAAGGTTCACAATTATTTTTAAAGGATCCAAACCACTAATGAAATGGGCCTTAAATGCAATCTCCTGCTCTGTCTGATCAATGAAACTCCAGTAGCCTTGCCGATTTAAACTTTATCTTGCCAGAGCTTAGAAAAACCCATTTCAGGTATAAAATAGTATAGGCAGATATTGCAGATATTAGTCTTGAGTAAGCCTACTTTCTTTTTCCCAACCTTGTCTTCTGTTAAAGAGATAAATAGGGTGCCGGCCAAATGTTTAAAAGGAAATGTAATAGATGCAACAGAAAAAGAAACATTCCAATAAGAAATGACCAACCATAAGCCGCTGCCCACGCTACAGGAACAAAGGTCTTATTAGATGGTGAAGCTTCCAATTGTGCCTCTTGTATGGCAGGAGCTTCATCTTCCCCAACAATCACCTCCATGTACACTTGGTCAGTCATCTCTGAAACATCTAGTCACAGAATGCAGAACACATTGCATCGATTAGAATTCATATCAGACGTTCCTTACTTTTAGTATCATTACATATTTAAATACACCAGAGGTTTCAGTGTGAAAAATTACAGCCACTAGTCGCAAACATCCTTAAAATATTCCTTTTGAAAACACAAAGATTGATCTTTTTTGTGGCTTGTTCCTATTTTCTTCCAGTCATTCAATGTTGAATTATTGCAATACATAGCTGCTGCAGAGTTCCGCTTCACATTCATCTTGTGAACCTCCCTCGGTGGTGCTTTTTGTATTCAGATCTGGCAACAGGAGATTGCTGAAGTAAACTAAACTGTCTGGTTGAGTGACTATCATACAGCAACAAGCCATTAAAAGATCAGTATGGCATTTAAACAATGCTTAATTAATATTAAAGGGACGCCAAAAATAAAATCTTCATCAGCCAGCAGCCTGTAGTATTGATACATGACTAGTTGAGTCCACTGTATGTGCAGTATATGCCAAATTGTCGCTCTACCACATGCAGCAGACATAAACAGTCATCAGACCAGGTGACCCCCCCCCCAAACATCTTTAGCTGTCCAGCTTTAGTGAGTCTGTGAACACTGTAGCCTCAGGTCCTGGCTTACAGTAGTAAAGCCCAATGCAGGCTTCTTCAGTTGTTTATTTTTACAGGCCAGGTGATTGTCCGATAAGATAATTCCAGGAATATACTGGTGTATATATATATGTGTTTTGAACAATGTGACTAGAAGGTATAAATCAATGATAAATATACCATTCCTAAATATAAATACAGAAACTCTAGAGAGCAAATGTAGTGTTAAGTATTTTAACGTTACCAAGTTTTACTCACTCATATCTTCCTGTCCTTGGCTGGAATCCTTTACTGCCATGTAGACCATTTTCTCCCTGGGCAGCCGACCTGTACTTGCTGTTGCTGGCTCTAAAACCGTGTGTCCGTTGGGGAAATCGCTCTCTGCAACAACCTCTGTTCCACCTACACCATGACCAGAAAAACACGTGGAAATTTTCCCAACACCTCACAGGCATTTCTTGTTTTCTTTTACAAATGGTTAATCTTAGGATAGTGATTTGAGAGATAGAAAGAGAGGCCACTTCAAATACTCAAATATGTTCTCAGCAGAGTGAAAATGACACTGAAAGAAAATCTTGATTCTTTCAAATGCCTATGCTACTTCACATATCACGCAATGTCACCTATTTCCACATCTTCATCCCCTTCAGCCTTAAAGATGTACACTTTGATAACCTCAGAGCCAAACTCATCCTCCTTGGATTCATCATCCTGCCCCACCTCTGTGCTGATTTTTAATGGCGTGTCACTGATATCCAACTTCTCCCCCACATCATCCACTGCAAAGTCAAGAAAATAAATCAAATAAACCTCTAAAAAACATGGTCAAAGACAATACATTTTAAAAAGTATTTAAATTGACGGTATCGGCTTACGCCATTGTCGTGTTCAACAAAGTGGTTATACAACACCATTACATTTCAGCTATTAAATCGCTGTTGACTAACATGAGATCATGAGGTAGTCTTCCGAGGTGCTCTTGCCATCTTCGTCGTCATCAGTCTTGAGGGTCTCGCTGGGTGGTGTGTTCTCATGGACCTGAACAATTGCCTCGGTGTCTGCGACCATCACTTCCTCCGACACCAGCTCAGGATCTAGTGGACTGTCCTCGTTTGTGGACATAAGATCGGTCACAAACACCTGTTCAGGCACAGATTCTTCGATGAGTTCGGCAGTCAGGACATGATGGTCAGTTTCCAGAGCCTCCTCGATGGCCACTTCCGCTCCCAGGATCGATTCAGACATGACGACGTCCTCTTGGCCAATGCCAGGCCCTTCCACCACTTCAGCTTCCAGGCCATGTTCCAATAGGATGCCCTCATCCGCGCTCACATCCGATATCAGCACAGCTTCAGGTACAGATACCACAATGTGTTCGCCGTCAATGTGGGCCATGCCCCCAATGCCTAAGAAAACAGAGATCGGGAAAAAACCCACCACATGTGTTAAACACACTCGGGATAAAACCAAACGAGACAGGTTAGAGCCCAATCACGCACTCATCACTTACCAAAGTCTTGCATTATCATTGTGTGGGGCATTTTCAAATCCTGGGAGTGAAGTTCTAGGACCCCTCCTCCTTGATCCATTTCTTGGATTTCTTTTATTTACAATGCTAAAATAAAAACATTAACAAACAAAAATGCAAGACGATGATGGGTCAGCAGCTGTCTAAAATAAAAAATAAATGCAAATGTTGGATCTAAACATACCTTCACATTTGCTGACATATTTAGTACACATGAAAGTGTCAAATATTAAGCAACATTGTGTGTGGGTCATCAGGCAGGAAAGCACCTGGGGGGGGGGGGGAGAAATGTGTGTAATAAATAACACACACATGACAGCAACATGTACTCATAAAACTCTTTTGCAAACTGAAGTCATTCTGCACTACAAAACTTAACACGTTTTAGATTATATAGCGTGGGAAGATCGACCCTTCATTGGGTTGAATTAGTTGAGATAATCGTGTATAACGTCACAGATAACGATGTGTGTATGTGTGGGGGGGGATCAACGCAAAAAAAAAGTTATGTCAATGTTATGGAGGGAATTTCCAGTATGACGTAATGGCCCCGCCTTTGACCAACACAGGAAGTTTTTACCCGTTAACATTCCGTTTCATAAGGCACAACGGCTGCGACTTATCGCGCTTGCTGCAGCGTTTATTGTCAGGGAATGACTATTGCGTGTGTATTTTTGGGTATTTCTGATTCCCCATCACCACAACCACCACCACCGCCGCCACCCCCTCCTCCTCCCGCCTACGCGTGCGTTCCCTCCTCTGCCTGGATCTACCCATAGCCCTTTGCAGCAGCTGAAATCATGGCCATTGCTCGCTGTCTCACTATTACGTGCGCGGCTTCGCCCCCGTTACGTCAAAGCGTCAAATATTTACAACCTTTTTTTTTTTCTTCTTCCTCTAGTGACTATCACCAGCAGAAAAACCGAACACAAGTAATATACGACGTTGGCTTTTAAACCTTAACAAGACCTGACGCAGTCTTATGTTAGCGAGTTCTCTATATTAGCTGTAATTGTACATCTGCCTCGGGCGCGGCCGCCATCTTGTTTTCCGCCATTTTACTTCCTGCTAGTTAGCCTAAGTGACATTCTTGAAAAAAAAACACGAAAAGACGCGCGTTATAGCACGAAATTGGATTATAACCCCGAGCCCTCGACGTATTTGTTCAAGTACCGGGAATTGTTGCGCGACGCGTCGATATCCCTGACTCGTACAAACTCGTCGAGCCGTTAGCATAGGCGGCTAGCTGCTAAATCGCAAGGCCCTTCGGCGAGCTTTTGTTTGTTATGCTGGCCGACGAGGCCCGGAACAGGCCGCGGCTCAAATTTCCACAGCACCCGGAGTCAAGAGCGACGTTTTTACCTGGTCCGTCGAGTCGTCTTCGGTGCACCGACGGGGCTCCTATTGTACCGAAGGCATGATAATACGGTTTTGGCGTTATTTTGCAGCCGTAGCGCGTCTGCGGCCTGTACATCCAGAATCCCCGAGCAAGCTTTCGCAGGCCCGGGCCAATCAGGCTGCGCGCCGCCAACAGGGGCGGGAGGGGGCAGACAATGCGCGCGAGGCCTCGCTCACCGCCGAGCCCGGGCCGTTTACGTCACCCCATAGAGAACCATAGCCGAAGCTATTATCTTATTAACTCGATTAAAGCTTCGGTTAGACACAAACCGCACACTAGTTCACCAAAACAACGACTATACACGACAGATACTGCACTGACACATCGTGATATACTTGTATTCTTTCCCCCCCCCCCTCTCCTCCTTCCTTTCTTTACCAGCAGAAGTGTGATTTGTAACAAGGCCTTTGAGGCAGTTAGTTCTCTAGAGGTCATTCTTCTGTCCAAATACAGACATGCTTATGTGAATGATTTATTAATCATTGTTCATAAATGATTAATCGAATAAAAAACAAGTCGCGAGATGCCCCAAAGACACCAGACTGCTGTCTAAGAGACATATTGGCCTGCAGGGCCTAGATGTAGATGTATCATCAAGCCCAACCTCAAAAAGAGCCCTCGTCAGATCGTAACGTCGAACGCTACGATTAACACAAGTAATGTCCTACGAAACGTATTTGATCAAATCTTCATGCAAAATGGAGATCCATTGCATTTTTTTTAAAATCACGTTTTTACTTCAGAACAGACGTGGAATAGTACAGCAGCACAGATATGAGAGGAAATAACCTTGGCTGTACCCTGTGTCTAATGTATGTTAAATGGTCCAAGCTTTCCAGCAGCAACCTAAATCCTGCCGGTAGCCCAATTTCTGGTAGAAAGAAATGATTACACAAAATGTAAAAATTGACTGTGTTGTGTATAGAGAGAACGGTGGGAGTTGATGTGTGTGTGTGTGTGTATGTGTGTATATATATATATATATATATATATATATATATATATATATATATATATATATATATATATATACACACACACACACACACACACACACACACACACACACACACACACACACACCACACACACACACACACACTGGAGAAATCGTTAAATATATGTAAGAGTTGGTACAAATGGATTTGCTTATACATTTTTACCGAACTGTAAAAATATATAAAGATAGAATTGATAAGTATTAGTAGTTCTTGTATTATTTTTATGTTTCTAGACTCCATGCGCAATTCTCAGAATAAGAAAACTAGGTCAGGCCGCATTTTTGTAAGGGTGAATGATTTTAAAAATACGACAAACTCCTAATGTTCAGTTTAGGATTCCAGCAACCAGAGAGGAGTGACGAGAAAAAAGTGAGAACATAATTTTGGAGAGAGTGTTGAAGCAGAATCCAGTGACTTCAAGTTTATTATAGCTTTTTTTGTTGTTGTTACTTTTTTTTCTGAGTAGACGTAAAACTGCATAGACTTTGTTTTTATGTGCGTCGAAAAAGGGATATCGGATAAAATTCCATGGGAAACAGCTCATACGTACTTTCCTTCATTTCTGGAAGAACAGAGAACACCCGGTAGTAATGAAATACGGATCTAATAACAAAAATCTCATCGTTAAAACAACATATACAGACATTTGTTCTAGGTCATTTGTACACTACAGCACTTTCTTTTTCCCGGCAACTGCTCCAGTCATCGTAAAATAAAGCAGCTTGGCATTTTAAAATAAAATACAAATGAAACGACCCATTTTAAAAGTCTGATCAAACAAATCATGTCTTCGCAAAAAAGAATTTCCTTTAGCGTTTCGCAGGTTTTTGGTGGCAGTGGGGAAGAGGAGATTCATGCTGGAGTAAAACTTTCCAGGGGTGGTGTGTTTTGTGCCTTTCTGCTTCTGGCCTCGGGGTGTGTCCAGCATCCATGTGATGTTTTTAAAGGCAGCAGTGTTTTATGGGTATTTTCTCAGTGTTGAAGGGAGAATGGAAGAAAGGAGGGGGGGGAAAGCTTCAGTAACAGCCATCTTTCCAGGAATCGTCGCTTAGCGGACCACAGGCTTTCGTCATTCCCAGAGACCTGCTGTTGGAAGATTAATTAAATACACTCACACATATGCATACAAAATATATAAATATTCTGTGTTTGTTTGTGTGTGTGTGTGTGTGTGTGTATATATTTGATATATATATATATATATATATATATATATATATATATATATACATATATACACATATATACACACACACATATACACACACATACATATACATACACACACACACATGCATAGCCTTGGTACATCCTATGCACGGAATATCTTAGATAAGTCTTACCTTCTAGGGGTCTGAGCAAGTCTGCTTTTTGACGAAGCCGAAGCAGTAGGTGTCATGCTCCTGCCTCCTGCTTGTTTTGGCCCTGTGCTAGTAGTCCTGCCTGCAGAGTGAGCAGCTCCATTGGCAGGCCCTGGTGACTGCACCCTCCGTGCTCCTGGATTCTGTCCCTGAGCTCCAGCGTTCACCCTCGCAGACTGCCGTGCAGCGGCCATGCTGCCCACAGGGCTGAGCGCCTTCACAGGAGCCCGCAACAGGAGAGGTGACTGGCCACTGCTTCTTAATCGTGTGCTAGACACACCTGCAAGCGCAAACAACAGCTGACACTTATACAGGAGATTAGTCTGTTTAATTGCGGTGACGCTCAATTAGAAAAATCAAAGCAGTGACATTCACTATGGCCTTTCAACAAAGGGGCTGTACATGCTGTACAAACCACAATCATTAATATCAGGAACTCGGTTTCAAAAGTCACCAGTAGAGGGCGGTACGTTACAAGTATAGATCGCAAAGTAGCGATGGCTCTGGGAAAAGTATATATATAAATAAATAATAAAGATGTATTTTTGGTCTTATTTTTTGTGTGACAGAGAAATAATAAATATTTACTATCACAATAAATAAGTATTTATTATTTCTCTCTCTCACACACACACACGCAGAAACATTCAAACTTAATTCAGAAAGTGTAAACTCTGTCGTCACTACCAACCAAGGTGAACACCAAAGAGGTGGCATTTGATTTGTACAAGTCGTCTGTATTAAAATAAGCAATAAAATGTCTTTGAAAGCTGTAAGTAGACACATGAACACATTTTCAGTGGATAAATCTTTTCAATACAAATGCATATGTAAGGAGGAATTGGCTGGATGATGCTTTGGGCTTTAGCATGGATGATGGCACTCGGAATTTCATATCCATCACAATTATTAGGGTGATTTTCATTATTATAATCCGTATCGTCCAAACTGTGCACTGTGACAAAAAGGGGATTTATGGGAGATTTAATGCTTGTTGTGAACAGGTGTCGTGTTCATCTACACTTGTGTGTTATCTATCGTTCTTCTCTAAGGAAGGAAGAACAAACATTCCAAAAGAAATATTAACAAGCCTTGTTGGCATTACAGAATAAGGCTCGGGTCTGCTGTTCCATTCCTTAATCTTAATTGTGATTAGGTGCTGATGATAATTATGGAGTCAGATTTTAGCAAATTTCCTTTAAAGGCCGTTTTTGATTCGATCTTTTTAACAGAGACGCGCGCTGCAGTGACCACACACTCATTAAATCAGCGCCATTAAAATGATTTTGCGTTAACACGTCAATTCTGACAGCCTTAATTTTGGAACGTTCTATTTGCATATGCATCCCTTCACTATCTACGCTACACGAATATATCTTGTGTTTCATGATTTAGTGTGTTCGTGAAGGACTAAATCCCGTCATAAACAATTCATTATCTAAAGTAAATGTGTTTTTATAGGAGTGATTGGAGGAATGAAAATCATCCACCTGTTCCCACACTAGGGTTTTGTGGATGAAGGCGAGGCAGCAGGGGATGCTGGGTACCGACCTGTGGGGGACTGGGGCAGGCGGGACATGCGGCTGCCTGAACTGTGCAGATTAGCCTCCATGCTGCGGCTGTTTCTCACTGCCTCGAGTGAGCGCAGACTGGTGCGTGGGGCCAAGTTAGGCATGCTGTGTCTTAACTCCTCTGAAACCCACACATACGCGCAGACACACACACACACAACAGCTGTCACTACTCGTATTTGCTGGATAAGGGAAATGGCTTCATGCGGTCGCCTTTCCCTTCAGGAGACTGCAGCATGGAATGGTGTCTGTAATTTAATCCCATGATTCCATGGATGGACCACTGGATTGAAGGGGAGCTAGTGTACGAACTCGTGTTTATTCTGTCCGAATATTTCTGACAAGTGTGTGTGTGTCTGTGTGTGTACGTGTACACACTTTAGGGCTTTCAATAGATTAAAAATATGAATTGCCACGAGTTTACTCGCACGATATCAATGTACCATAAATGAATACTTTGTTTTTAATACTCTTTGTAATGGTCATAAATATCATAAATATTAACATTTCACTAAAAATCTCTCCCTTTTAATAAAATACATTTTCTTTCATGTTGGAAATGATTCTTTAATATTAATTTCTTGTTAATGTATTAATTTATGTGGTTATGGTACGTGGCTCCTTTAAGAATTGTGTTCTGGTTTTGGTGGCTTTTGATATAAACTCTAAATTTTTGGATAAATTTTAGGTTACATACGGTAATTTAGTAGGTGTATTTTCTGGGAAATGTAGGAAGAGGATGTGTGTGCACGCTGCGCAGTGTATTCTGTTAATGTAAAAAAAAAAAAAAAAACCTTTGGGGTGTAATTTAGTGGGTTAACTCATGAAGGGGTGTGTTAATTATATGGGTGTCTAACAGTTCCCCAACCACCCCCCCCCCCTCCTCGGGAGTCGCTGTAAGCGAGAGAGACGTTATCGCATCTGCTGCTTGCGCACACACACACACACACACACACACACACACACACAGACAGACAGACAGTCAGACTATCCATCCATCCATCCATCCATACAGTGGCAAGAAAAAGTATGCGAACCTTTTGGAATTTCATGGTTTTCTGTGGTTTTTTTTAGACACAAACACAATGTGTCTAAAAATAATAACACCAAAAAATCCAATCTTTCTTGTCTTTATTGAACACAATCATTCAACATTCAAAATGGAAGTGGAAAAAGTAAGTGAAACCTTAGAATGAATAACTGGTTGACCCCCCCTGGCAGCAATAACCTCAACCAGGCGCTTCCTGTAGCTGTGGATCAGACCTGCACATCGCTGAGGAGGAATTTGAGCCCATTCTTCCTGGCAGAACTGCTTTAGCTCTGTCATATTCTTTGGACGTCTCATGTGTACGGCCCTCTTCAAGTCAATCCATAGCATCTCTATTGGGTTGAGGTCTGGGCTCTGACTTGGCCACTCCAAAAGGCGGATTTTGTTTTTCTGAAGCCATTCTGTTGTGGACTTGCTCCGGTGTTTTGGGTCGTTGTCCTGTTGCATCACCCACTTTCTACACAGTTTCAGCTGATGTACAGACATTCTCACATTATCCTGAAGAATTGTCTGATATACTTGGGAATTCATCTTCCCCTCAATGATTGCAAGCTGGCCAGGCCCTGATGCAGCAAAGCAGGCCCAAATCATGATGCTTCCTCCACCATACTTTACAGTTGGGATGATGTTTTCATGACGATATGCCGTGCCCTTTCTACGCCAGATGTAGTGCTGTGTGTTTTTTCCAAATAGTTCAATCTTAGTTTCATCAGTCCACAAAACATTTTGCCAATACCGCTGTGGAGTGTCAATGTGCTCTTTTGCAAACTTAAGGCGTGCAGAAATGTTCTTTTTAGTAAGCAGCGGCTTCCTTCGCGGTGTCCTGCCGTGGATACCCTGCTTGTTCAGTGTTTTACGTATTGTAGACTCATGAACAGATATGTTAGCAAGTTCCAATGATGCCTTCAAATCTTTGGCTGTCATTCGGGGTTGTTTCTTTTCTTTACCTCATTGATGAGTGTTCGTTGTGCTCTTGGTGTCATTTTGACGGGGCGCCCACTTCTAGGTAGAGTAGCAACAGTCCCAAATTGTCTCCATTTGTAGATTGTTTGCCGAACTGTAGACTGGTGAATTTCTAAAGTCTTTGAAATAACTTTGTAACCCTTGCCAGCTTCATGTAAATCAACAATTCTTGATCGTAGGTCCTCTGAAAGCTCTTTTTGGCGAGGCATTGCTCACATAATCATGTTCTTCTTGTGCAGAGCAAACTCCAAAGGTTTGAGGGGTTTTTATCAGTCAGAAGTATCTGTAGTCCACACCTCCAAACTTATTATCTTAACAAGACTCCAGAATTAACGCTCCAATTAGCTTTTTTGAGGTCATTAACTCAAGGTTTCACTTACTTTTTCCACTGCCATTTTGAATGTTGAATGATTGTGTGTTCAATAAAGGATTTTTTTTGTTTGGTGTTATTATTCTTTGTTATTTTTTATTTTTGGTGTTATTTATTTTTTTGTGTTTGTCAATACCAATGAATTAGATGAAGATCAGATAACATTTTATGACAAATTTATTCAGAAAACCATGAAATTCCAAAAGGTTCACATACTTTTTCTTGCCACTGTGTGTGTGTGTGTGTGTGTGTGTGTGTGTGGTGTGTGTGTGTGTGTGTGTGTGTGTGTGTGATGTGTGTATGTATATATATATATATATATATATATATATATAATATATATATATATATATATATATATATATATATATATATATATATATATATATATATATATATATATATATATACATACACACACACACACACACACATATATACATACACATATATATACACACACACACACACGTTAGGGCTTTAATCACACATTTTCAATGCACCACCAATTAGTACTTTTCATGTTTTTAATACTCTGATGTTATAATTATATAAACTTTTCTTAAAATCTCTCCCTTTAATAAAATTATTGATTATTTAATATTTAGTTTACTCTGCAAGTTATTCTTTTAATGTTAATTTCTTGCTAATTTCAATGTTACTTTTTTAGTGGTTGTTGAAATTGTAAAATATGGGACGTGGCTCCTTTAAGAATTCTGCTCCGGTTGCATTTAGGTTATACGGAAGCGCATTGCATTCAAAAAAGAAAAAATGCGCTTCCGTAATACGGATTTGGGAATGTGATTCCCTTCCGTAAGGTTCCATACGGTAATATACACCAATATAGTGAGCAGCTCATACCTGTTGTGAATGCGCAGCTAGTAGGTGTAATTCAGGGAAATTTAGAAAGTGTGAGTGGATGCACTGAAGTTTCTTTATTCATTTGTTCTTTTTTTTGGTCTTTGTGTCCGCGTTTGGTTCATTCGCCAACACAACGCGTGTGAAGGAGTGAAGGAGCAGATCACTCACATAGTAATACACGCTTTAATCATGCATTAATAACATTAGTGCCATTATTTGAATCTGCGTTAGCAGCCCTATCCACACTGTCATTAACAGTATACATGTTAATGCTTTTAGGGGCCCATGGCACTGCACGCGTTAACCAGGTGGCGAATGTAATGTATTGCATCCTACCTTCACTCCTAGTGAATTTGAGCAGCTCTGGCGCCGTGCCCTGAAGGGAACGCCTTGGCACGCGCGTGCCGGCTGCAGGTGATGGACAGCGAGGCGAGGTGCCAGGAGAAGGTGAGTGACGGCGGTGGATGTGTGTGTATGGCATGCTGTCTGCCTCTTCATCCTCCAAGCTGTAGGAGTCCAGCTCCTGGTCGCTGTAGGTGCCTCGCCTCAAGGAGTGCAGCGAGGCCGCGGAGCTCCGCCGCGATGCAGAGGCCGAGCTCGAGGCGTAGTCTTGCCTCAGGCCTACAAATGCAAATGTTATAGGGGTAATTAACCGAAACGCACCACAGGTGGGCTTAAACCCTCCAGCTGGAAGCGCATCCTTGCCACTGAGATCAATATGGGCATGTAAACGGATCAAGTCAACAGAATAGCAGAATAGCATGTCATTTTTATTAGTGTGAATATTCATTTAATGAAAAATAACGAAAATGAAATGCAACTCTAGGTACAGCCTAATATATGCTTCAGAGCAGATATAGATTGTGCTTTTCTACTAATGCAAAATTCATACAATTCATATTAAATAATTTATACTAAATAAATGTAAAAAACATTACTTAGTAAAAAAAAGATTCCTGACCCACACAAGGTTTCTCCCTAATACCATCACCAATACATTTACAGGGAATTTATATATATATATATATATATATATATATATATATATATATATATATATATATATATATATATATGTGTGTGTGTGTGTGTGTGTGTGTGTGTGTATATATATATTTTTTTTTTTTTTTCCCTTTATATAAACTTGTTTTGGGACAATGTCCATTGTTAAAACGCTACACAAATTAAACAAACCAACAAACAATCCTTGAGAGTCTATATATTAGTACAATAGCAGACGAAATTGTGAAATGTTGAAAGGGTGCACAGGACTACGGTTTATTACAAATGCAGGCATAGTAATTTGTGCACAACCATCATTTTGTAATCAAATCAAATGTTTTCAGTTCACAACTATGATGTGGAAGTTACTAATTGGGTTGGGAATCGAAAATCAATTGCAATTCTGGATTCGGATACTTAAGATTAAGAATCTTTTCTTATATTTCTTATAAGAAATTTTATTTTCGATTCCCCTTTTCTTGTACCTTCAACACATCCAATCTGTCCAATATGTATGTCTGTGTTTGTGTGTGTGTGTGTGTGTGTGTGTGTGTGTGTGTCCTAAAGGTGACAAACCCACTCACTCTCCTCTTGCAGCCGAGCCATGATCTGCACATCGGTCAGGTCCTGCAGTTTGTAACCCATTGAGATGGAATCATCGGACGTGCTCAGTTCACTGTCGATGGAGGACTGGGAGCTCAGTGCAGAGTGCATACTCATATAACCTGCAATCACAAAATGTGTGGAAAAACAAGGACTGTAATAAAAATGTGCCTCGTCTCAATATCTCACCCAGTTCCATTCATACATGCATTAATCACACGTGATCTCGTGTGTTTGTTTGTGTCGCGACCCCACAGGTGAATATCCTTTTTTGTCCCCCGCACAATAATAAGGTAGAATTGCACATCCCGCTACAGGAGGCGGAAGTGGCGCTATTATTGTCGGAGTATGCACAGGGAGTATTACGACGAAAATATATAACAGTGCATGATTCACATGTGACTACGGTGGGAGACTGAAAGACAGGTGTGTTTACTGTGTCTTAAAATGTTTACAGCGGACTGCAGGAAGCAAATAAATTCGTAAAAAAATGTGCTGACTATTACAAACAAACATGCCGCTTCATACAAGTGAGACAATTAAATATTTTTATCTGTAATCAAGATTTTTTTTTTTTTTCAAATATTTGCCCAAGTTAGTTTTGGTATAGAGGTAAAATTGCAGGAAAGGATTTACCAAAACCTTTTAAAATAACGATAATCAAACATGGTTTTAATGATAATTAAAATGTAAACGATAATACTAACCATATTATTAACCGTCAGGATATTTTATCATGGTTTACCAATAAACCAGAAATTGTTTCATCCCTAATGTGTATGTATGTTTAATGGAATGCCAACCCATCGTAGGGCACACACACACTCACATTCACATACTAGGGACAATTTTCCAAGGTGCCAATCAACCTGCCGTGCATGTTTTTGGACTGGGGGGGAAACCAGAGAACCTGGAGAAAAATCCCTGAGGCACAGGGAGAACATGCAAACTCCACACACACATGGCCAAGACAGGAATCAAACCCCGACCCTGGAGGTGTGAGGCGAACGTGCTAACCACTAAGCCAAGTGGTTTAGTGGTTAGCACGTTCGCCTCACACCACCAGGGTTGGAATTCGAGTCCCATCTCGGCCATGTATATGTATATATATATATATATATATATATATATATATATATATATATATATATATATATATATATATATATATATATATATATATATACATATAGTCTATATACATATATATATATATATACACACATCTTTACATACCCCCTTGTGGTATTTGAATATTTTTAGGATGATATTACAGCAGGTCACAAACACAAAGAATCTCAATAATCTAAAGTACATTTAGGTACAGTATTTCGATGAAGGATGTGTAAAGAGAACGTATCCAAAAAGTGGAGTGTAATGTGGCTGCCTCTTAAAAAGTGTATTAAAAAGAAATACTCAATTCCGATTGGCTGAAATTGGTGCAATTAAATGGTGTACTGCTCAGGACAGAGTGACGTGACGACCACATTACATGTTCTAACTGTCTTTCTAACATGTCTTTAGTCTTTAGTGTTTAGTTAGCAGTTGGGGAAGGTAGCGAGAACAGTACCCAACAAACAAGAAAATTATACCCTGATACCTAAATGATCGTAGGCCTGATTTTTAGTGCGAAAGAAAAGTCTGATCAACCATACCACGCCCTAATAACCTGACAGTCATGTCATTTAAAAGTCCTTCCCTTAAAGTGTGAACATTATATCTTGAGTGTGGCATTTACTCTGTAAACACATTTAGTAACAGGAGATCCATGCAAAAGCAATTAATCAGTACTTGCTGAAGTGTTGGCAGACAAACATTTGCCACACACCCCATGCATGACATCACATATACACACACACACACACACACACACACACAAGAAGGGGGCGGGGGCACCTTGGCAGCTATATCCGACACCCATGAACATATCACAAAACACACTGCTGCATGTTTTGTGTTCTTCTAGGAAGCGAAAAGTATGTTTAAAACGCGAGCTTTTACAAAAAGCACAAGCAGCGTCGTGTTAATGTCATGCCGTACCTGAGCTGCCACAGGTTAGTAGGGTTTTGTTAGTCGATTTGTGGTACCCAGGAGAATGAGAGGAGCCGGCATCGGCTGTTGCGCCTGCACAGGGCTGCGATGGGCTGCTGTACACGTTTCTCCATCTTGAGCCTGTGGAAGAAGCAAAGGGTGAGAACAAATTGGAGGCTTTAGGCACCTGAACATTTCCGCAGCAATCCAAATTAGCCAATCGTGTGGTGGCGGCACTATTTATAAAGTAATACAGACACAAGTGGTGAGCTTTAGTTAATTAGTTAATCTTCCGGGATTCCAGTGTGAGAAGAGAAGAGAAGGTTGGGAGATTCTGGAGTCGGATATTTGCGATTAAGAATCAGACACTTGTTATATACCGTAAATTCTGGACTATAAGCCGCTACTTTTTTCATAGGTTTTGAACCATGCGGCTAATAATAAGGTGCGGCTATTCTGCAGATTTTTTCCCGACCGCTAGGGGCTCTAACCGGAATTAGAATCAAAACTAACACAAAATAAATGCAAAGAAGAAGAATGCGCTAGTTCCTCTTTAGCAGATATAAGTGGGTAGAAGCGGATAGAAGGAGGACAAACTCTATTTTTACAAGGTTACGGTGACGTGATTTCACACACAGGAGAAATGAAGATAAATACTGTAAATAGCGCTTATTTTCTCTTGGTTCTGTCCCGTTTTAATCAGCAAAGTTGCTGCGCGGTGCTCTCTCTCTCTCTCTCCTCCCTGCTCTAACCCCCCTGCTCTCCGGTACTCCCGGTACCACGCCGCGCAGAGCGCAAGACTCCCTAGCATGTCTGGCCGCTCCGTATGAGCGGCGTCTCCTGAGTTCTTTATTCTAATAAATCCTGTTTTGTATGAATTCCGGATCTCCGCGTCTCTGTGCAGCGTCCACCGTTACACCGTGTTAAAATACAGGTTAGGAAAGGATCTATTTAGGTACATACATGTACATTTACAATTTAAAAGCGGATGCGGCTTGTATGCAGGTGCGGCTTATTTATGTTTTTTTGGGTTGTTTTTTTAAATAGAGCGGATGCGGCTTATATCCAGGTGCGCTTTATAGTCCAGAATTTACGGTAATTAAAAATTTCGATTCCTGGGCGCAGGAGCACGGTGGCTTAGTGGTTAGCACGTTCGCCTCAAACCGCCAGGGTCTGCGGTTCGATTGCCGTCTCGGCCATGTGTGTGTGTGGAGTTTGCATGTTCTCCCCCCGTGCCTCAGGGGGTTTTTCTCCGGGTTTTCCGGTTTCCTCCCGGTCCAAAAACATACACGGTAGGTTGATTGGCACCTTGGAAAATTGTCCCGTGTGTGTGTGTGTGTGTGTGTGTGTGTGCACCCTGCGATGGGTTGGCATTCCATCCAGGGTGTATCCTGCCTTAATGCCCATAGACGCCTGAGATAGACGCACAGACACCCTGTGACCCGATGGAAGATCGGATATAGCGGTAGGAGATGAATGAAAGAATGATTCCCGAGCGCACTTTTTTCACCCGCCAATCTGCCAGGACCTTCCAATCTGCCAGGACTATATGTGGTAAATCTAGACAAGATGGACCACGGAAAGCACTCAAAAGTGTGGCTTCCACAATGTAATAAACTAATATGCTGCAAGCAAAGTGTCGTGACCAACATGGCTAAGCGTCTGCAGTTGGTTCACCGCTTGGAATCGATAAAACTAAAAATGTGCTTAAACACTATTTATTACTTAATGTAAATAATATAATAATACAAAAATGCATTTGACAGTTGCTTTGACGATAGATAGATATATATATATGTGTGTGTGTGTGTGTGTGTGTGTGTGTGTGTGTGTGTGTCTGTGTGTGTGTGTATAAAATGTGTTAGTGAAAACGCTTTATAATGTAAATGTAACCTTCGGGAACATTCAAGTCTCGGAGATGAACAATATTGAAAGCCAATGGAAAGAGTTGAATCATGCCGTCTAAACCAGTCAGAGCCTGAAAATGAAATGTCGGTCCAATGGAATTTAAGAGGCCCAGAAATCTTATCACTTGTTTACAGCAATTTGCTTCAAAAGGCTGTGCAAAAAAAGTATATTTAAGGATTATCATTTTTGTCCATAAGGGTTACCAAAAAAATAAATAAATAAAATGAGCAAATTTTAATATGGACTTACACTCTTTTCTAAAGGGTCATCCATATTTGGTCTCTGTTAATAGATTAAAACATAAATTAACTGAGTAAGAAGATAGTAATCTTCAAATGAATGGAATGTATATTGTGCTGAATGTGTAGGATCTTGAATAATGGCTTGTATAATGGCTATCTTTTATTTATTACAATAACGTCTACGTTTATTGCAGCTGAAATAGGAATAAAATCAATAAAGGCAGTCTACCCAGACATACACTGTTCATTTCAGGAAACCGACAATGAAGCACTTTCCAAATTAAAGGGAAGCTAATGATATCTTGAGTTACTGCCTGTTATTTCTTCCTTCCTGTCCAAAGGGCAGACTGTGTTTAAAAAAAAAAAGAAAAAAAATGAATCCTCTCTTAATGGACTCGATAAGGTGTTAAAACATTTTGACTTTTGGCATGTTTGGATGTACAGTATACACGCGATAACCTTAAAAAGACGTGCTCGGCGAATGATTTTGCAATGAACCGTTGTTTCAGAGCTCTTTTATGTGACCTGGGAGCGAATCAAAGGAACCGAGAAGGCATGTGTGCACGCATTTCAGGTGCATACTTTGATCCAGGCGACTCAGGAGCGTCCTGCAGGCGACCTCGGTCTCGGGACTCGGGTGATCTAGGACCTTCCGGCACCATTTCAGAGGAGACTCCGGCGCCTCCTCTGACTGCACATGCTTCTTCGGAGACACGTACAACCTACAAAAGAGGGAAAGGACACAGAAAGAGAGCGAGAGATGGTCTTTAAATAACGGATCCAATCTGACAGGACAAAA
This sequence comes from Kryptopterus vitreolus, assembly GCA_030449085.1. NCBI lineage: Eukaryota > Metazoa > Chordata > Actinopteri > Siluriformes > Siluridae > Kryptopterus > Kryptopterus vitreolus. The sequence goes on along the minus strand of JACRUU010000005.1, from coordinate 4,513,157 downwards.
ATTAGACTGTTGTATTGATGATATTAAAGCGTTCCTGTGCCTGTGGTTGGGCCAAGACGTCACAGCTTCCTAATTGCACACACACACAGAAAACTAACCTAGGCACTAGAACAAACATGGGAAAACTTCGGCCCGAGAGCCACATCCGGCCCACCGGTCCTTTTAATGCGGCCCGCCGAAAATCGGTACAGGACTGTCCAATTCAAAGTATAACTGCAAATTTTCTGAGTAGGCACAGTTAGTATGTATGTATATAACCTGTATATATTAAAACCTCTGAACCAGAACCCCCACTCCCTCGGCAACGATTCGAGACATAACACGTGCAAAATGGATCACCCCATTAAAGATTAATTTGAATTTATGGTTTATGTTCATGTTAAACATACGTTTTTTTATTTCTTTATTATTATATTTATTTTTTACACAATTTCACCTTGGTTTGACACAGCGAGCTTCCGTAGTTCTCCGCCTCCAGTCCAGCATTACACTAGTGAAATGCGAAATACAACATGGCGAATCCGAAGAGCTTGCTTACAAGAGGTGCGGGGTTTCATCAGTCGTATAGAAACGGTTCGGGTTTGCAACTTCAGACGTTCAGCCAAAGCCAAAGCCCCGCTGTAACATTTGTGGCAACTAAAGGAAGCAGCACGACTAATTTATTCCAGCACCTCAAACAGAACCAGGTTGTTGAATGGGGATGTGTATGTATGTATGTGTGTGTGTGTGTGTGTGTGTGTGTGTGTGTGTGTGTGTGTGTGTGTGTGTGTGTGTGTGTGTGTGTGTGTGTGTGTGGTGTGTGTGTGTGTGTGTGTGTGTGTGTGTGTGTGTGTGTGTGGAGGTCGCTGGGGGATGGGGGAAAAAAGGGGATAAAACACGACAGCGGCAAACCCTAAAACACCGACTACAAACAGGTACAAATAGCGGGCATATTTTCCCCCCACTTTATCCAAATTAATTTTGTCTTTACTGAATTTATACACATTATCACGTGTTTGCGGACTGACATCTGATGAGGGGGTAAAAAAAAATCGGAGATTCAATTTATATGACATATCACATATCACGTGTTTGAAGGAATTGAAAAAAGGAAATATTTGGAACGTATTGAAAATGAAACTGATGAGGGGGGAAAGATTTTTAAAGCTTTAAAAATCGACACCGCGATGAACATGTTGAAAAACCAGTATCTCAGAGTCCGGGGGAAAGATTTTTGTCGGTTTAAGGGAAAGATTTTTTTTTTTTTAAAAATAAATAAATAAAAATCGACACCGCGATGAACATGTTGAAAAACCAGTATCTCAGGAGTCCGAGTTTGTGTCGGTTTTCAACAGTCTTTCAGGGTTTTCACATGCCGTTTCCGTCTTATGGGCCGAGTCAAATAATTTCCCATGACATCCAAGACATTCATGCCTTACAGGCAAATCGGAAGGTGCGGGCAAACGAGAGTGGTAGAGAAGAGGAGAAGAAAACAACAGAATTATATGTTGAATTTTTAAGAGAGCACAGAGCATTGTAGTTCCAAACTCCTTCGACTGAATGGAAAACAGATGCTTCCAGAGAAGACAAAAAAATTATTATTATGATTATTAAAATCTTACTATTGGATTTTACACGCAGGTTGTTCGGCAGCTGTGGAAAAGTTCTGGTTGCCAGTTTAATCACTGTTCTACATGAATGCTCTTGTTCTACAGTGTTATCGGATCTACACCTCGCCAAAACAACTGGGAGGGGTGTAGCTCAGTGGCTTAATGCACTGGGTTACTGACTGGAAGGTCGGGGGTTCAAGGCAAACTACCACTCTTGGGTCCTTGAGCAAGGGGACCCTTAAACCTCTGTGCTCCAGGGGTGGCGTTTCATGGCTGACCCCAGGTTCCAAAAAAATGAATAATGAATAAATAAATTTACCTCACAGGATCAGTAAAATATGTAATAAATAAATAAATAAATAAAGGTAGCGTGACTTCATAAACTTAGACTTGAAAACGTGACATTGTTGAGTGTGAAAGCTTTTTGACAGTTGGTTTACGCGTCGTGGGAACTTCTGTGCGGAACGAGGGGCGGAGCTTTTGCGGTTTCTCTATCACAAAAGAAGTTAGCTAGGCGCTTTTTATAATAAAAACCATTCATGTAAACAATAAGGCATCACAAATGGTATACCGTACCAACGCGGTCAGAAAAATCGCATCATAACGGTTTCCTAACAATCAGCGCTTTCTATTGGCCATCAAGAAGAAGGGGCGGAGCAATTTCACAATTACAACTAAACACGGAGTGAGTCTATTGTAATCTATTTTTCAAAGCTATGGAGAGACTAAATGTTGCTCTTACACGAGGATGAAGCACGACACAAAGGCACTACAGAGCAGAGCGAACATTTTGAAGGATTCAATAGACAAAGCAATATTTATGTATTTACCCACAAGCTTCAACAGATTAGAACATGTTCACATTTCTCAGGGTCACCACTGTTTTTCACTTTTATGATGCTTGTTTGCAAAAGCAGGATCACATGTGGGGTTAGTACAGCCAGCTGTCTTACCGCCAAAGCTTATCGCAAAGCTTATTATAAGCCTAAAACATTTCGTATACGCACAATAAACAGACAAAAAGTTTGTACACACAGGACCACACAATAATTATGTGACTAACACCCTATAGCATGTTTAGACCCTATCTGCTGTCCTCTAGGAAGATGTTCCACTACATTCTGTGGACATTTGTTGCAAATTTAGCCACAAGGGGTTTAATAAAGTCATGTACTGATGTAGAGTGAGGAAACCTCACACATACGGTTGGGAAAAGTCCCAATAATTCGGTTTATAAAGTGTATAGTAAGATATATCAAATCATGCAGGTAAGTGCAGGTAAGAAGGCAGACATTATAACGGGGTGGCGGGGGGAGCAGAACTGCACAGAATAGTACCATTCTTATACTACACATGTATTATTTGTACGGCTGTCAATAGATTCATATATTGAATCGCAATTAATCGCATTATTGCCACAATTTAACTCTGTTTTTCTGTTTATATCCTGTTAATGTACCATAAATGAATACTTTTCACGTTTTAATACTATAACCAGTTGTGACTGATGTTATAAATATATACATAAAGTCACTCTTCAAACTAAAAGGATTATTCATTCATTCATTCATTCATTGTCTACCGCGTTATCCGATCTTCCCTCGGGTCACGGGGAGCCTGTGCCTATCTCAGGCGTCTATGGGCATTAAGGCAGGACACACACACACACACACTCACACACTAGGGACAATTTTTCCAAGGTGCCAATCAACCTACCGTGCATGCTTTTGGACCAGGGGGAAACCGGAGAACCCGGAGAAAAAACCCCTGAGACACGGGGAGAAGAAATAAGAAATAAGAAAAAAACCCGGAGAGAACATGCAAACTCCACACACACATGACCGAGACGGGAATCGAACCCGGATCCTGGCGGTGTGAGGCGAACGTGCTAACCACTATGCCACCGTGCCCCTACTAAAAGGATTATTTTACATTTATTTCACTCTTTAACTTCTCATTTCTAGTTAATTCATTCATTTCTTTTTCCACGTCATTGTTTTGTTTTAATTATTAAATATGCTGCGTGGGTCCTTTAAGAATTCTGTTCAGGTTTTGGCTGCGTTGCATATTTCACTGTGCTGTGATGTATGTGACAAACAAAGGCTATTCTATCCCCTATGAACAAGCTAGTGACGGAGGGAAAAACGTCCTGAGGTGGTACGAGAAAGAAACCTTGAGAGGAAGTCTGCTAAGAATAAAAATATAGTATCACTATCCATCTATCCGTCTATCTATCCATCCATCTATCTATATTTATTTAATGACCATCACAAAGTGTTATACCAAGACTGATATAATCAATAGGAGCATAACTTGTGCTCATGTGGACAAAATGGCATTCAGGATGCTGTAATTTTAACACATTAGGGTGGAAAAAACGTGATAATACATTTGTTAAAGGAAACAGAAACGAGAGAATGAAGATAATACGACAGTCCTGCTCGCATGAATGGCTGTGTTCACAACAAACTCTACCAATTTAACCTAAATGGCTAAAAGTCTCTGTATTTCTGATCCCACTTTCTGCATTCTGAGCATCCACTTTAAGAAGTAGTAGTCCCTCTGCTGTGATAATAACCTCTGGGAAGGCTTTCCTTTAGACTTTTTAAAGTACAATTCTGTTGGGATATGCTCATTCATACACAAATGCATTACTTAGGACTAATGTACATGTCATGACTCTCTAAAGACCAATCCAGTACTCCGTCTGGGTTTGATAACTTCCTTTGCGCAACTAGTTTGGGGGAAAAAAAATCAATATGGATACGATTGTCAGGTTTCCACAAACTTATGTATACACTACTAATGTATGAATGACAAATTCCACACAAAAATGCACACAGTGTATTTTACCATATCTATATAGCACTTCTAATCTCCCATGAAATAAAAATGCAAGGCCAGACCTGGAAAACAAATTTACATTTTATTCTTAAAGCACTTGGGAGATGCCCTTATTAAGAAAAACTCAACAGTGATCTTATTTACACAACTGTATATTTTGAGCTTTGAACTTCTTATCACGAGTCCAAAGTCCTGACCCCTGAGCCACCATGTCCCCCTGCACCATGACCATTCAGTTATGATGCCGAATGTGTCATCCAGCAATATTGCAACATGACTCCATTGAGACAAGAATACAAATGCAGATCAAATCTATTATGATATTTAAGTGCTCAGTAAAAAAAAAAAAAAAAAAAAATTAATAGAATAAAATTAATTAAATTAATTAGCATTGCATGATTAATCTGAGAAAGAAAGGGGAAAAAAAAAAACACAATCTCGATCCATTCATATATACGATCTTATTTCTATATGACGGCGCTTCACTTCCGGGAATAGGCTGCTTTTTAATTCTGCGTCCAGGCTACATCACCTAACCTACGCCACGTCGGTGCAGAGCGTGAGGTCTGTGATTGGCCGTCTTGGCAGGGTATTTCCGATGTAGCCTCGTACGTATTTCGCCATTTTTCAACATAGCACGGACATGGACCAAGCAGCTGAAAGGATCATCGAAGAACGATACCGCCATCCGTACGATTTTCGTCGCCATTATATAAAGACGGCCAGACGGCAGCTGATTCCTCTCCAGTCGCCGTTGTTGTTACAGCAGAAACCCAAAACACCAATGAAGAAACCCAACACAGCACCGCCGCCTACTAGTGTTTGAGAACAGTGTTTGCAGAGCGACGCAGAAGTATAAACGCTCACGACTACAGCGTTCACATTCACACACTAGGGACAATTTTCCAAGGTGCCAATCAACTTACTGTGCATGTTTTTGGACCGGGAGGAAACCAGAGAACCCGGAGGAACATGCAAACTCCACACACACGGCCGAGACGGGAATCGAACCCGGACCCTGGAGGTGTGAGGCGAACGTGCTAACCACTAAGCTACTGTGCCCCCAACACAATAACGAATTACCATTATCATCAGAATAAGCTTTTTTTTTTGGTACCCTAGTGCAATAACATTTTGTTGAAAAAAAAAAAAGAGAATTGTGATATCAATTCCCATGCAGAAAAATCGTGATTCGCGTTTGAACAAAGATTGCACAGCCCTAGTAATAACAATTATTTTCATTCCAAGATTGAAACATGCCTCGATTTACAATAGGAGATATTATTCAGAGGGATTTAACATTATATCATTTATACAAATAAGCAGTTGAGGGTTAAAGATGTGGCTCAAAAGGGGACCAGCTTTGGACGCAAGATGGAGCTGGAATTAAAATTCACCTTCCAATCTCAAGTCCGTCATCATCTCAACCACTGAGCTTCCACTACTTATTTGTTTGCAGGTGCATTTAATGCATTCTGCTTTGCATCGGGTGGTTCTCTGCCTCTGCCTTCTCTGCGCATTAAAAATGGCAATGAAGTGTCCAACTTGTACATGTTCATTTCCAAGCATTGATGTTTGCGGTGCAAAAAAATAACAAAAATCGACTATTGATATAGTATTTCAATTATTAGTTATTAAATCCAACAGCCAGCCTGACTCAAGCCGCTTAATAAACATAAGCGAAACTGCATATAAACATCCAACATTTATATCAGTACGGTAATTACAGAGGCAGTCTTGTACAATAGGCGTCTCTCGTTACCTTGCATGTTACTCCGGTTACAGTCGTTTATAAGGAAGCGCATTTAGGACAGTCATTAAACTGACTGCCCTTTTCCTCAAATGCCTTCCAGGCAAGCAGGATTCAGCCTTCACCTCTGTTACATAAATCAAGATCATCACTGGATTTGCAATTTGAAGAAAAACAAATGAATAAAATCACACATGCAACTTGATACAAATTTCTTTCGGTTTTTATAATAAAAACTGAAGTGAAATCTGAGGTGAAATCATCTGTTATCACAGTAGCAGCAAGGAAAAGCCTGCAGGGGGGAAAAAAACGAGCAGAGGAGGCTCACTCGCACTCTGTGCCGCTGGCTTTTATAGAAAGTCTCAAATCACGACCACATACTTTAACAGCGTCACCGGGTAAAATCAGCAAACAGAGCGCACCATTTAACAATTCTGCAATTCTTAGAAACAAAACGCAGCAAGTTTCAGTTTAAAAAGGAGTGGCTTAATGCAAACCAGTCCCGTTCTTAGGTTTGTGTGCAGACAGGCAGAAAAAAAAAATGACCCTACAGCCACTGGCACGGTTGGCAGGGAATCAAAATTGCCAGCTATATATCAGAGGTACCGTGGATCACACTGTTCGCCGGGTTATCGTCGCATACCCTGTAAGATATCCACAAGTAGTCGAGACCTTCGCGAATACCGCAGCCGTCCCAGACCACGAACCGACATGTTATGATTGCATGATCTAGTCATAAAGCGAAACCTCTGTGGCATAATACCATGAAAATGTGATTCTTAGACTTGATTTTATCTTATCTTCACTTCATAACACATCAAACACTAACAAATCGGCATAGAGCAAATCGGCAGAGACCTTACTTGCCCCCGTCATAATCTGTTCGTACTCCTGCCTCCAGTAGGAATTAAATTTATGACTGCACCGCCAAACAGCTTTTTTCCCCTCAAGGCCCATCACTCTGCTGAATCAGGCGCTCGCTCACCCCTCCCTCGTCTCCCAGTGAGAACAAGCTCATGGTAACAGACTTGTACACAAACTGCCACATTATGCACCACCCTCACGCAGCAAGTCCGATATCCGTTATTGCTGTCTAAATCACAGACCGATTTCCATCCTCGTCAACACGACATAACACAAAACCTATTGGGACACCTGTCAAATATGGTTGTCCATTTCAAACTGTCCCTGGATGCGAGGAGACTCGTGTTTGACGCACCATGCCAATTCTCCTGTGCAAAAAGCCAGCTCTATAAAGACATACATAAACATGAGATGAAGTAATGAAGTGGAAAATCTTGAGTGGCCTTGCTACGATGCCATTGAACACGTTTTGGTTGAACGCTGATCTCACCCCAGGTCTCCCTACCCTTCAATCTATCAATACCCTGGAGCACAAATCTCTGTGGGAACGTCTTCCTGTAGGTGTGAAGGACTAAATGTGGAACCACACACACAAACTTATGATAACACAGTAACTCTCAAACCTTTGTCCATCTAGTGCGGTACTCCCCAACCTCCAGGCAGCAGACTGGTACCCGTCCATGGATCAATTGGCACTGGGCCGCACAAGAAATCCTTAATTGCCTCCGTTTTATTTACAGTGGTGCATCTGAGTTTGTCAGTAATCCGACGAACTCCAGACCAAATGATCCCATAAGAATTCATGGAAAATTAATTAAGCCATTCCACGACTTTGTGGTCAACCATTATCTTAAATAGTGGATAAAGGTTCCCTAGACCGTATTCTCCCGGTTACATCTCGGTCGCTTGAGTGCCGAAATGTAACCCACAAGCTAGCAAAATGAGTAAAAGGCCAAATGAAGAGACAGTAGAATCTATGACTTCAAAGATAAAGAAAGCTTTTAACAGACAATACCAGGAGTAGTACTTGAAATATGGATTTACAGGTGATTCCCACACACCAAGCCCACTCTGCATAATACACGCAACCAGATTCGCATTTCGCATTACAATATTTGAAAAAAAAAAATGGACGTACACCCACAACAGGTGTGTGTGTGTGTGTATATATATATATATATATATATATATATATATATGTATGATGTGTGTGTGGTGTATATATATATATATATATATATATATATATCGATATATATAATATCTATATATATATATATATATATATGATATATATATATATATACATATATATATATATATCATATATATACATATATACATATATACTATATATATATATATATATATATATATATATATATATATATATATATATATATATATATATATATATATATATATATATATACACACACACGTATACACACGGTGGATTAGTGGTTAGCACGCTTCGCCTCACACCACCAGGGTCCGGGTTCGATTCCCGTCTCGGCCATGTGTGTGTGGAGTTTGCATGTTCTCCCCGTGCCTCAGGGGGTTTTTCTCAGGGTTCTCCGGTTTCCTCCCCTGGTCCAAAAACATGCACGGTAGGTTGATTGGCACCTTGGAAAATTGTCCCTAGTGTATGAATGTGAGTGTGTGTGTGTGTGTGTCTGTGTGTGTGTGTGTGCCCTGTGATGGGTTGGCATTCCATCCAGGGTGTATCCTGCCTTAATGCTCCATAGACGCCTGAGATAGGCACAGACTCCCCGTGACTCGAGGGAAGATTGGATAAAGCGGTAGAAGATGAATGAATTAATATACACATAGACACATTATATATATATATATATATATATATATATATATATATATATATATATATTCCGCTTCTTTTCGATTTGCAGCTTCGATTCAATATTACATATTAGTTAAATTGTTATTATTATTACGCTTAGCTTTAGATTCCGTTTTTACAAAGTGTAGCCACATTTTGGAGCGCTTCATTTCTTATAAACTGATGTTTAGATTAAGGTCCAGGCAGATTGAAACTGCAGAAGGTCCAGGCAGATTTGTTGAATTAAATAAATAAATAAATAGATTTCAGAAGGAATCAACAATAGGACTCGAAATAACATTTTTATAATAATGAATCTTAAGTATCTCATTCCAGACTCGGAAATGCTTTTCAATTCCCAACCCTAATTGTGTTACCCTTATTTCTAGCTAACTACACATCATTACAGAACATATTCGAGACGTGAATAATGTGAAGAAAAACATTCGTTTTGGTTTCTGCTTCCAGGTATATCGTGTGGATAAGAGACATACATGTCGCCGGGGTCACGGCATCGGCCTTGGAAGAATTTCACACGGAGACATGGCTCGTAAAACGTAGACAAATTCAAATCGCAATGTTTATAGCTAGAGGGCTCGCATTCGAACTCATCTATTTAAATATAATGCTATTAAAATCTGGCATTTGCATGGACTGCGAGCGTTCGCTGCACGCCAACCTCTACCGTTTCCTCGAATGACTGAATACATTTTCACATTAACGAGCAGTTCCTGATAAGAACGCCGTCTCGCTCGCGGGTCTGAATGGAGCCGTTGTGATGACTTAGAACATGTCAACTACATTTAAACAAACCACAGACTGAAAATGGAATATTCTGGCCTTTTCATTTAAATCAATTGTTATACATGCAAAGATCTGACATTGTGTTTGGCGCATTGACGGTGCGCTTGCAGTTCCTGTTTAAGCCGGTTCTTGTTTGTGTTTGCTTTCAGTGGTGACTTTACAAGTACGCCTTATTCCAGCACAGAGTATTCAGTCAGTTGTGCAGAACAAGCTGGCAAACATCACAAAAAATACAAAAAACACACAGTCTACACAGCCTCACACGCACATAGATACTGGAATTTCAAGTATAATAACAAATAAAAACACAAACTTACACCCTGCGTCAATAAAACATATCTGCGCTCAATTCTATGATGTGCTCATATTCCCGGGATCTTACACCCTACTGATGTCCTGTGTAATTAATGAGGCGTTTATCTAAGAGGTGAGTCTGTCTGAAATGCTACACCAGCATTAAAAATTATTTGGAGTAATTATTAATACTATTAATGTTGCAAAAGCGTATTAAGCCGTGACATACCAGCAGTCTTCGCCGTCGATGTCGGCGCAGTCGTCCAAATCGAGCACGTCCACCTCGTCCAGAGCAGACTGGTCCACCCCTGCATCGCTCGCACCAAGTGTCTCTGAATCGTAGCTCTCGGGAGACGAACTAGCGTCTGTGTGTTCTAGAGTGCGTCCAGATGCCGAGGGACAGGGAAGATCAAAAACTGGGCTGCTCTGCTCCATCTCCTCTTCATCCTCCAGCCTCGTGGCCTCAGGGAGACAAGACGCGTCTTCGGTCCTGCCCTGAGGAGGAGATGGAGTCCGGAGGTCCCCGCCCGAGCCGGTGTCCTCACAGCGCTCGTTGGCGTTTGTGCCGAGGCGCCGCGCAGTGCCCCGGCTGCGCAGGCTTTCGTTCTGGACCTCCAGGCGCCGGACGAGTTCACGCAACTTTCGGACCTCCTCCAGCTCCAATCCGGCCTGTTCGTCTTCGAACCCCGGGACCGTGCCGCCGTCTGCCTGCTGGGCCGCGCCTCCACTGTCGGGCACCACCATCGTCTCGCTCTGTGCGACAAAAACAACAGTGTTTCTTCTATAGACCAGGACAACTGTTTTCATATAGAGGTCTAAGACTAATTCTAAGACTTTAAATATTCAATATATATATAAAATATTCAATATATAATATATCCTCTCCGGTACTAATACTTGAATATTTAAAGTCTTATAATTAGTCTAATAATAATATACATAATATATACATAGTATAATAGTATACATAATCTTATTATGTATACTATTATATATACTATATATTATGTACATGTATGTGTGTGTGTGTGTGTGTGTATATATATATATATATATATACACACACATACACACATACATACATACACACACACACGTACATAATATATAATATATATAATAGTATACATAATATATATGTCTTCAGATTATCACTACTGTAAATTTTTTTTCATATAATCAGAATATTACAATTAATTCCACTTGTTTCCAGGGGCTTTCAGCTCTCTTCTTACTCTTGCGTAAGAGTATTGCTCGGGCGGTTTTTTTTTTCTGTTTTTCTTTTTTTTTCTCCAAATAAGCATGCTTCCACCTCACACTGTCATGACCAACCTCTCATTACATGCGGGAAGCAACAAAAATAACGCTTGGAAGGAAGGAAGGAGCAAAGGCAGTTAAAGTTGGCTAGTACAAATGTTCACATTCACGATTAGTACATTATCAATCACATGACACTATTACTTAGCTTTGAAATGCACAAAATAAAAAGGATTAGAGAGAGAGAGAAAAAGAGAGAGAGAGAGAGAGAGAGAGAGAGAGACTGCATTTGCAGGCCATGAATGAGTGAAAGGGAGGTTTTAAGGTTTCACCAGGAAAGAAAATGGAAAGAAACAATAACCAAAAAGGATGCCGATGTTAACGGGATAACCATGCACAAATCCAGTCATGAGAAGGAAATCCCTAATCGCCATTTAACGGCATAAATGCAGGATCGCTGGAGCCTGTTGTACAGTCAACCATTGTGTTTAAGGATTAAAACTGAAATTGTTTATAATAAACGAAAACAAAAATAATAGAGGTGTTTTTTTTTTCCAATCTTGAGTTTGAACTGCATTGTCTGTGGCTCCGAATATCAAAGAGACCAGACCTGGTCTCTCTCTCTCTCTCTCTCTCGGTCTCTCTATTATCAATCACAATGACACTCACAGATACAATTCAGATACAATGTATCCTCAGGAAGAATCCTACCTGGCCAGATTTACATTACATTTAAGACATTATCCAGAGGGACTTAGTGAGCTGTTGACGGATAAGGGCCTTTCTCAAGGGCCAAGTGTTTTGAACTTTGAGCAGGTGGTCACTTCATTAAAAGAAAGGATTAAAAAAAAAAGAAGAGCAATGTCTTCCCATCATTGGTAGCTAAACTATTTACAGGAAAATTATTCAAAGACATAATGCCACGTAAAATGGTGATTTTAAAACAAGCAGGAAAATCGAGCCACCAAGCGACACTTTAAATTGTTTAAAAGTAAGGAATAAATCATGACACGGGTGTGCTATTGCACATAAATAATCAAAAGCTGAGCAACAGTTACAACCCTGAGATTAACTCTTCATTTACAGTTACATTCAAAGGTTATGCTTATATATATATATATATATATATATATATATATATATATATATATATATATATATATATATATATATATATATATATATCTATACACACACAAACAATTTTTGTCATGGTACAGAGAAAGCAACGAGAAATGCCCCTTTGCTGTTACTATAGCAACGGAAACGCATTAGGAGAGGATTGATACGGGACGAGCGCCTACAATACCGCAGTTCAGCAACACTGGTGAAATATCGTGAGGATTTTCTGCCTAGGGAAATATCGAATCGCTGCACACTACAACCGAGCAATGGGCGATGTTAGCTAGATAACCAGCTAGCACTGGTGCCGGGTGAACAGAGGGAGGAGGAGGAGGAGGGGGGGGCTTATAATGCCTATATAGCCGTTATTAAACAACTTACTTCACTAAATGCGTCCAGATCTTCAATCACCAACCGCCTGGCTGCAACATTTACATGGAGATTTCTTTCTTTATCGAATTAATACTTTCCGCTGCCCCTTATCCTTATTTTCCTGCAGCCCTGGTAGGCAGACTGGCTGGCTGGTAGGCTGGCTGGCTAGCTAACTGGTTCCTTGACTAGCCAGTTTGTTATGAAGCACGGAGTGAAGCCGATTCTCCAATCAGATGAAAGATCCCGCCCACCTGCCGGAGATCCCGCGTGGAGCTATTTCGTCCCACGTTTAAGAGAGACCGCCTCCTGTATTCTGGTTGGCCAATCATATGCAGTTTTTTTTTTTATTAAGAAGCCAATCATAGGGTGTAGGCGGGACGTGTGGGAGCATGAGGAGGGGAATGACATGCTGTCGTGCTTGGAGATTTAGCGCTCCATGCTGGACGATATAATTCAGTGTCATGCTGAAAATTGTAAAGGATTTATTTGGGCTTTTTCTATTAATTTATCATTTCTTTTAGTTGTGATAATGTCTTTTTGCAACGCATGTGTCAAAGCATAAAGGGGTTGTAAAGTTGTATAAATTAATCTCTCTCTCTCTCTCTCTCTCTCTCTCTCTCTCTCTCTCTCTATATATATATATATATATATATATATATATATAATTCTAATGCCTGTTATAATTGTAAGTGTATCCCTAATGATCAAGATCAAGTTGGCAAGGTAAAACTCCCTGTACTGTCATGAGGAAACACACACACACACACACACACACACACACACACACACACACACAGGGAACCCATTCTAATATGGGTGGCACCTAGATGTCTATTCCTTCCAGTTCGAGCATTGACGAGATGTGCTGGACATTGACACAAGCATTGACACGACTAAATGCAGGACAGTTCGTGCAAACTGTGGTCCTGAGTCATTATAGTAGACTGTTGATATTAATTACAATCCAAATCCAACCTCAAAGTACTTAAGTTGCTCAGTATCTTTAGGCCGTTGGTGTGAAATCATCACTGGTGTTAAAAGTATTCACATTCGTCACTCAGGTAGAAGTCAAGATACTACGGTTTAAAAAAGACTTCAGTAGAAGTTGAAGTAGCAACTCAAGATTTTAACTAAAGTAAAAGTGTAAAAGTACTGATTTCAAAACTACTTAAAGTATAAAAGTAATGTAAGAAAAAAATACCATTAAGGATAAAAGCTTAGGCTGCTCAAATCATGATCACTAACTTGTTCAAATGTCGCTCTCAAACATCTCAAACTCCCTACTGTAGCTTAATTGGCGGAGGACAAAGAGAAAGCACCCGTTTGATAAATGAGTGGAGAAATAATCACTTTTAACTGTTTTTTGAGTAACGACCCCAACACTGGTTATGTCCTTGCTGGAGTGTGACATGATTTGTGTCGTGTGCAGGTGCGATGGATCGGGTACAAACCAACAGGGGGTCGGAATGGTTTATGTCAGGGGTCACCAACCTTTTTGAACCTGAGAGCTACTACATGGATACTGGAGTCAAACAAAGGGCTACCAGCTACTCCTCTGAAATAATACATTTGACTTTAGTTATATATCATTGTTTATGCTTAATAATAGTTATGTATCTGTGTGAAGACACTGATGATTTCCTACAATAATTATCAACAATCTGTTAACTACATTTTACAGTTTAGATGCATCTCACTGATGAGTTGTGGTGGGAGGTGGACTCACTGGTGGGAGGTGGTGGGAGGTGGACTCACTGACGAGTACATGGTGGGAGTTGGTAGCCCAGTGGTTAAGGTGTTGGACTCTGGACTGGAAGATCACTGGTTCAAACCCCACCACCACCACCACCAAGCTGCCTCTAGTGGACACTTGAGCAAGGCCCTTAACCCTCAATTACTCACTTGTAAGTCGCTCTGGATAAGGGCGTCTGCCAAATGCTGCAAATGTAAATGAGTTGTGCTTGAGAGCTACTCATGTGGTCCTTGGGGACAACCTGGTTCCCGCAGGCACCACATTGGTGACCCCTGGTATATGTTTATATGTCATCCAATCACAATCACATTCACTCTATCCGGATGGGGCGCTTTTTTGTGACAAGCTGGAAAGAAAACAAGCCCAAATGAAATGGAAGTAACGAGGCTATTTTTAAAATGTAAGGGGTTAGAAAGTACAGATAAATGTAAAGAGTAAAAGTAAAAAGTAGCCTGGAAAAGAATTACTCCCGGAACCTATAGATCCCAAAAAGTAAGGTAACAAAGTTTTTGTACTTTTTTTTTACGTTTTACTTGACACTGAACCTCCATAGAGAGGGATGGTGTTGATATGATCAGGCTAATCTGAAGAGAGGAAAGAGACAGGTACACTCATCAGCGTGAGTGAATGTATACTATACAGTGTGAGCACACACATGAGGGAATTCTTGGATTAGAGAGGGCCTGCTGCAGTAAACCACCATCAAGACACCTGAGTGAAAGTGAGTGTTCTATGAGAACATGAATGTCTGTTAATCAGGTCGTTCATTATCAGTTAGTTGGCTACTAAGTGTAAAAGAAATGTACTACAATGCAAATGACTAGCTCAAAATGCTACATGCTAAATATCTGTGTCTTGACTCACACCATATCAATAATTAAAGACCGTTCCTGCTTAACCTACAACAAATATTAATTCTTTTATTATTATTATTATTATTATTATTATTATTATTATTATTATTATTCATCTTCTACCGCTATGTTCGATCTTCCCTCAGGTCATCCAAGGCAGGGCACACACACACACACACACACACACACACACACACACACACACACACACACAAAAATCACACACACATTCACATACTAGGGCCAATTTTCCAAGGTGCCAATCAACCTACCGTGCATGCATGTTTTTGGACCCGGGGGAAAACCGGAGAACCCGGAGAAAAACCCCCTGAGGCACGGGGAGAACATGCAAACTCCACACACACACATGGCCGAAGACGGGAATCGAACCCGGACCCTGGCCACCGTGCCCCTATATTATTATTATTATTATTATTATTATTATTATTATTATTATTATTATTATTATTATTATTATCAGAAACCCCAGAGCACATTGGAAAGCATATGAATCTTCATTCAGATAGTCATCCAAGCAAACCAGAGACACCGGATGACCACAAGACGCCCTTCAGAAATGATCAAATTGATATTTAATAAAGTATTGTTTGGATTGTACAGCACTACTCGGTTGTTTATAGTTTCTCTGGGTAGAAAAACAAATTGTTATTTCATGAAAATGATTCAGTCCTGGGACATAAATAGCGATGCATGCAGGTGGATTTAAGGAAATGATAAGTGAAGAGGTATTATGAGAAAGTTCTTTGTTGCCGCCTGACAATGTGTTTTTATATTTTCTTTTATTTGAATAAAGCTAATTAAAATGAGGTCATGATGAATACATACATGGTGGTCACGTTTGAAGTGTTTCAAACAATTATTTTTATATTTGGGGTAAACAGGATGCAAATCAGTTGGTTCGAAAACCAACCATCACTGTATATTCACCGAAAGATCCTGGGAATATGCATTTGTCAGTTTTTTACAATGTAAAAAAATTTTTTTAACACTGAATATTTTGGTCTATAATGTATGTAAATTAGATAATGTAGGTAGATTATACTAGGGGCACGGTGGCGTAGTGGTTAGCACGTTCGCCTAACACCGCCATGGTCCGGGTTCGATTCCCATCTCAGCCATGTGTGTGTGGAGTTTGCATGTTCTCCCCGTGCCTCAAGGGGTTTTTCTCCTGGTTCTCCGGTTTCCTCCCCCGGTCCAAAAACATGCACGGTAGGTTGATGGGCACCTTGGAAAATTGTCCCTAGTGTGTGTGTGTGTGTGTGTGTGTGTGTGTGTGTGTGTGTGTGTGTGTGTGTGTGTGTGTGTGTGTGTGCTCGTGCCCTGTGCTGGGTTGGCATTCCCTCCAGGGTGTATCCTGCCTTAATGCCCATAGACGCCTGACATAGATACAGGCTCCCAGTGACCCAAAGGAAGATCGGATAAAGCTGTAGAAGATGAATGGATGAATGAATGAATGAAAAGGTAGATTATAGCGATTCAGGTACGGAGTGAGATATGGCTGATCATGTGTGTAAAGACTTTGTAGACCTCCTTGGAGAAATCTTTTTCATGCACTGGATGCATGGGCATGATGGGGTGTTTCTTAAGCAGGAGAAAAAAAGGAGATTTCTAGGCATCAATAAAAGCCACATTCAGCTTTGAATGTTTCAAGCTAAGACGAAACTAAATGTTTACCATGCTAACAACTTGGCTATTTAAACTTATCCGATGAAAGTCCTGCATGCTTCCGCTAGATGGCAGTAAATACTACAGTTTCATTTAGAGTGCGTTATTTAAAGATAATCATAACAATAGAAAAAAAAATCTTATCAACAAATGTCTGAGTACGGGTGGGATGTTTGTCTTGGAAGGATGGAACACGTTACATCATGCCATTATTTTGATTAGTGACAGTATTTAGTCGAGGGAAAAGTGTGAGAAAACAGGGAGGCACAAATTGATTTCGATTTCGAGGCCAAACTGTGGCGAGAAAGAGAGACTATTTGGAAAGTCTGCGCCAAGAAGTGTTTAGAGAATATAGTCAAGCACTGAGGCCACTGATAAAATATGCCTCCTTAGTACAGTATGTCCTTAAACATAAAAAAACCCGGAATCAAAAGCAATAATTATACATGACCTTATTGGCTTGGAATGTAATGGGTTGCATGCGAACGTGTTTCGCCTCCTCATGTCTGTGCATGCGCCATGTTTTTTTCTTTCCGGAAACCTTGCCAGCTGCTCTTAAGTGTCAGTGTATGAGTTTAACTATAACTTCATTCATTCATTCATCTTCTACCGCTATATCCAATCTTCCCTCGGGACATGGGGAGCCTGTGCCTATCTCAGGCGTCTATGGGCATTAAGGCAGGATACACCCTGTATGGAATGCCAACCCATCGCAGGGCACACACACACACATATTCATACACTAGGGACAATTTCCCATGGTGCCAATCAACCTACCGTGCATGTTTTTGGACCGGGGGAAAACCAGAGAACCCAGAGAAAAGCTCCTGAGGCACGGGGAGAACATGCAAACTCCACACACACATGGCCGAGATGGGGGGATCGAACTCGGACCTTGGCATTGCGAGGCGAACGTGCTAACCATTAAGCCACCGTGCCCCTAAGTATAACTATAACTTGCATAAAAAAATGTACAAAAAAAATAATACGATAAGGTCACTTACACGTGAATTTACAATAGGACACACCCTTGTGCACAGATGTTTTCACGCTTCACCTTTGATTCTTCTTTGCTGCAAACAGTTCAGAACTGCTTGGACTTTCCTATAAACACAGGCTCAGTTAACTAATGGCTACAGATAAGCAAAGGGAAGTTGGCACGCACCCAGTTATGTGTGCCAAAGAGTGCTACAACAACTTCGCTATACTTTGGCTAAGCCGCATGTTGCTTGTGTAGTTTTGATTGCTCCACAGCTACAACAAGGTCAAAGAGCCTTTCAGCTCACACCCTAATAGTCTGCTCCTATTCAGACGTTAAACAGGCGGCGTATGACTGGCCTGATAATGCCAGATTCACATCTGCAAAACAAAGGGCCATGGAATTGGGTTATGGAAAGTTACCGGATTCTGAAGCCATCCAAATCGTAGCCTTAATGTTGCGCTCGTAGCGTTCTAAGACACTTTATATGGCTCACTGACAATAAGCCGCTCTTTTGTTTTCTCCACGGACAAGCGTTAACAGGCACAAAGCCTTCAACTCTAGACTTGCTCTGTACAATATTTTCCCGGGAAAACATTACGCGTGCCAAAAAAGCCATCAGACTCCTCAATACAAAGGAACTGGACTGATACACACACACACACACACACACACACACACACACGTATGGACAATAACATAACAGAAAAATAATACAATGCTATTTGCACAATTTGCTAATTTGCACACTCCTATCTCCGAGTGCTCAAATGTTTACAACATATCACTCTATTTATCTATTTTTTATTTATCTTTTTTTTTGGCAAATTGTATAGAACATAGTCGGCACTACTGTGTAGTGTTTATAGTCTTGTCTTGTCACCCCCCCTTATTTATTTATTTATTTTTTGGGGCACATGTGCACTTTGCTTTTTATTCCTAATTAGTTTTTCTACTTTTCCTTTGTGTTTAGTTTAGAATTATGTACGGTCTAATCTAATCTAATCTAATACTGTGTATTGCTAATTTATGTTGTCTGTCATAGCACCTTGGTCCTGGGGAAAGGTTGTTTCGTTTCACTGCATATTGTTGAATTGACAATAAAAGCCTACATGACATGACTTCAAGTTAAAAACAACAACAACAACAACAACAACAACAACACATCCCCGAACTTTTTTTTGTTTCCTTAATATGAGCGTATGTAACATGAGCACACAAATATTTGAATAGCGGCAAGAGCTGTTCCTGTTCAACCTGTGTTACACATAAATTTAGCACATGGCTTATTCTTTCTAAAGGTATTTTGGTCACAAGGGCTTTTTTGTCGTCATTTGTAAACAGAAACACTGGGTAACGCCTGCACCCTTCGATTAGAAAACAATTCTATGCAGTCAACAAATAAATAAAAGAATACTTAAAAATGCATACGTATTGCATCTTAGCAAATCGGCATTGTGCAGCAGCGGTTTTCTGTTTAAAAGTTATTAGTTATAAACATACACACACACACACACACACACACACACACACAATATATATATATATATATATATATATATATATATATATATATATATATATATATATATATATATATATATATATCACCCATCTAGATATATACACATAGGAACCATTTAAATAAAGTCTTTGTGTGTGGCCCACATGTGTAATGCATCATGTGGAGTCTGTGTACTGCACTGATCAAGCTGATAATGACATACACTGATTAACATGCTAGTTTATTAAAAACTATTAAAAAAAACAATAATTTTTAAAAATGTTTTGCCTCAAAACCACATGTATGGCCAGTGCAGACTTTGATGAAGGGATGTTTTGTTAAAAAAAAATGGAAGAGAAAGAACAATAGAGGGTGGCACTGTGGGTCAAGCTGTAGCCTTGCAGAGCTGCAGGGTTCGATCCTGAGCTTGCGATACTGTCTACATGGAATTTTCCATGATTTCGTCCATGTCTGTTTGGGCTTTCTCTGTATTCCTAGCTTTATCTAAATGAACAACGACAGACGTATGTTATACCACATGTCTTGTTTGTGGAAAGAAAAATGATGATCTGTTTGTGGTACATTGAGGTCTTCAGTGCAATAGAAAGTTTATTGCAGAAGTCTATTGAAAAGTCAAGATATTGAACACTGACCCTCATTGTTAAGATATTGAAAATTATTTATTTATTTCATACTTTAAAAGAAAGTCTTCTTTTGTATTTGAATGCAGTTTGTAATATTTATAATATGTTGAGAAGATAATTTTCTTGCCATATTTTCTGTTACTTAAGGTCAATGAATCTCATTTATATTTTTGTAAACTGTGTAATTTGTGGCCTGTTAGTATTGATCTGTAAACCATCACAATGTATTTGAAGATTCAAGATTGGATTAAAATACATAGTTAAAGGTTTCTTTGAAACTGTTGAAAAATGGGAAACTTTTCATTACTTGTTTGTGAATTACAGGCTTTTATTTCAAGCCCCTTTTATTCTCACAAGCTCACAATATTATTATATATAATATATCTAATATCTTATTAGATAATCGACCGATAAGCTGTTTGGTGTCCAGGTGTGGCCTGTTTCCTCATTATTTTATGATTTATTAAAAACGTTGATTCCAAATGTTTAATTAAGTCTACAATCAGGAGGCACCTTAACGAATATAAATTCTATACTTATTTTGTACCTAAAGTTTGTATCAACCATACCTGAATTAATTTATTCTTAGATGGAGAGCTAAAGCACTATTTGTACATCACTCTGGATACGAGCGACTGCTAAATGCTCTAAATGTAAATGTAAATATTAACAGAGGGGGGCACGGTGGTTTAGTGGTTAGCACGTTCGCCTCACACCGCCAGGGTCCGGGTTCGATTCCCGTCTTGGCCATGTGTGTATGGAGTTTGCATGTTCTCCCCGTGCCTCAAGGTTTTTTTCTCCGGGTTCTCCGGGTTTCCTCCTGGTCCAAAAACATGCACGGTAGGTTGATTGGCACCTTGGAAAATTGTCCCTAGTGTATGAATGTGCGTGTGTCCTGCGATGGGTTGGCATTCCATACAGGGTGTATCCTGCCTTAATGCCCATAGACGCCTGAGATAGGCACAGGCTCCCCGTGACCCGAGGGAAGATCGGATAAAGCGGTAGAAGATGAATGAATGAATATAAACAGAGACAGGTTATCTCAAGATGCAAACCGCTATACACGAGTCAAGAGCAAATAAAGACTGATTAGACCGTGTTCGAAAACATCGAAAAACATCTTGGAGCACGTTACTTAAGATGAATTTTTACCAGAATGTTGAGAATGAGGACGAAATCATGATCTAAAGGACGCTACTGTCAAACCTGAAGGCAAGTATTATGTCAGTCAGTAAAACTGGGTCACTTGTGTGAGTGCTGATAGAAATAACTGTATACTTGCTTCTCCTGTTCAGTCAAATGCTGCCGATAACACAAACATATTGCAGAGTGAAAATAAACAGACGATCAGGCATAACTTTATGTTCCTCGATAAGTCATTAGATTATGATCACAAGACTAATATTGTGCTGATCCCCATTTTGCTGCCAAAATAGTTGTGAACTATCAAGCATTAACATCATTATCATCTTTAGCTACAAACATGCATCAGTGAGCCTTGAGCGCCCATGACCACTTTTGATAGATACTGACCACTGTGGACTGGGAACCCCCATAAGTGCTTGCCCATTTTTCAAATTGGAATACAATATGCTGCCTAATAAATCATGTAATGAGACAATCATGCGTTATTCAGTTACATTTATAGCACAACTGAGCAATGACTTACAACCTTTACAATTGAGGGTTAAGGGCCATGCTTATGGGTTGGTGGTGGTGAGAATTAAACCTGCGATCTTCCGGTCCAGAGGCCAATGCCTTAACCATTGAGCTACTATCTGACATGATCACTTTAAATGCCTGTAAAAGCCAATTGAGCGTGATTTTCACACTCCGAAGACCAGGCGGAAAGATAAAAGATTCATAAGCACCAAATAAAGGCTAACAACCCGCAGTTATTCAAACGTAGTCTAATTCTCTGGGTAAAAACAAAATCATGCTAAACTGGTTATAGTGTTTTATGGACTTTACATTGAAAACCATTTCACTGAAGATATAACCACATCTGGAGCAACAATACTCTGTCATTTCCTGCAGCTGAGTCTGAATAAGTGGGTTTGGAGTTGTTTTGGTTTTTGCATGGAGCTACTCTGATTTTATCTAAGGGGGAAAAAAAATGGATCCATTCTTTGACCACATGATTTTCACACACCCTAGCCACAATATTAGAAGTCACAATGCAAAAGAGAGATCTAATTCCCAAGAACAATGAAAGGTTTCAGTGCATGGTGAGTTTTCAGTTTACAAAAGGGAACTTCAAATGCTATTTATTCGGTGGTATAATTATTAGTCTGTAGTTTGTAATTGAAGTAGAAAAGCATCGTATATACAAAGTACTGTATGCCTGTAGACATCGTGTGGTACTGCATGCTGGATAAACCCCTTGTGGCTTTAGTAAAGAGACTCCTGAGTGCAGAGGGGGGGAAAAATCTTACTGGAGAGTCATTTATGAACACTCTATTCAGAACATACGAGCCTCAATGATGTCTGTCACTTTATGGCTTCATGACAAAGAGCTGAGCATGAAGCGAGAACAGCGTGCGCCAGGAACGGATGTTGCATTTCAAATGTAGTTTAAGAGGCAGGCCATTTGTTCAAGTTCATTAATAAATGTACGGAATGTCAAAATGATCAAAAAAACATTGAGAACTAGACTGAATGAGAGACTGAATATATATATATATATATATATATATATATATATATATATATATATATATATATATATATATATATCACAGGTTCACAGGTTAAATATTCAAATCCCACCAGCAACATCAAGCTGCCACTAGTGGGCCCTTGAGCAAGGCCCTTAACACTCAGTTGATCAGTTGTAAGTTGCTCTGGATAAGGGCTCTACCAAATTCCGTAAATATATATGCAAAAGTAATATGCATATATAGGGGCACGGTGGCTTAGTGGTTAGCATGTTCACACCTCCAGGGTCCGGGTTCGATTCCCGTCTCAGCCATGTGCCCCAGGGTTTTTTTCTCCGGGTTCTCCAGTTTCCCCGAATGTACGAATATATAAATATTAAATTATGTATTCGATTTTTTCAACAGAATAATAGTGTAAAGAATAATCTGACTTATTTCTAGATGCCTCCATGGTGTCTCTTTCGTTTGAGTTCTGAAGGCAGCCTACATACAAAAACATGCCCTGCTCTCATGCTCAAGCAAGTCAAATACAGCAAGACATTCTTAACTGGTGCAACGCTCTGAGAACATTCTTCATCACCCACAGATACACTTGTGTTTGCAGTTGCCGAGCTCCCTACGGAATTCTCTTCACCAACTCCCTCCCGGCTCGGCCAAATCTCCTGATCATACTGCCACGTTCGGGTCGATAAGAGACGTTCGCTAAGCAGCTTGAGGATATTTGAACATGCAAGTCGGGATCCTTGTTGGCTAGGAATGGCAAGCCTTTCTTGCTGAGACATGCTGAGAAATGTTGGCAGAAAATAAATAAAATAAAACAGCAAGTGCTCACCTTGTCACCAGATAAGATGCTGACACACAGTACACAGTATTTCTCAGCATTTGTAGCTAGAATAAGTTACAGGTAGAACTAGAAAATGTGAACGCTAGCTATACTATTTATTTCTATTCGAAAACTTTTTGTCTTTTCAATCAATATAAAGTATATACTTATGTTTTTAACGTACGCACTTTCAGCTGAATACATTTTTAGCATTTTCCTCAGGATTTAGAGATTTTATTTGATTTTTTATTTGATTTTAATTTGTTTGCATTTGCTTATAAATTGATATTTTGCATTTTCAGGAAGTGAAATATTGATTATTGTGTCAATACATTAACAGTGATAAAGGATCCAGAAAAATCCTTGAGTATACATGTATATATATATATATATATATATATATATATATATATATATATATATATATATATATATATATACACACACACACACACACACACACACACACATATACATATATATATATAGATATTATATATATATATATATATATATATATATATATATATCTATATCTCTGTATATATAGATATATACGTATATATATCTGCAAACCTGTTTCTTCCTGCTGCACCTTCTCATGCATTGTTTCAGTCTACAGGTTTACTCTAGCCACACCTTATGGATAAAATAACTTCTTTTGATAACGGAAGTATGACAAGAAGGCGTGGGCCAGACTCTTATCAGTCTTTTAACTGTCTAATGACTATAAACGCAAACAAACACGAATTTGCTTGCGATGTAGGTTTAAACCCAGAAATCCTGTCCAATATGGATTGAATATTATATCTCGTGGCAGATTCTGCTTAAAAGGCCGCGCAGGATTTAGCTCAGTAAGGGCACAAAAGAAAACATTATTTTATTGGCCCACTAAATGTAGATTTGGTTGATGAGCTGCCAGTGCCAACGTATACTATAAACCTAGATTTACACTCACAGTGCTCACAGCTGTAAAATATATAATGTGTAAAATAAAAATATGTAATATCAATAAATTAGAAATGGATCGAGTGGTGTAGATTAGGAATCATTTGAATTCAGGTTAATCCTTCTAGACGGTTAATCCTTTTTAATATTAAAACTTTCAACATTAAATAAAAATGGAAAAAGGTAATGGAAAAATTCAGGTAAACAATATAAAAATGAATAAAAAAAACCTTTAGAAAATGTCGCGCATAGATCTGCAAAGAAAATTAGACACAGACACAGACGGCTAGCTAATGTAGGAGTCGCCAGATGAAAACATAGGAAAATGTACATTCATTCATTCAACTTCTACCTTTTCACTCGGGTCACGGGGAGCCTGTGCCTATCTCAGATGTCTATGGGCATTAAGGCAGGATACACCCTGGATGGAATGCCAACCCATCGCAGGGCACACGCACACACACACACACACACACACACATACATACACTAGGGACAATTTTCCAAGGTGCCAATCAAACTACCGTGCATGTTTTTGGACCGGGGAGGAAACCGGAGAACACGGAGAAAAAACCCCTGAGGCACGAGGAGAACATGCAAACTCCACAAACACATGGCCAAGACGGGAATCGAACCCAGACCCTGGCGGTCTGAGGTGAACGTGCTAACCAATAAGCCACCGTGCCTGCTCGCAAATGTACATATTCTTTAATAATGATGATTTGTAAATCAAAATGTATAGTCATAAGAGTTATTTTCTCTTGAGAAGTCTTTGGTTATGGCACCATAAACTAATTGCTAAACATATATTGAAACATTCTTTTTAATATCCCACTGAGACCCTGGTGGAAAGTAGTATAGAAATACCCATAACAACACTATATGATCAGTTATTGGATGTTGGATATAACGCTCAGTGATCTGAGGTGTGGAACAATGGTGATCTGTGATTGGCTGTTAAGAATGATGATAAATAGTCATCCGTTGTTTGGAACAATGGTGTTGAATGATTGGTTTTTTTTTTTGGAATATCAGTAGATCATTGGCTGAGAATGCAGGTAATCAGTGATTGGTTGTTTTGAATAATGGTGATCAGTGATTGGTGGTTGGGAATAATCTTATCCAGAGGTTGGTTGTTGGGAATGGTGGTGGTGATCATTAATCTGTAATGGGGAGCAATGGTAAATAATGATTGGTGGTTGAGAATAATAACCAGTGATCAATTAGTTAATAGTGCTTATCAGTAATTTGTGGTTGGGAATAATGGGAAATATTGCTGATCATTAATTAATGGTTGGGAATAATGGAAAATATGTGATCTGTTGTTTGGAATAATGTGATCAGTAATTGGTGGTTGGGAATAATCAGTGTTCAACGAATCTGAATAATGTGATCAGTAATAATGTGATCATGTGATCAGTAATTAATGGTTGGGAATAATGGAAAATCAGTTATCTGTTGTTTGGAATGATGTAATTGGTGGTTGGGAATAATGGGAAATATTGCTGATCAGTAATTAATGGTTGGGAATAATGGGAAATCAGTTATCTGTTGTTTGGACTAATGTAATTGGTGGTTGGGAATAATGGGAAATCAGTGATCTGTTGTTTGGAATAATGTGATCAGTAATTGGTGGTTGGGAATAATCAGTGATCAACGAATCCGAATAATGTGATCAGTAATAATGTGATCATGTGATCAGTAATTGGTGGTTGGGATCTAATGGGGAATAATGGGAAATAGTGCTGATCACTAATTGATGGTTGGGAATAATGGGAATCTGTGAATAATTGGGAGTAATAGAAAAAGAATTATCAATCATCGGCTGTCTCAAGTGGAATGAGGCTACAAGACCCAGTGCTAATCAGAAGCAAAGCATTCTTTTAGCAAACGAACTAAAAGTCGTAGTAAATATAGCTAGCGCTTCAAGGCACTGTAGCATCATTCATTCATTCATTCATTTTCTACCGCTTTATCCGATCTCTCGGGTCACGGGGAGCCTGTGCCTATCTCAGGCGTCTATGGGCACCAAGGCAGGATACACCCTTTATGGAATGCCAACCCATCGCAGGGCACACACACTCACAAACATACACACACACATTCATACACTAGGGACAATTTTCCAAGGTGCCAATCAACCTACCGTGCATGTTTTTGGACCGGGAGGAAACCGGAGAACCCAGAGAAAAACCTCCTTGAGGCACGGGGAGAACATGCAAACTCCACACACACATGACCGAGACGGGAATCGAACCCGGATCCTGGCGGTGTGAGGCGAATGTGCTAACCACTGAGCCACCGTGCCTCTCCACTGTAGCATCATGAGTAAGGAATATTATTTTGAGAAAGTAGATAACGAATAAATGACAGTGATGATTGTTCACAAAGCCAACTACATTTGGATACTTCTACTGTTTTTCTCGCCAGATGTTGATTGTTTGTTTGAATGCACATTTTCCCTGCAGGAACTGGGACACTCGTGTAAACACGTCTATGCACGTGAAAGCTTTAACGTCTGCTGGCGGGACAACATGCCTTTATTTTGTGTAAATGTATACAAAAGTATTACAAAACTTTTATTTATGTCTTGTTTATCATTGTAGCATCTGCCCTAAATTATTGTCAATGTCATGTCATGTCAATCCAACCCATACAAACGGCAAGAGAAGGACCACTGCTCGAAGTATGTTTTAAACATCATTTTATTATTTAAACAAAAATATTTTTACATGTCATTTTCTTGATAACTCATAGCAGATACAGAGACACGGTCAGAAATGACAGCTACTGGCTGATGTTAAAACGTCAACGTTTGCGTTCGGTTGCTCAGATTCTCAATGCCACCTTAATCCATTCTCGGGAATGTGAAATAGAAAAATAAAAAAGAAAGAAATACACGTTTTATATTATATATATATGCATAAGTGGAATTACACAGGGTTTTTTTTTTTTACCATTTTTTTTTTCTTCCCCTTCTGTTTCCTTGCCTACGGCACTACGAAGAGACCATTAAATGATTTAAATGAGGGCAGGAGGTGAAGCAGTGATTAAGAGAGAAAATGACTTAAAATGGAGAAGGGGAAATGGGATTAGAGGAGAGTTGGTGATTGGGGGTTGTTAGAAAAAAAAAAAAAAAAGAGATACATGAAGAATCGCGGCCCGACAGGCCTCATTTTCCTTGACTGGTAGCCTTCTTTTCTTCTTCGATGTCTGTTAAAGAAGAATAAGGAAGTTTGTGTAAGAACGGTGGTGATGCAACAAGCATTATAAAAAAAAAGAAAAGAAAAAAAGCAGATATTGCAAGTGTCAAAAAAAGCACAAAGCTACAGTTCTGCTGAAGTAATCAGGGTTCATTTGAGTGCGTCCGTACAGTACGTCTTCTGAATATCCTTTAATCCATTCACTATCATGGAAATGACACTGTCCTCCTCCCGATCTAGTAAGGATTATGCATTAACACAATTATTAATACATAATTAGGATCGTCCGCATAAGGAAAAGTCTGTTTATTTTTAACTAGACGCTTTTTTTGCTTTGTCGTCCTTATCAGAGTCGCTCCGTTAACGCCAGAATCTTCTTGTGGACATTTTGTAGGCACACGAGGAAGTGCCTTATTTATTTGTTTATAATATACACAAATATCCTGCGCTAGACGTGTTTTTGGCTCGTTGTATGTCAACCGTGAGAATATAAACATATGAGAAGATTAACGTGGACAATCTCAGTGTGGTTACCCGTTAACCCTGTCTAAATAGTACACAACTGCTCCGAAAGCTGCTGATCACTTCTGCAAATCAAAGCTCCGAAGTTAAATAAACAGAAAATTTATATTGGCACATGGATTAGCACGATGGGCAAAAAATAGTAGTTACTGTATAAATATCAGTGCAATAAAAGTAAATATTAAGAGGTGTTTTTTCTTCTCCATATGAAAAGGCTTGGGTCGAGGGATGTTCCGCGATCGCACAATCAAAGGACATGCCTTTCAGGATCCTTTACTTGGCAGCAGCTTAGGCAGGTGAAGTGTGGACAAACATTCACTTCCACCGTTTCCTCTCATTCTGTCCGCGAGTTATACAAATCATCATATCTGCCCTTCAAATCTGTCGTTTGTGCTTTTCCCAATGTCATTTCACACAAAAGGGGCGTAGATATCGACACGCCTGGAACGCATGTGTAGAAGCCAAAGCCAAACGAAGGCCTCCAGCTGCTCTTACCCTCCTTTGTCGGAAGAGTGTTTTTCTCCGCGGTGCTGGTCTTTTTTAGACACCTCTTGTCGAAGTTCTGCACCTCCTTTTTGACTGGGTTGTCACCCATTTTTGCACGTCCTGTTGGAAACAGTTGAGATTTACTACATTTACATTTGCAGTATTTAGCAGACGCCCTTATCCAGGGCGACGTACAAGAAGTGCTTTAGGTCTCCACCTAAGTATCAATTCATTCATGAAGGGTAAATACAAACTTAAGTACACAATAATCATAGAGTTTTTTTTTTTTTTAAATAAGGATTCCTGGCTGGTTAAATCAAACTGGAGAAATTGCATGCTTAATCCAGGCCACTGGTATAAGTGTTGAGAAAATAACTGTGAGCGAATCAGATTTGTTCATTTTTACTTGCAACCTGCAACGCCAAAGCAGGTTCGCCTGCTGCTCTTTTCTCCCTGCTAATCCACGCCCCAATAACTAATGCCATTTTCTTTCCACATCATCACACCCCACCCATGAAATGAAACGTTCTCTTATCGGTTGGGTGCGTCGCCTGCTGAACGAGGTTGAGAAAGAGTTTGCGAATGCACAACTTACGTATTTTACAACCAATTCTGCCACTAGTTTCACAAAGGTATTGCTAAAGATATATTGCACCCCGTTTGGTTTGAGATTTTGTCTTCAGTTAGACGGTTTGCACAATCGTGTATATACGTTGCTGGAATTGCCGAAAGCAAAAGTCATCCTCGGTCCATTTTCAGCATGTGCTTTGTTTCATCGAATCTCACGTGACAGCTCAGCCCACACATTGCTACGCATTACAAAAAGCCCACTGTTGTAACTCTTTGCAGACATCATGCATTTATAGCAAGCCTACACTCTTTAATGAAACGCCACGCAGTTACTGAGAGTTCCTTATCTACAGGTGTCTTTACACAAGCGATGGGTGTGGATTAAGAGCACACACACACACACACACACACACACACACACACACACACACACACACACACTGTGTTTTTCACTGACGAGAAGGTAAGGTAAGGTCACCTTGCACTATAATTAAGCAGTCTGGTGTTGTGTCTGCTGTGGTTCTGCTATAAAAGAAAACACTAGTGCATTCACCTGTTCTTAACAATGCACATGCACTGCACAATACATAGTAAATAATACTAATATAATACATACTTAATGTAACAAGAATTGCACCACATTTCAATGCCACTGTACCACATCATGCATGCAGTCCTATTTCATTTCATCATTCCATGTTTATTTATTTATTTGCACTATCGAAGTGTCACGTCTGCACCATTTACGCCCTATTATTGCGCAATCGAAATATTTAATCTCACAAACACTCAAGATTCAAGATTATAACACGCTGTGTCACGTGTTATAACGTATATAAACTGTACATCAATACACCTGGGACATGGAGGAAGCTCCAGGGACTAATCGAGGTGAACGCAGGACTAGTCTTGATTCCTAGCCCAGTCCTAGAACAGAGGTTTGTTTATTTATCGAACTTTTATAAAGAAAAAAACAAACAAACGTTTGCACACTGTTTGCAGAACTGATTACAACACGTAGAAAACAAATAAGATAGAAATAACATATACTGTATATCAATGATGTACTGAACATATTAACAGCTCTATATTTAGATACAAGTTTAGGGTTGCAAATGTCTTCTTCTTCAAATATAACCGCTTACCTGAAAGTGTCCTCGCACTAAAAGTACACGTTTAGGAGAAACTGTATCTGTTTGTATGTGTATGTGTGTGTGTGTGTGTGTTTGTTTAATCCGCGAGAGACTAGCGGTTTAATAAGTAGGAAATCACGCCCTGACATGCAAATCCCCGCGCTCTGATTGGCTCTTATATACGATTCTCCCCTCCCACTTTAACTGTCGTCTTAGAAACAGCTCAGTTCTGTGAGTGAATAAATATCTAAATGTATATATATATATATATATACACACACACACATATACATACATACACCACACACACACACACACACACACCATATATATATATATATATATATATATATATATATATATATATATATATATATATATATATATATAAGTATACATGACCCTATATAGATAAATACAATAAATCCCACAAAAAAAGATCCATTCTGTCTATTAGATTATTACTCTGGATATGAATCGGTACTTGTCCGATGTAGTGCACCAGATGTCGTATATTGGATATTTGGGGTCAGATGGTACAGCATAAGTCTCTGGTTCCTGTTCTGACTTCATACGCAACAGCGTGCTCTTGTGGTTAGCTGCAGTGGATAAAACAGGACAAATAATGGTCCCATTTCACCACAATTCAACAAACTGGATCAATTATTATCATTATAAGCCCTTTAACAAAGAACAAATGATTTTGCTGTTAAGGTTTATTTGAACAAGTAACAAAATGATGGAGTACAGTATAACAACAATTAAACATAATAGACAAAATGAGAAAGTAAATAGTTGACATAACTTTAATATAATTTGTAGATTTTTTAAAAATTTGTTATTATGGGTTATAGGAATATGGACAAATTATATATTATATATAAGACAAATTATATCCTGGAATAAAATGAAATGAAATACTTAGATGTATATGTGCAATACATACAAAATAAATGAGGTATAAATGAGTGCATGTATCAACAATGCATAGACGATTAAAAAGTAAACATTTTGTTTTTTTTAATTACATAAAAGGCTAAAGGTAGAGTGCAGCACAATCCAGGTAGGCAGTGTCGAGTGTCAAGGATGTACCTATTGTACCTATTTTATTTGCAAAAGCAAAACAGGTCACCTCACTTCGGTAACATGACGCTTTACTACAAACGTAAACACATAATAATCTATTTATTGGTCGGGCATTATTGTAACATGATGGTGATCCACTAGGTATAAGTTTAGATATGTGATATGATTTATACGCTCATATTTATAGTAAGAGTATATGATTAAATTCATAAGTCAGTCGACATATGATTATGGTTCAGAAATGCCAAGTCTCTTTTTAATAAAGAACCCTGAGATAAAATAATTAATACCAACAGGTGACCAAGCGTTACTGAATTACATACTCAGCAGGAATGTGATTTCACAAACTGGCCACTGATAGTTTCTGAATATATAAAAAAAAATACAATTTAATAAAAGCCTATGTGCATGTTTTCCATAAAAAAAAAAAAAATACTGATACAACCTCTTTACAAAGTTCCACGTTTCTGACGCATGAGGAGATCATTTCAAAAATGTCAAGTTTGACGGGTAAACAAAAGAAGTGCAAATAATTCTGAAATAAAAACAACAACAAAACATTTTAGTAAATTATTTAAATATCCTCCATGTTCATATGTATGAATACGAGTTGTGTATTTGATAGTTGCTATAAACCTGACCTGTGAGAAAATGCTGTCTGTAATGGAATTAGTCGTTATTTTCTATGTCTAATTTGTCCTAATAAGGTTCCTCATCCTGAGCGTCTCGTCAGCACGTCATATATGGCAGTGGTGATTCCCCAAGAGATGCAGGAGCGCAGGATGACCAGAGATCCTCCGCGGTACAGCAATACCAAACTCCGCTGCCGTTTCTGCCACAGCCGATGCCAGCTTGCCCTCACTCCCAGGTTTTCTTCAATGACCTGGGCCTGCATGTTAGCCACCAACACGGACAGCGGATACAAGGGCAAGCTGATCACAAAGGAGCTGACCATCCCTGATACAAATGATGAGGCGATGGGCGGGCAATCGTTCTCATGCAGCACTTTCCACAATGGATCCTTCATGCCGAAGTAAAGCCCACTTCCTAAGGCATTACGAGTAAGACTGGGTAAAAAAGCCCGGTACCATCCTTTCCCTAAGGTCTCGGAACTCATCCGGGCCATAATTTTGCTGAGAGTGGGAAAGTTGCGATCATTGCCACTGTTTTGTAGGATACTCTGTACGCGCTCGAAGGGGGTAAATAACAACGACTCCACTACCCCGGTCCCGAGCCCGGCCAGAGCAGGAAGCGTTGCTCGGGGAATATATGGCTCAGCCGAAGAGGAGAGCTGCTTCTGGAGCGTGTTCTGCAAGCCAAAAAGGACGGTTCCCTGAAGAGTCTTCATCAGCAAGGGTGGCACGACTCCGCGGTAAAGCTTCAGCAGTCCTTCGTTATACAGCTGTAATACGGTCTCGTGGATCAGGGTGCTGTGTAACTGCTGGCGAAACACCGTTTTATACACAGGGAAAGTGGTGATGGTGCAGATGAGGCTGGAAACTCCGCCGTGCGTATAACTTTGGAAAGAAATACCTGGCTCGGAGGCGACATGCTTCCCGGTGATGTCCGCATGGTTTTGCTGAATGTCTGGCTTTGGTGAATGGGACATGCCTGAGGTAGAAAAAACAAATTAATGATAAAACACATTATAGTCTGGTTATGTTCTTAACTATTAAAATAAAAAACAATTCAGGTAAATACAATTTTAATTACTGATTCAAGCCAAAGGTTCCGAAATGCAAAAAAGAAGCTCCTACAGTGCAAACATGAAGACCAAGATCATTTCTCATGTGCAGTTATTAGTCTACATTGTATTTGTATTTAGATTTTTTACTTCAGTCTCATTTGGATGAAAATTTTCTTTCTTTCTTTCTGGATATTGTTTTTAGAAAAATCTTTGCGCATTTGATTGCTTTATTACCTCAAAATGATAACTGGAATTTATACATTAAAAAAATAAATCATAAAATAACAAATAAAAAAAACTATTTCAAACGTTGTCGCTCGTTGTTGTCTCCTCGTTCCTCCACTTTCCATTCTGCAGCATGGTATGTGTTTACCTGTTCAGAGCGCTCCAGGATATAGCATATGGTGCCCCAGTAATAATGGTCCATAAGGAAACACAATGCTCCATGTGTAGTTAATCGAGTAAGTCATGGAATATATATGTGGTTAGCACGTTCGCCTCACACCTCCATGGTCGGGGGGTTCGATTCGCGTCTCGGCCATGTGTGTATGGGGTTTGCATGTTCTCCCCGTGCCTCTGGGTTTTTTCTCAGAATTCTCGGGTTTCCCTCTGGTTCAAAAACATGAACGGTAGGTTGATTGGCAGGTAGAAGACGAATGAATGAACGATATATTCGTTCATTCATCTTCTACCGCTAAATCCGATCTTCCCTCGGGTCACGGGGAGCCTGTGCCTATCTCAGGCATCTATGGGCATTAAGGCAGGATACACCCTGGATGGAATGCCAACCCATCGCAGGGCACACACACACACACACACACACACACACACACACATGCACACACTAGGGACAATTTTCCAAGGTGCCAATCAACCTACCGTGCATGTTTTTGGACCGGGAGGAAATCCCCCTGAGGTACGGGGAGAACATGCAAAATCCACACACACATGGCCGAGACGGGAATCGAACATCGAACCCGGACCCTGGCGGTGTGAGGCGGACGTGCTAACCACTAAGCCACCGTGCCCCTTGAATTATATATATATATATATATATATATATATATATATATATATATATATATATATATATATATATATATATATATATATATATATGGCAAATGACCTGATCCTGACCCATCATGCATTGGTCAGCTCTAGGTTCAATACTATTCCAATGTTAAGACTTCAGCAACGTTAATCCAAAATGGCCGTGCCAGGATTCATCGAGCTCAAATTGCGAAAGAGTGTTTCATGGATACATGGATTGGCCATCCAGATTGTGCAGAGTAGCTCAACACTCCCATCATCAACACAAGATCTTGGTGAAAGATTATTTTACGGGAATATGTTGTGACATTGCAGAAGGTTTTCAGAACGATTCTGCTAAACACGCGTGCTGTAACCAAAGCTAAAGGCGGTCCAACGTAATATTAATGTGTGCAAATTATTAGTGCATCTATACATATACATCGTTTTTCTGCCTATTCACCGCTGTGACAGAGTTAATGCATGTTACGCTGCCACCTACTGGTTATGTATGATTTTACAACATGGATTAAAGTACTCTCTGTTCAACCTTGAGTGTTTTGTTTATATTGAACTGTGATATTAAAGGTTTTTTTTTTTTACCCTCACATTTTATTTGATGAAAATATCATTCATTATTTTATACGGGTTTCAGTGGATGTATTCAGTAAAATCCTACTACTAATTATTGTATAAATATCTAATACTCAATTCAATTCAATAAATCTGTGCAAGAGAGGAACTAGACTAGGGGTTATTTAGAAAGTAAAAGTGCACCCAAGGACTAACTAGATCTCATTTCATGTCCATGGATTTTTATTAACAATTTTACAAACAAATAAAGTATTATGAGGTTAATGTATAAGTCCTTACAGATTGTGTCATAATGCATTATAAAACACCAATTACCTTTTATTATAATATATGATATTATAATAATATCATATATTCATTAACATTACAATATATATTATTATAATGTGTGTTTGTTTAAAATGGATTCATACTTTATGTACATACTATATATTACAATGACTCCATGATTTTGAAGTGATGTCACAATATTAAACGGAGTGATTTGTGTTTTAGGGAGATGAGTTTATCTGCTGATGAGAAAAAAAAAACCCGAAATAACATTTTTAACTTTTATCTAAGATTTCTCTTTTTCTTCTAATACGTCCTGTCAAGTATGTTACTCCGGTCATCTGTGTTAATTTATGAACTGTTATGTGTGGTTTTTATTCCATGAATCTTTTGTTTTGGGTAAGAATGGTACTTCAGCCATGTTTTAGTTTACACAGCATTTTTCCGTAACACATATAACAAATAACAAACATAACAAATCAGATGTGAATTTCAAATATTCATATTTCAAAGGTCATTAGAGCGTAACCAAACAAAATGCCAAATAATCACTTTAGCACATTAAGGGGATGTTTTATCCCACCAACTAGTATATTTACCAAAAAAAAAATATATATACAGACGTGGACAAAATTGTTGGTACCCTTTGGTCAATGAAAGAAAAAGTCACAATGGTCACAGAAATAACTTTAATCTGACAAAAGTAATAATAAATAAAAATTCTATAAATGTTAACCAATGAAAGTCAGACATTGTTTTTCAACCATGCTTCAACAGAATTATGTAAAAAAATAAACTCATGAAACAGGCATGGACAAAAATGATGGTACCCCTAGAAAACACAGAAAATAATGTGACCAAAGGGACATGTTAATTGAAGGTGTGTCCACTAATTAGCATCACAGGTGTCTACAACCTTGTAATCAGCCATTGGGCCTATATATATGGCTCCAGGTAATCACTGTGTTGTTTGGTGATATGGTGTGTACCACACTCGACATGGACCAGAGGAAGCAAAGGAAAGAGCTGTCTCAAGAGATCAGAAAGAAAATTATAGACAAGCATGTTAAAGGTAAAGGCTATAAGACCATCTCCAAGCAACTAGATGTTCCTGTGAGTACAGTTGCACATATTATTCAGAAGTTTAAGATCCATGGGACTGTAGCCAACCTCCCTGGACGTGGCCGCAGGAGGAAAATTGATGACAAATCTAAGAGACGGATAATCCGAATGGTAACAAAAGAGCCTAGAAAGACTTCTAAAGAGATTCAAGGTGAACTTCATGCTCAAGGAACATCAGTGTCAGATCGCACCATCCGTCGTTGTTTGAGCCAAAGTGGACTACATGGGAGACGACCAAGGAGGACACCATTGTTGAAAACGAATCATAAAAAAGCAAGACTGGAATATGCCAAACTACATGTTGACAAGCCACAAAGCTTCTGGGAGAATGTCCTGTGGACAGATGAGACAAAAATCGAAGTTTTTGCCAAGGCACATCAGCTGTATGTTCACAGACGAAAAAATGAAGCATATCAAGAAAAGAACACTGTCCCTACTGTGAAACATGGAGGAGGCTCTGTTATGTTCTGGGGCTGCTTTGCTGCGTCTGGCACAGGGTGTCTTGAATCTGTGCAGGGTACAATGAAATCTCAAGACTATCAAGGAATTCTAGAGAGAAATGTACTAGCCAGTGTCAGAAAGCTTGGTCTCAGTCGCAGGTCATGGGTCTTGCAACAGGACAATGACCCAAAACACACAGCTAAAAACACCCAAGAATGGCTAAGAGGAAAAAATTGGACTATTCTAAAGTGGCCGTCTATGAGCCCTGACCTCAATCCTATTGAGCATCTTTGGAAGGAGCTGAAACATGCAGTCTGGAAAAGGCACCCTTCAAACCGGACACAACTGGAGCAGTTTGCTCATGAGGAGTGGGCCAAAATACCTGCTGAGAGGTGCAGATGTCTCATTGACAGTTACAGGAAGCGTTTGATTGCAGTGATTGCCTCAAAAGGTTGCGCAACAAAATATTAAGTTAGGGGTACCATCATTTTTGTCCATGCCTGTTTCATGAGTTTATTTTTTTACATAATTCTGTTGAAGCATGGTTGAAAAACAATGTCTGACTTTCATTGGTTAACATTTATAGAATTTTTATTTATTATTACTTTTGTCAGATTAAAGTTATTTCTGTGACCATTGTGACTTTTTCTTTCATTGACCAAAGGGTACCAACAATTTTGTCCACGTCTGTATATATATATATATAAAATATAGTATGTATGTGTATATATATATATATATATATATATATATATATATATATATATATATATATTACTGTTACCATGGTTACTGTAATAAAACTGTAATGATTTTAGTTCAGGGCACGGTGGCTTAGTGGTTAGCACGTTCGCCTCACACCGCCAGGATCCGGGTTCGATTCCCGTCTCGGGAATGTGTGTGTGGAGTTTGCATGTTCTTCCCGTGCCTCAGGGGGTTTTTCCCCGGGTTCTCCGGTTTCCCCCGGTCCAAAAACATGCACGGTAGGTTGATTGGCACCTTGGAAAATTGTCCCTAGTGTATGAATGTGTGCGTAAATGTGTGTGTGTGCCCTGCGATGGGTTGGCATTCCATCCAGGGTGTATCCTGCCTTGATGCCCATAGACGCCTGAGATGGGCACAGGCTCCCCGTGACCCGAGGAAGATCGGATGGAGTGGTAGAAGATGAATGAGTGAATGAATGAATGATTTTAGTTCAGTGGTGTGAAAGTTCAGCATTTGTAGGATGTGTTTTATTGGGTGATCATATGAAATGGGTATTCTAATTTTTAAACCCATTCACACAAAAAAAGATTATTTGTTTCCTTTAACAAGATAAAAGGGGGAAAATGTAGCTCCATTTACTTAAAATGTAAAAGAAAAACAAACAGCCAAAATGTAATAGGTAATAAAGGCACGTTAACGTTGTTTTATTTATTTATTTTTTGATACAATCATTGTGTACAATAGTATTTCACGGAATTATATTTTATTGGGGTATTTATTGGATATTATTTAATGTTATTCCTACCTTGAAACAACTGTCAATCAGGTGGATAACGGAAGGGTGGATTATCTTGCAGACCGGGAAGAAATTGAAGGGAGCACCTTATTTTTTCCCCTCGTCTTTCCCTGATCCACTCCACTGTTCCAGCATTCTTCTTCTATCGATTTCATTAATAAGGGCTTTTTTTAAATCGATAAAAAAATGTAACCGTAATTCGAACACGTACTAATGTAAAACCCGTCCTGCCTGTCCTTTATACCCGCTCACATCCCCCAAACAGTGCAGCAAATTAGCGCCCCGCACAGCCAATCACAAGCGTGTGACGCCCGTGACACGAAATCACATCATCATTCAGTATCGACTCAAAATGACTAAAACAGACAATTCGGAACGGCATAAAATCGCAGATCTTCGCATTTTGAAACCTGATTTATTTCATCACGACTGGCCGGATTTATTTGACATAGTTGGTGCTATGATGGTGTTGGCGCACGGCGGACTCTATTCAGGGTGACACCGGTTTAAGGATGATGCTCGAAAGGGCCTGATGGGTGCGCTGTCTGGGGAAAGTAAGTGCACCCTGGAGTTTCTCCCTTTTTTCACCTTTTCCTAAAAAGCATTTTAAAAAAGAATTGTGGTGAGGAATAAATTTGGACATTCCAACATTTATTCCTACTTTAAATATTTGAAATCGTACATCAAATCAGGTACACTTAATTAGATAAATAGATCTCTCCATATACATACACACACGTGTGTGTGCATATATATATATATATATATATATATATATATATATATATATATATATATATATATATATATATATATATATATATATATATATATATATATACATATACATACATACATATATATGTATGTATATTTGGTTAGAAAAAATTTCTAATTTATCTGTTTATCATTCCGTGGCAGGACAATGCAAAAAATGTGAAAAAACTAGTCAAGATTTCAATTAATGTTCAGCTGACTGTAACAGTTATTTGGTTACAGTCCACATTTTTTGCATTGTCCTGCCACGGAATGATGGACAGATAAATTAGAAAGTTTTTCTAACAAAGCGAATGTTAAAGTCACGCTTTAATGAACACCTGCACAACACACCCATGCAATTAACCGATACTCATGTTCCTGTCAGTGAAAAACTAGAATTACCTCAGGTTTACAGGCTTCACACAGGCTTAAAAATAAACATGTCTTCGTCTTTCTCCTAGTAGCATCTCACAGTCCCCTTTTTTACCTGCACATTCATGCATTTCTTCCATCACCACATGACAGCAGCATAATTCATAAAATCCTTACTTACTCTTACATCATAATGGCTGTCCTTCTTTGAGCTATTTACTTAAAAGCTTGTTTCTAGTCAGAACTAAAGGTGAATCTGTTCTCACTACTTACCTTAGCATAGGTGTTTTATAATAAGTTGAAATTCAGTTGAAATAGTATTCCTCGATTAATAAACGCTAGACAACAGTATATTCAAAGCTCTTAAAGATATACTTTTTTTTAAGTGTTAATGCAGGATATTCCCTTCTGGATGGACGTACAGATTCACACTTCCCAAACACCCAGCAGAGTTTATCAAATTATGTAAATCTCAAAAGACAAAATATCAGGTACAGGTACAGAAACAGGTACAGGAAACATGCTGGAATTTTAATCACTTTTGTTGAATGGGTCATGCCAGCTGGCAGGAAATCATCCAAGGTGTTGCAGCTGATAGAAAGTGAACTCCAGGCTGTATAGGGCATATATATATATATATATATATATATATATATATATATATATATATATATTATAGATATATATATATAGATATATATATATATATATATATATATAGATATATATATATTACTGCTGTCATGGTTCATGTAATAAAACTGTAATGATTTTAGTTCAGTGGTGTGAAAGTCCAGCATTTGTAGGATGTGTTTTATTGGGTGATCATATGAAATGGGTATTCTATTTTTTAAACCCATTCACACAAAAAAAGATTATTTGTTTCCTTTAACAATATAAAAGGGGGAAAATGTAGCTCTATTTACTTAAAATGTAAAAGAAAAACAAACAGCCAAAATGTAATAGGTAATAAAGGGACGTTAACGTTGTTTTATTTATTCATTTTTTGATCATTGTGTACAATAGTATTTCACAGAATTATATTTTATTGGGGTATGTTGGATATTATTTAATGTTATTCCTACCTTGAAACAACTGTCAATCAGGTGGATAACGGAAGGGTGGAAGGGAGAAATTGAAGGGAGCACCTTATTTTTTCCCCTCATCTTTCCCTGATCCACTCCACTGTTCCAGCATTCTTCCTCTATCGATTTCATTAATACGGGCTTTTTTTTAAATCGATAAAAAAATTTAACGTAATTCGAACACGTACTAATGTAAAACCTTACATTAGTCCTGCCTGTCCTTTATACCCGCTCACATCCCCCAAACAGTGCAGCAAATTAGCGCCCCGCACAACCAATCACAAGCGTGTGACGCCCTCACATTTTCGTAAAATGCATTCTTAAAAAGAATTGTGGTGAGGAATAAATTTGGACATTTCAACATTTATTCCTACTTTAAATAGTTGAAATCGTACATCAAATTAGGTACAATTAATTAGATAGATAGATAGATCTCTCTCTCTCTCCATATACATACACACACACACACACACGTGTACGGTGTATATGTATAATATATAGATATATATATATATATATATATATATATACATATATAACAAAGTATATACATACATATATATGTATATATGTGTATATATATATATATATATATATATATATATATATATATATATATATGTACAGTCATGTGAAAAAAAATTAGGACACCCTTTGAAAGCATGTGGTTTTTTGTAACATTTTTAATAAATGGTTATTTCATCTCAGTTTCAACAATACAGAGAGATTAAAGTAATAAAACTAAACAATGAAAACTGAAGAAAAGTCTTTTCAAGATCTCACATGTATTCCCTTTTAAATTGGCTCAGATCTCACACAGGTATATCACACCAGGTGCACATAACTAGTAGATCGTTACTCTGCATGTTGAATGAGGCTTGCCCTATTTAAACCTCAGAACATTTAGTTTGGTGTGCTCCTGACTGTTGAAGTGAGAGTGAGCACCATGGTGAGAGCAAAAGAGCTGTCAGAGGACTTCAGAAAAAAGATTGTAGCAGCCTATGAGTCTGGGAAGGGATTTAAAAAGATCTCAAAAGATTTTGAAATCAGCCATTCCACTGTCCAGGAAGATAGTCTACAAGTGGAGGGCTTTCAAAACAACTGCCAACATGCCCAGGACTGGTCGCCCCAGCAAGTTCACCCCAAGAGCAGACCGCAAGATGCTAAAAGAGGTCTCCAAAAACCCTAAAGTGTCATCTCGAGAACTACAGCAGGCTCTGGCTACTGTTGATGTAGAAGTACATGCCTCTACAATCAGAAAGAGACTGTACAACTTTAACTTGCATGGGAGGTGTGCAAGGAGGAAACCTTTGCTTTCCAAGAGAAACATCAAGGCCAGACTGACATTTGCCAGAGATAAAGTTGACAAAGACCAGGACTTCTGGAATAATGTTCTTTGGATAGATGAGTCCAAAATTGAATTATTTGGACACAACAGCAGAGGACATGTTTGGCGTAAACCAAACACAGCATTCCAAGAAAAGAACCTCATACCAACTGTGAAGCATGGAGGTGGAAGTGTCATGGTTTGGGGCTGCTTTGCTGCAGCAGGACCTGGTCAGCTCACCATCATAGAATCCACCATGAATTCTACTGTGTATCAGAAGGTGCTTGAAGAACATGTGAGACCATCAGTTAGAAAATTAAAGCTTAAGCGGAACTGGACCATGCAACATGACAATGACCCAAAACATACTAGTAAATCAACCAAAGATTGGCTGAAAAAGAAGAAATGGAGAGTCCTGGAATGGCCAAGTCAAAGTCCAGATTTGAATCCCATTGAGATGCTGTGGGGTGACTTGAAAAGGGCTGTATGTGCAAGAAACCCCTCAAACATCTCACAGCTGAAAAAGTTCTGCATTGAGGAGTGGGGTAAAATTTCCTCAGACCGATGTCGGAGACTACAAGAACCGTCTCACTGCAGTTATTTCAGCCAAAGGAGGTAACACTCGCTATTAGGGGCAAGGGTGTCCTATCTTTTTCCTCAGTTAGAATAGGCATTTTTGTAAAATGACATTTGCAGAAGATCTTGAAAAGACTTTTCTTCAGTTTGCATTGTTTAGTTTTATTACTTTAATCTCTCTGTATTGTTGAAACGGAGATGAAATAACCATTTATTAAAAATGTTACAAAAAACCACATGCTTTCAAAGGGTGTCCTAATTTTTTCACATGACTGTGTATATATATATATATATATATATGTATACTTTGTTAGAAAAAAATGTAAATTTATCTGTTTATCATTCCGTGGCAGGACAATGCAAAAAATGTGAAAAAACTAGTCAAGATTTCAATTAATGTTCAGCTGACTGTAACAGTTATTTGGTTACAGTCCACATTTTTTGCATTGTCCTGCCACGGAATGATGGACAGATAAATTAGAAAGTTTTTCTAACAAAGCGAATGTTAAAGTCACGCTTTAATGAACACCTGCACAACACACCCATGCAATTAACCGATACTCATGTTCCTGTCAGTGAAAAACTAGAATTACCTCAGGTTACAGGCTTCACACAGGCTTAAAAATAAACATGTCTTCGTCTTTCTCCTATTTAATACGCTGACCTTGATTATATGTCTATGAAATGCATTTAGAATACGTTACCAGATCACTTTGAACAATTTAGTCGTATAGAGCACAGTAGCATCTCACAGTCCCCTTTTTTACCTGCACATTCATGCATTTCTTCCATCACCACATGACAGCAGCACAATTCATAAAATCCTTACTTACTCTTATGTCATAATGGCTGTCCTTCTTTGAGCTATTTACTTAAAAGCTTGTTTCTAGTCAGAACTAAAGGTGAATCTGTTCTCACTACTTACCTTAGCATAGGTGTTTTATAATAAGTTTAAGTTGAAATAGTATTCATTCATCTTCTACCGCTTTATCCGAACTTCCCTCGGGTCACGGGGAGCCTCTCAGGTGTCTATGGGCATTAAGACAGGATACACCCTGTGTCACGAACCTGTCTCCTCCCGCCGCTGCACTTCCTCAATCACAGTCGCCTAGCTACTGATGAGCTCCAGCTGCCTCTAGTTGGAGTCATCAGTAGCTTAGGCTATTTAAACCCGGCTCTCCCTGCACTCCACGTCCGGGCTCGTACTTTATCAGTTAAGAGCACGGGCGCACGCTCGCAAATGGTTTTGTCTGACTAACCTCTTGTCTTTTTGGTCTACGCGTCAGGTCCTGTTCCCGTCGGTCCAGCCTGACCGAAATCTCCAGTCCCACGGACGCCTCCCCGTTCGCCGTTGAGGACGAGTAATCCATACAGCCACGGAACCTCTGAACACGGCGACTTCGGCTTGCGCCGTGAAAAGGGCTGTAAATTCAATAAATACCTTTGAGTTGATCTCTTAGTGTTTGTTGTGTCTGTGCCATTACAGAAGCTCGGACCAAAACAGTCGGAAGAATGGAGAACGCCCAGGGGGCGCGACGACTCCGCCCCCGATCACACCAGCGGCGGCTGCCGCTCCGCCCCGCGCCATTCCTCCGCTCGGAATTCAACAAGGAAACTCCAGCCTATTGAATAAGCCAGCGCCGTTTTCCGGCGTCCCGGAGGAATGCAACAGGTTCCTGCTCCAATGCTCCCTCGTTTTCGAGATGCAACCCAACCTGTTCCCGACAGAGAGGTCAAGGGTCGCCTACGTCATATCGCTC
Source organism: Kryptopterus vitreolus (assembly GCA_030449085.1). Lineage (NCBI taxonomy): Eukaryota > Metazoa > Chordata > Actinopteri > Siluriformes > Siluridae > Kryptopterus > Kryptopterus vitreolus. The sequence goes on along the minus strand of JACRUU010000005.1, from coordinate 4,469,047 downwards.
CTCACTGGACCCGCCCTCCGTTGGGCCGAGCCGCTATGGTCGCAGGAAAACCCCGCCTTCCCGACCTGCCATTTCCGGGAGGTATTTGGCCGTATTGAGGTGGATGTTTCAGCCGGGGAACACCTGTATCGATACCTCTCTCAGGGCGCCAGATCTATTCAGGACTATACGCTCCAGATCCGCACCCTGGCCGCCGTCAGCGGATGGAACGAGCACGCCCTACTCACCATCTACCGGATGGGCTTGAATCCCAGATGGGCCGACCATCTCCTTCGCGGGTGCACCCAACGCCCCCAACGATCCGCGGTGAGTGCTATTTTACCACACTCTAACATGAAACCGCTCACCACCACAGTCTGCATCACTACTCCTACACACTCCGTGACGGTCTCCGCGCTGCTGGACTTGGGCTCCGCGGGGAATTTCATCGCCGGGGACCTCAGCCGCCAGTTGGGATTACGGCCTCATCGGACCCAACGGGCATACCAGGTCCGATCTGTGACCGGGTTACCCCTGACGCGTAAGTGCGTCCAATTTGAAGTAGGTCTGGTGGACATTCAGGTGGGTCTCCTTCACCACGAACAGCTCCCCCTCCTGGTATTAGAAGGGTCTACCGTAGAGGTTATACTGGGTCGTCCCTGGTTAGTCCATCATAACCCGGTGGTGTCATGGGAAACGGGGGATATTTTACAGTGGGGAAATGAGTGTTTTCATCGCTGCTTTCCAGGTCTGCCCCTTAGCCTCCGGGTTCCCGTAGCCTCCGTCGCAATGAAGGGCCACGCTCCACCGGATGTCCCTACTATCTTCGCTGAGTATTCGGACGTGTTCAGCCCCCTTGCAGCCACTCGACTACCTCCACATCGCCCCTGGGATTGTGAAATAGATCTGGTGCCAGGTGAGCCCTTACCACGAGGTAAGATTTACTCGTTATCGAGACCGGAGCAACGGGCGATGGACGAGTACATTAACGCCGCCCTGGAGCAAGGTTTTATCCGGCCATCAACCTCTCCAGCAGCTTCGAGCTTCTTCTTTGTGGGCAAGAAGGATGGCGGCCTTCGACCCTGCATCGATTATCGTGCCCTGAACCGCCCTTGCCGCTCGTCCCGGCCACCCTGGAGCAACTGCCTGGGGCAACCATCTTCTCCAAGCTGGACCTGCGCAACGCATACAACCTCATCCGCATCCGTGACGGAGACGAATGGAAGACGGCATTCGTCACCCCTATAGGCCACTACGAATACCTGGTGATGACGTTCGGGTTGACGAATGCTCCCTCCGTCTTCCAAGATTTTATGCACGAGGTATTCCGGGACATGTTAGGAAAATTTGTGCTAGTCTACATTGACCACATTCTCATTTTTTCCAGAAACTCGAAGGAACACCAAAGGCATGTCGGCCTCGTGCTCCAGCGTCTCCGGGACTCCCAGCTTTTCCTAAAGGCGGAGAAATGCGAGTTCCATCAGTCCACACTGTCTTTCTTGGGGTATGTCGTTTCCGCTCAGGGGGTACAGATGGACCGGGAGAAGGTGCAGGCGGTCACCTCCTGGCCCGAACCTACCTCCATTAAGGAGCTCCAGAGGTTTCTCGGGTTTGCGAATTTTTATCGCAGGTTCATCCAAGGCTACAGCAGTTTAGCTTACCCTCTCACCTCTCTCCTCAGGGGCAAGCCACGGAAGCTGGAGTGGAGTGCTGAAGCCGCAGTGGCATTTGACAGGCCTTCACCTCCGCACCTCTACTCGTTCACCCTGACCCTAACCTCCCCTTCACGGTTGAGGTGGACGCTTCCACCACAGGAGTGGGCGCAGTGCTATCGCAGTTCCAGGGCAAACCATCGCGGCTCCATCCCTGTGCCTACTTCTCCCGAAAGTTTTCCCCTGCAGAAGTCAACTACGACATCGGCAACCGGGAGCTCCTGGCCGTCAAGCTCGCTTTGGAGGAATGGAGGCATTGGCTCGAGGGATCCGTTCACCCCTGTAGTGTGCTCACCGACCATTAGAACCTGCAATATCTTCGGGACGCAAAGCGTTTAAACCCCTGACAGGCAAGATGGGCACTGTTTTTTTACCCGCTTCAATTTTTCCATTTCCTACAGGCAGGGGTCAAAAAATGCTAAGGCCGACGCCCTGTCCCGACTGCATGCTCCGGAAGTTGAAGCGCCAGAGGTTCCAGCCCTGATTCTCCACCCAGAGCTCTTTGTAAGCCCCATTCAATGGACCACAACCCTCGAGGCTATAGAACCTACCGTACCACGACCTCCCGGATGCCCGCCAGATCGCACGTATGTACCTCGAACCCTACGCACCCAGTTAATTCACTCTGCTCATACCTCTGTAGGGTCAGGTCACGCAGGGGCCAACACCACCATCGACCATCTCCGTGCACGCTACTGGTGGCCCTCCTTGGCTGGTGGAGGTTCGGAGGTTTGTTCGCGGATGCCGGGAGTGCGCTGTCTCCAAGAGTCCGCGACAACTACCCGCCGGGAAATTGCAGCCACTGCCAGTTCCCAACCATCCCTGGTCCCACCTTGGGGTCGATTTCATTACCGACCTGCCTCCATCGGAAGGTAATACTTGCATATTAGTGGTGGTGGACCGATTTTCCAAATTTTGCTGCCTCATCCCCCTAGCAAAGATGCCGACCACCCTGGAGACTGCACACCACCTGTTCGGGTGGGTTTTCCAAAACTTTGGTCTACCCGAGGACTTACAGAGAGACGGGTACAGGAAGTGGCACGGTTCCTCCGCACGTACTGCCATCACCGACAGCACACCTGGAGCCAGTACCTGGGTTGGGCGGAATATGCTCAGAACTCCCTCCGACATTCCGCTACCGGTCTAACCCCTTTTCAATGCGTCCTAGGGTTCCAGCCTCCATTGTTCCCCTGGTCTGGGACCCCCTCTGACCTCCCAGCAGTGGACCACTGGTTCCGAGAGAGCGAACAGGTGTGGGCCGAGACCCATCGACAGCTGCAGCGAGCCGCACACCGCCACAAGCTGCAGGCGGACTGGCATAGACGAGAGGCACCTAGCTTCCGCCCAGGTCAGAAGGTCTGGCTCTCCACCTGGGATATCCGCCTTCGACTCCCCAGCAGAAAGCTAAGTCCCAAATTTATTGGTCCATTCCACATTGTACAACAGCTCACTCCAGTAACGTATCGCCTTCAACTCCCGGCCTCTTATCGCATCCACCCAGCCTTCCACGTGTCGCTCCTCAAACCCTTCGCGGAGCCAGCTTCTTCAGATCCAGTACGTCAGGAGGAACAACCTCCACCTCTAGTCCCCGAAGACGGCCTGGCGTACAAGGTGAAAGACCTCCTCGGCTCGCGACGACGCCTGGGTCGGCTGGAGTATTTGGTGGACTGGGAGAGTTACGGCCCGGAGGAACACGCCTGGGTTCCCCGGGAGGACATTTTGGACCCCAATCTGCTGGAGGAGTTTCATAGGTCACATCCCAACTGGCCGGGGCCCGGAGGACGAGGACGCCCCCCTCGCCGCCGTCGTGTGAGGCCCTCTGGAGCGGGCCCTGAAGGGGGGGGTGATGTCACGAACCTGTCTCCTCCCACCGCTGCACTTCCTCAATCACAGTCGCCTAGCTACTGATGAGCTCCAGCTGCCTCTAGTTGGAGTCATCAGTAGCTTAGGCTATTTAAACCCGGCTCTCCCTGCACTCCACGTCCGGGCTCGTACTTTATCAGTTAAGAGCACGGGCGCACGCTCGCAAATGGTTTTGTCTGACTAACCTCTTGTCTTTTTGGTCTACGCGTCAGGTCCTGTTCCCGTCGGTCCAGCCTGACCGAAATCTCCAGTCCCGCGGACGCCTCCCTGTTCGCCGTTGAGGACGAGTAATCCATACAGCCACGGAACCTCCGAACACAGCAACTTCGGCTTGCGCCGTGAAAAGGGCTGTAAATTCGTGCCTGGCTGCTCCTTAGAGCAGTGTCGTATCAGTTCTCCTTTCTTCAATAAATACCTTTGAGTTGACCTCTTGGTGTTTGTTCTGTCTGTGCCATTACACCCTGGATGGAATGCCAACCCATCGCAGGACACACACACACTCACATTCACACACTAGGGACAATTTTCCAAGGTGCCAATCAACCTCACACACATGGCAGAGACAAGAATCGAACCCAGGCCCTGGCGGTGTGAGGCCATCGTGCCCCGTGAAATAGTATTCCTTGATTAATAGTAATTGATTAACAGAATATTCAAAGCTCTTAAAGATATAATTTTTTTAAGTGTCAATGTAGGATATTCACTTCTGGATGAACGTACAGATTCACACTTCCCAAATACCCAGCAGAGTTTATCAAATGATGTATATATATATATATATCTATATATATATATATATATATATATATATATATATATATATATATATATATATATATATATATATATATATATTACTGCTGTCATGGTTCATGTAATAAAACTAATGATTTTAGTTCAGTGTTGTGAAAGTCCAGCATTTGTAGGATGTGTTTTATTGGGTGATCACATGAAATGGGTATTCTATTTTTTAAACCCATTCACACAAAAAAAATTGTTTCCTTTAACAAGATAAAAGGGGGAAAATGTAGCTCTATTTACTTAAAATGTAAAAGAAAAACAAACAGCCAAAATGTAATAGGTAATAAAGGCATGTTAACGTTGTTTTATTTATTTATTTTTTGATGCAATCATTGTGTACAATAGTATTTCACGGAATTATATTTTATTGGGGTATTTATTGGATATTATTTAATGTTATTCCTACCTTGAAACAACTGTCAATCAGGTGGATAACGGAAGGGTGGATTATCTTGCAGACCGGGAAGAAATTGAAGGGAGCACCTTATTTTTTCCCCTCGTCTTTCCCTGATCCACTCCACTGTTCCAGCATTCTTCTTCTATCGATTTCATTAATAAGGGCTTTTTTTAAAAAATCGATAAAAAAAAAACGTAATTCGAACACGTACTAATGTAAAACCCGTCCTGCCTGTCCTTTATACCTGCTTTATACCCCCAAACAGTGCAGCAAATTAGCGCCCCACACGGCCAATCACAAGCGTGTGACGCCCTTTTTCACATTTTCCTAAAATGCATTCTTAAAAAGAATTGTGGTGAGGAATAAATTTGGACATTTCAACATTTATTCCTACTTTAAATAGTTGAAATCGTACATCAAATCAGGTACAATTAATTAGATAGATAGATAGATCTCTCTCTCTCTCCATATACATACACACACGTGTATTTATATATATAAATCTTTTTAAATTTATATGTTTATCATTCGGTAGCAGGACAATGCAAAGAATGTGAAAAAACTAGTCAAACTAGTCACATTTTTTGCATTGTCCTGCCACGGAATGATGGACAGATAAATTAGAAAGTTTTTCTAACAAAGCGAATGTTAAAGTCACGCTTTAATGAACACCTGCACAACACACCCATGCAATTAACCGATACTCATGTTCCTGTCAGTGAAAAACTAGAATTACCTCAGGTTTACAGGCTTCACACAGGCTTAAAAATAAACACGTCTTCGTCTTTCTCCTATTTAATACGCTGACCTTGATTATATGTCTATGAAATGCATTTAGAATACGTTACCAGATCACTTTGAACAATTTAGTCGTATAGAGCACAGTAGCATCTCACAGTCCCCTTTTTTACCTGCACATTCATGCATTTCTTCCATCACCACATGACAGCAGCACAATTCATAAAATCCTTACTTACTCTTACATCATAATGGCTGTCCTTCTTTGAGCTATTTACTTAAAAGCTTGTTTCTAGTCAGAACTAAAGGTGAATCTGTTCTCACTACTTACCTTAGCTTAGGTGTTTTATAATAAGTTTAAGTTGAAATAGTATTCATTCATCTTCTACCGCTTTCTTCCCTCGGGTCACGGGGAGCCTCTCAGGCGTCTATGGGCATTAAGGCAGGATACACCCTGGATGGAATGCCAACCCATCGCAGGACACACACACTCACATTCACCCACTAGGGACAATTTTCCAAGGTGCCAATCAACCTCACACACATGGCAGAGACGAGAATCAAACCCAGGCCCTGGCGGTGTGAGGCCACCGTGCCCCGTGAAATAGTATTCCTTGATTAATAAACACTAGACAACAGTATATTCAAAGCTCTTAAAGATATAATTCTTTTTTAAGTGTTAATGTAGGATATTCCCTTCTGGATGGACGTACAGATTCACACTTCCCAAACACCCAGCAGAGTTTATCAAATGATGTAAATCTCAAAAGCCAAAATATCGCAAGTACAGGAAACATGCTGGAATTTTAATCACCTTTGTTGAATGGGTCATGCCAGCTGGCAGGAAATCATCAAAGGTGTTGCAGCTGATTGAAAGTGCACTCCGGGCTGTATAGGGCACTTGGCCAGGATGCAAGGGCACTCAACCAACCTGATCTTGGGCCAATCGAAGACATAAGAACACCATTTCCTGATTATTCTTCTGACATTCCCATCCCAGAGTAAAAGGAGATTTTGATGCAAGATCGATTCTCAGTGGTGAAAGAAGCGCAGTAGTCCAGAACACAGATGTCTTCTAATGGCTGTGTTCCAACGGCAGTTTGAATTTCAAAATTCTACCCTTCAGTCTTTCTCCAGCTAAGAGACCATGCACGAGTCAAAATGGTACTGTTATATAAACACGACTGGCTTACTTTCCCCCACCAGCACATAAGCCACCTGAGACATACGAGTGCATGGTCTCATTCTAAACAGGAGGAAAATCCCTCAGCATGGTGCTCAGATTCTATGAGAATAATCTGTAAAATCACAAGGTTAATGGAGAACGGTTGTTTATTAATCTGATATAAATCAGTCAACTAAGCTATTAATTTTTAACTAATGTGGGTTAATTAGCTATTAATAGTGCACTAATGTTAAATATATACTTCAAAGACCGGACTCGTAGCTAAAGGGATAAAGACATTCTAAAATTAATGAGAATTGTGATTGTAGTGGTCCATGTTTTTTTTCTTTTTCGTGCATGACCCATTCTAGTTCAATACTGTGTATGTGTGTGTGTATATATATATATATATATATATATATATATATATATATATATATATATATATATATATATATATACAAATATAAATATATAATCGATTTACTGCACATTGTGATTGTCACAATTCTCTGTATTCTGTATACAAGGAAAAATGCCCTGGCCAAGTTAGTTAATAGATCTAAACACATTTTTACTCGATTACTCAGGTCAAAACAAAATTAGATTCACTAGAATCTTTTAAAAAGAAAATTAATAAGATAAAAAAAAAATCACAAAAACAACACGCAACTTCATAAAGTCAAGAAAGAAACCCAAACTGATTTCCTTGCCCTTTGTCACGTTTCTTTAATAAGAACAAATGTAGCAAATTTGAAATGAAAAATGGAAACCCAACATATATAAAAGTGAAACTCATAATGGATCCTAAGAAAGTATAGCTAAATTATTTCAGTACAATACATTCAATTTTAAAATAAAAAAACAAAACAAATGTAAAGAATGTGGGAACAATAACTATACTATCAAGGAAACTCCAGCCTGCAGAGACCCCAAGTTACGATCCCCCCCAGCATCTATTAAAACAAACAAAAAAAAGACAGGAAAAAAACAAAAACAAACAAACAAACAAACAAAAACTCACTCAACAAACCCGAATTTCTTGCCTGTGTGGAAACTTATACAAATCAAACCCGAATAAATTAAAGTGTAACAGATTGTCACCCGAATGGCTAAGCATCAATTCAAGCTGGTTGCACTCCGCATTTGGTACCGAACAGAATGCGATTAAGACTAGGAACTAAATGTTCAGAGTCTTTTTAAAGACTTGAATCCTCAACTAGAGATGAATAGCACACACAGGTAGACTCGGTGTCAGGTTTTCACAGAAGGCTAAATTCCTTTAGGGTCTCAGTCAGCTTAATGAGGTCTTAGGGTCAGGCTCCCTTGGGTTTTTTTTGTTTTTCCTTCTTTTGGTAATAAAGCACAATAAAGGGATATGCAATAAGGAGAGGTTACAAAGGGACGTGGCTGAAGAGATACGAGACGGACTCGCCGTTGTGGGTCCTCCGAATAGCCTCTGCAAGGATCATTGAAATGTCGATGTCCTGGAAGGGATAAAACAACACGATCATCATAGATCAAAAGCCAAGCATTTTATTAAATATCAGTCATTGAAAGGTACATACATACATATATATATATATATATATAGATATATATATATATATATATATATATATATATATATATATACACACACACACATATATATATATATATACATACATACTCACACACAAATATATATAGATATATATATATATATATATATATATATATATATATATATATATATATATACATATATATATATATATATATATATATATATATATATATACAATACATACACACACACACCACACACACACACACACACGTAAATAGCAGTGTATAGAAATGGAACATATTTTCAGTTATATCTATGTGATTATGAAAGAGAGCAAGTGGCCAAAATTGATTAAATGACCCAGAAAATTGACAAAAAAGACCCAGAAAAACCTGCAAAATTAGCATTCAATGTGAATGGAGTCATATGACAGAACTCAACCCCTAACCATCTATGCTCCAGGAGTGCCGTATCATGGATGACCCCAGCTTCCAAACAAACTTGAATACGCAAAAAACAATTTCACTGTGCTGTAAACGTATGTGAGACAAATAAAAGCTATTCTATTCAAAAACTAAAAAAAAAAAAAAAAAAACCACCATGAAATGTGTTTTAAGTATAATGCACTTTTATGAACCTCTCGTTCTATTTGTTTAAAAGGGAAAACACTGACTAGATTGTGTCATGTAAATTGCATTTTGAAATTCACTTTTGTTTTTGTCATCTGTTCACTCGTTCATACTGGTTTCCTAGTTGTACTAACACCACAACATCCATGATTCGTTAAAATAACTGCCATGTTTTAAAAGGTCTTCATCTATTGTATGGCGTTTGATGAGGTGTTTCATGTTTGCTCGACAACCTTAAAATATTTCTGGGTGAGACATTGCCAAAAAGATGAAGGGCATGGAGAGGGAAGTTTCACCCAACAGTAGTGACCCATGAGTAAGTCTTGAGTGGCGAGTCAGCACCTGGTGTAGACCAATTGATCATGTTTTGATTTGAAGATATGGTACGGATTTGACTTATTACAGGTAGAAGGAATCCTGAACCAAACATGTCTAGCATTCCATACTTTAACCGTCTGCAATTTTATCCGGATGATGATTAATTAAAAGCGAATTCACCAAACATCAAGAAAACGAGCGGAAGCATAAAGCCAACCGGAGAACCCGGAGGAAAAAAACACAGAGGAATGGCGAGAACATGCAAACATGGAGGAGGCGGGAATGGAACCGCCAACCGTGGAGGTGTGAGGCGAACATGCTAACCACAAAGCCACAATGCCCCCTCAGTCGTGAAATTAGAGTCTGGAGAAATATTATAGAACACCAAGTCAGGGGTGTCAAACTCCTTAACTGGAAGGCCACAGCCCTGCAACGTTTTGTTTCTACACTGCTCCAACATACATACCATGTAGTTTTCAAATAAGCCTTAATGACTTGATTAGTTGAAGCAGGTGTTTTTTTTTTTATTATGGTTGAAGCTAAACTCTGCAGGTCCTTCTAGAGTTTTGTTTGACACCCATGCACTAGGTGTTTCCAAACTTTTGACAGGCACCATATGCCCACTTTACTTCTGCCAATAAAAAAACAAAGAGATGTTTTTGGACCGAGTTTATCCGGCACCAGCTATAACAATACGCAATAAAGAAACCCATCCGCTTTACTGCAGAAAATATATCACTCTAAGAATGTAGCTGCAAGCATCCAAATTGTAATGGGCTTTCAGTGCTCTCTGGTAGAAACACAAACTAAGCAATAAATAAATCACATCAGGGCAAGTAACGTTAGACAGAAGTTTTATATCCATGAGGCATAAAAAAAAAACTTTAATTATTCAAACACTAAAAAGTACTGAGGCAATTTATTTGCCTCAATGCCTTGTTTAATCATTTTAACTGCACACGGGCCATTATTTCAGATGCAACACCAGTTAAACTCTATGCAAATATTTTTTTGTGTTTTTCCCTTAACAATTCATAACATTTGTATTTTTTCGCAAGTGTGATTTTATTTCTCACAATCCCGACTTACTTTTATCGAAACAGAACAAGGAGAAAACAATGAGGAGCATGGAGAAGCGTCGCATCAAAAAAAAATGACAAAAACTTCCAAAGTTTGGAGGGGAATTTTTTTTTAACCAATTTTCTTATTTACCAATTACAATTTTTATATATATCTATATATATATATATATATATATATATATATATATATATATATATATATATATATATATATATATATATATATATATATATATATATTGTATTTGACGGTATGGTTTGAGGTAATATGGTAATTGGATGCACTAAATAGGTTTAGTTTTCACGTATGCAGTTTCAGCAATACAATGACATTTTTCTAAATAGGAAATAAATTAATTACTATTTATTTACCTATTAATTACTCAAATCAGTGTATTCGCTAGAATTTCATTCATTCATCTTCTACTGCTATATCCGATCTTCCCTCGGGTCATGGGGAGTCTGTGCCTATCTTATGGGCATTAAGGCAGGATACACCCTGGATGGAATGCCAACCCATCGCAGGACACACACACACATTCACACACCAGGGACAATTTTTCCAAGGTGCCAATCAACCTACCGTGCATGTTTTTGGACTGGGGGAAAAACCCCTGAGGCACGGGGAGAACATGCAAACTCCACACACACATGAGACGGGAATCGAACCCGGACTCTGGCGGTGTGAGGCGAACGTACTAACCACTAAGCCACCGTTCCCCTTGTATTTGCCTGAATACTCGATTAATTAAAATAATCAACAGCCACAGAACTGGATCCAGGTATAAGATGAATCAATTAAAAACTCATTATTTTGCTGCAGAAAATAAAACCCAGACGTTTTATAGTACAATAATAAATAACAATAATAATGTTTTGTAGAATCTCACAGCTTATTTGTTTATCCTGTAGATGCATGCTAATATATGTTTGGCATCCAACCTGTATTTTAGGACAATGCTTCATCTTCTCTTCCTGTGGTATCGTGTTGGTCACGACTACAGCTTCAAAGCAGGCGTTGTTGATGCGCGATATGGCAGGCCCTGAGAAAATGCCATGAGTAAGGATGGCATACACCTTGGTGGCACCGGCTGATATTAGCCTAGGAAGAAGGAGAGAGACAAAACAACTTGCTCAGCTTCTATTTATAGCACATTGTATTCACTACATGTAGCAGAGTGTGTACACGTGTTCAGGCCTCAGTGCTGACTTGGAAACAACATTAGCCCACAAAACAAACGATGCATTAGCTCACAAAAAGGGTCTGCCCTCGTCATGTCGATCTGGCTGCATGACTGGTATAACTGGTGAAACCTCAGTCAGGTCATAAGTCCCCCACGGTAACGGTGAATTCTTAACAGTCATGGTATATTACTGTTATTTATTGTTAATTATAACAACATAGTGCAAAGAGGAGTAGACGGGAGGGAAAAAAGGGTGAGGTACTTGTCAGCGGCATGGCAGATGGTTCCACATGTGTCGGCCATGTCGTCCACCAAGATAGCCACGCGGTCTTTCACGTCTCCCACCAACACCATGCGATCCACCTCATTAGCCTTCTTCCTTTCTTTGTGAATGAGGGCAAAGTCGACATTCAGTCGATCTGCTATAGATGTGACCCTGGCGGTGGACAGAGATGAAAATGTAAAAAGGGAAAAAAAGGTATTACATGGTAAGAGCGAATGAACACAAAGGAAACCCCCAACACACACACACACACACACACACACACACACAAAATCTGTGTGTACACGCACTGTTTCGTGCAGATTGACCAGTGCAAAATGAAATGTTGATCTATAGTATATAAAAAAATTATACTGTAAATTCCGGACTATAAAGCGCACCTGGATATAAGCCGCATCTGCTCTATTTAAAAAAAAAACCAAAAAAAATTCATAAATAAGCCGCACCGGCATACAAGCCGCATCCGCATCCGCTTTTGAATTGCCGCTTTAGAACCTTTCCTAACCTGTATTTTAACACGGTGTAACGGTGGACGCTGCACAGAGACGCGGAGATCCGGAATTCATACAAAACAGGATTTATTAGAATAAAGAACTCAGGAGACGCCGCTCATACGGAGCGGCCAGACAGGCTAGGGAGCCTTGCGCTCTGCGCGCCGTGGTGGTACCGGGAGAAAGAGAGAGCTAGTAGTAGTTTACCGGAGACAAAGGTTAGGCATAAACATATATCGAGCGTCCGTGTCCGCGACACTAGGACACTAGGCGCGCGCGCGTGTGTGTTTGTATATGTGTGTGTGTGTGTGTGTGTGTGTGCGTGCGTGCGTGCGCGTGTATCTGTGCGCGCGCGTGTGTGTGTCTGTGTGCGTGCGAGTGTGCGCGCGCGCGCGCGCGCGTGTGTGTGTGTGTGTATGTGTGTGTGTGTGTGTGTGCGTGCGCGTGTGTCTGTGTGCGTGCGCGCGCGCGCGCGTGTGTGTGTGTGTGTGTGGGGAAAAGAGCAGGTAGGAGAGAGAGAGAGAGCACCGCGCAGCAACTTTGCTGATTAAAACGGGACAGAACCAAGAGAAAATAAGCGCTATTTACAGTATTTACCTTCATTTCTCCTGTGTGTGAAATCACGTCACCTTAACCTTGTAAAGATAGAGTTTGTCCTCCTTCTATCCGCTTCTACCCACTTATATCTGCTAAAGAGGAACTAGCGCATTCTTCTTCTTTGCATTTATTTTGTGTTAGTTTTGATTCTAATTCCGGTTAGAGCCCCTAGCGGTCTGGAAAAAATCTGCAGAAAAGCCGCACCGTATTATTAGCCGCATGGTTCAAAACCTAGGAAAAAAGTAGCGGCTTATAGTCCGAAATTTACGGTAATTAAAATTACACAACAGTACTGCCTTGAAATGAACCCAATCGATTATTCTCAAGAAAGAAAAAAACATTATTGTTCTCAGACATGTATTTAAATAAGAAATCTTGCACAATATCACAGCGTGGAGGGAAAAGCTGCTTGAAATTTTCATGTGTATTTAACGCCAGCTTTAACTTTATGTGCCAACAGCAGATGGAAATATTTGAACGCGACGTCTATGTGATACATCCCAACATTACCAAATGCCACATTGATTATTATTCAGGGAACTCTCGACGTGTTCGGAGATTGAATTTAATATGTGAAATGACCGCAATAGAGTCCCAAAATCACAATTGTAAAATGAGTGTAACGAGTAGCTTATGCAGACCTTTTAGCCCCCCCGGCATCTGGGGAGACAATGGTGCAGTTCTTCCATTCAGGGATATTTTCCTTAATCCACTTCAGCACAGCAGGCTCTGCGTACAGGTTGTCGACAGGTATGTCGAAGAAACCCTGTGAAACACACCGAATTCAGGAAGCGCATTTACATACCTATTTACATTTACAGCATTTGGCAGACGCCCTCCAAAGTGAACAATTGAGGGTTAAAGGCCTTGCCCAAGCGCCCACTAGCGGTAGCGGGATTTGAACCTGCGATCATCTGGTCACCGCGATGACCGCATCACTACGGTTGCCTATTGCCACCAGCGGTAGTGCACGTGACGTTGGAAAACCAAGCGAGAAAGGCGAACCAAGCAATTTGGATGAGGCCATCTGTAGGATTTGTGGCAAAAATATAAGCTGTATTGTGTTGTTGACGGAGGTTCATAAACAAACAGACTTGTCTCAAGCTTGTCTTTTGTTGTGAAATCATCTTTTACTGGTTCCGGTTCAGGAAAGTGCCTTCAGTGAAGAAATAACAGCAATTCTTATTTTGTAACGGATAATTTTTAGGCAACAGCAACGCTGAATGCTACTGCCATGATCAATTTAATACGCTCTAGAGATCCACGCGTTTTTGTCCCCCCCACTGCCAAAATGTATCCAGTCAAAGTGATTACAGACACTCAGTGATCTGATTTGGCAGAATCGATTCTGGCTCACCTGTATCTGAGAGGCATGCAGATCCATGGTAATGATATGATCTGCTCCGGCGACGGACAGCATGTTGGCCACCAGCTTGGCAGAGATTGGCGCTCGGCTCTGTGAATAATAAGGAGATAAAATAATCAGCGATAAGTAAAAATATATAAAATGCCTTAAAAAATACAAAATTACAGCCCAAAACATGAAACAAAGAGTACCATATAAATGGAATAAAATAAAGGGAAGATACTCCAAATATATGTTATGAAGGGGAAAGAGATGAAAGGGATGCACAAATATAATAATATATGCTGTTATATAATAATATATAACACTCAAAATTTTATTGTTGTCCAATAACGACACATACTGAAGAGTTTTATCCCTCTTAAACTACTGCTATTGTTCACGGAAAACAAGCAACAAGTTATTAATGAGTGACAATTTTCGGGGGGTAAAAGCAAATAAATAAACAATAATACTGTTATGAAATTCAGACACCTTTCCACAAATTATACTCTCTTACAGAACAAAAATTTTGCCTTGCCAACAATTGTTCTTTTTACATATATTAAGATTAGATGATAAACATCCATCACAAGTCTCTGTAAATATATATAACTTTTTTACTTAATTTTGTAAGACATGAATTGCAGTAACAACATGCTAATGTACTTATCATATAAATTACTGAAGGTACATCAAACTTGATCATTCCCTGTATTTCCCTTTGTTGTTCACGGTCACTAGTTAACACGTTTAACTTGTGGGAAAAAGTTTGAACAAGCTATTTAAAAAATATTACTTTGTGTACCATTTTCCCCCCTTTAGCATGACAGCCACCTCTATCATGGGTGTCTAGCTAATGAACACGGAGGAACTTTCCTGCTTTGTTTGTCGAATGGCCCAAGGTTGAAAAGAATAATGTAGCATTATATTTTTTTTACAGAAAAGTATTCCAATCCATGCAGCCAATCTCACTGAGAATCATCATCACAGAGAAGAACAAGATGTGATGGTCTGGCCGCCACAGTGTCCTGATTTCAACATCACTGAGTCTGTCTGGAAAGACATGAAGAGACGACAGATCTGAGGCGGCCGACACCCACAGATGTTTGGAACAAACCAAGTGTTGCGTTCTGAATCTTCAAATGTCCCTAAAAAAAACCCTGTGTGTACTTGTACCAAAGCCTGAATGCCAATCTTGAATTTCGTGGCCATATTTTTAAGTGGCCTTGGAGATGAAGATGCATGTAATGAGTCTTCTCGTGCAATCCATGAGAAAACTTCAGTGATTCTGTTCATCGATATTGCGTTCAAACAGGGCGATATAAATTACGTTATAAATTAGATTAAAGTTAGAACTCGGATTCGCATGAATACTAAACTGTACAGTGCACTCACTCCCAAATTACTGATAAGGTCCTGATATCAACAGTGCTTCAAACTCTGTTAAACAGCACAGTAGAAATTCTCAACAGGACAGACTTTGTACAACAGCGACCATGAAAAGCGTTAACAGTGCGTTTTCCTGAGAGAAGACATTTATTCAATACTATTAGAGGAAGTCCACAACAGCGCCTTGTCACAAAGCTGTAAATAAAGTATTCAGGCGGAGGGAATGTCGGTTAAAGGAATTCATGGTAACAATGTCCTTAATGTCAAAGGAAATTAAAAGGAACTGCTGTTAATAACACAAACAGGAATTAGCATACATCATACAACATTAAATGTAGCTATAATCGGATTTGTGTGGCTAACAACAGCTTTTGTTGAATCCAGTCACGAATGCTTCAGCCAAACTTATAATATCATTGAAGCTCTAAATCTTACTATTACTTTCTGGACATGGGAGTATATTTTCATATAAAAGCAATTTGTGATAGTGTGTGTGTGTGTGTGTGTGTTAATATCACTAAAATGCCATTTTAAAAAAGGTAATCATGTCACTTCCCTCATATGTAGGCTTTAATTGCAGAAAAATTAATAGGTTCAGCATTTAATTTACATTAATGCTTTGCAATATTTACACTGAACATTGTACATTTCTATTCACAGAAACAAAATGTGCCTTTAAACTGAGACACTCCTGAAGCTCTACTGTTTACACACTATTCACACAGCATTCTATTGTTCATCCTGGCTTATGTTTCTGGTGTATACTGGTCTCTAAGGGTCTCCCAGACAGTGTTACTGTTTACATGCTCCTTTTGCACATTCCACCACTGCTATGACTGATCTGCTCGCTCTGTACATAAATATATACACTATAGGTTAAGGGTCGCTGTTATTTTGTGTGTCTACTTGTCCTTGTGTTGCCTGTTCCACACTGTTTTGCTTTGCGCCGTTTGCATACGATGCACTTTATGTGGTTAGGACGACTTGGTCTAGTACTCAGCTCTGTATATTGTATGATGTGAATGTGTTGTCGTATGTAGCACCAAGGTTCTGGAAAAACGTCTCATTTCACTGTGTACTGCGTCAGCTACATATAGTTGAAATGACAATAAAAAACTTGACAATAAAAAAGCTTGACCTAAACATTCTCATCCTTATCATTCTACTAGAGAATGAAGACAATTGTGTTTATAATTGGGAATATGAGATACGAGATGATGACTGTAATATGAGATAAAGGATAATTCTTCAAGGATGTATCCGAATTTCAGCTTTTAGCTCCGGATATTTACACAGAGGTGCGTTAAGATTAAGAGTGTTACAGTCCACCTTTACTTTCGGATGAAACACATAATGCACGTAAATAATACTTGTGATCTGACTTGTTTAGGGTTTTTTTTTTTTTTAAAACATTCTTTTCAAATGCAAAAAGAAAGAAAATGAAGTTCCAAATGCTGATAAATGTTCCAACTTTTTCTATCACTTGATTAATGGCAGGGGGTACAATAGAGAACATGGCAAGTTATATAATATTATATATATATATATATATATATATATATATATATATATATATATATATATATATATAATATATAAAACAAAAAAATCACTCGGAAGTAACTGCAGTTACTAAAGCAGTGCTTTGCAAAAACAAAAGAATTGCCTTTGCTCTGTACTTTCAGAAGCAACTATTTGAGTGGGTGGCCGGTTGCTTTATATGAATAAAGAACAATCAGTGCGATTAATCGAACAATTTCCATGAGTTAACTAGTGATTATTCACACATTTTCAACATACCATAATTTAATACTTTTCATGTTTCTAATACTCTAACTGTAACAGATGTTATAATTATATACATTTCTCTTCAAAATCTCTCCCTTCAATAAAACTATTGCTTATTTTTTATCTATTTTAATCTGGAAATTATTCTTTACATATTAATTTCTTGTTCATTCATTAATTTCAATGTTACTTGTTTAGTGGTTGTTTTAATTGTAAAATATGGGACGTGGCTCCTTTAAGAATTCTGTTCTGGTTGCTTTTCCATATAAACTGGTTATGTGTTTAGGTTATGCGGAAGCGCATTGTGTTCACAAAAGAAAAATGCGCTTCTGTAATACGGATTTGGGAATGCGATGCGCTTGCGTAAGGTTCCATACAGTAATATACTCTAATATAGTGAGGAGATCATACCTGTTTTGAATGGGCAGCTAGTAGGCGTAATTCGGGGAAATTTAGGAAGCGTGAGTGGATGCACATTTGTTCTTTTGGTTTCGTTAATTCGCCACAACGCAGAGTGAAGGAGCAGATCACTTGCATATTAATGCATTAACCGAGCGTTAATAAAATTAGTGCCGTTAAAGTGAATTTGTTCAACTTTGACAGTAATAACACATGCGTTACCTTGCGTATACACATACGCTTCAAGAATATAAAACGTTTATTACCGAATAAGTAATATGCAACATTTGTGTCAAATTGTACCGTGTAAAAGTTTTAACTTGAGCAATACTATTTAACACTGCATGTTCAATGAAGAGGGATGTGTACCTCAAACCCAAAGTCAATACAATGTGCAAACAGCATGTACGAGAGTGTATTTGCATAGAACTTTTCCTATGCGAGACACAGGGCCTCACCTTATCCTTCTTGTCTTGCCGGGCGTAAGGGAAACAGGGGATGACTGCGCTGACACGGGAAGCTGATGCTATCTTGCAAGCGTTGATCATAATCAGCAACTCCATCAAGTTGTCATTGATCTCACCACAGCCGCTCTGCACGATGTACACGTCCTCGCCGCGCACGCTTTCTCCGATCTCCACGCTGCACACACACACACACACACACACACACACACACAATCTTATGCTACTTAGCATAAACAGGAACTAAAAAATGTCCATTTGAGCCCGCTTCATATTGCAATCTGCTGTAATGTTGTAGATAGTGTAATCTGAGCCAAGTGGCAAGATGCAAATCAGAAAGAAACAAATGTCCACAGAAACACACGATTAAAAGAATAGATAATCCATCCAAAAAAGAAGAAGAGAGAAATGAAAGCATATTTCTAATATATGATGATGATGATGATGATGATGTGATATATGATGATGTGAAACTCATCACACACTTGAATTGAAATGCTTATACACCTGCATATTTAGGGCAGACCTCTTTACAGCCAATAATTTTGCAGCTGTGCAATGCATAAAACCATGCAGATAAAGGTCAAGCCTTTCATTTCATGTTTACATTATGGTGATCTGTGTTATCATGAGTACAGGCTTCCCAAACAGCTGAAGACTAGAAGTAGACTTGAAGATTCTTCACCTAAAGAAAAGCATTCGCTCGAAGGTTTCATTTTTTTTTTTTTTTTTTAAAGGTGTGCCGTCGGTCCTATTCAAATCTGTATGTAAACTCCTGGCCAGAATACCTATACATGCATGTTCAAAATCTCAATCCCTCTTTTATTCTAATAAATCTTGATGGAATTCTTCGGGAGAGGTTTTCCTAAAAGTATATTTTGGAGTGAAGCTGTGGGGGATTTATCAAGTCACCCATAGAAGCGGGTCAGATGAGAAGGCCTGGGCCTCTATTTATTACAGACGTAAATCTTTCTATTCAGGAAGGTCCCACTGACGGCACATATTAGGTCTAAAAGGTTAATGAGACTGGGATTAAACCAGTTCGAATCACTTATAAATAAGAAGCGTGGTAGGTTTTGATTTCAAGTACTGGAACTAAATGAAATTAACAGCAATGAAATACAAACCATCGATTCTACATAGGTCCTTTTTTGTTTAATTATTATACATTGTTTATATCTGGCATTGATTTCACTGCATTCACTGCATATTGCATGGTTTATTTGTAGTGTTTAAAAGGTTGTTTTTCTGCCTCTCTCTCTTAAAAAAAAAAAAAAAAAAAAATATATATATATATATATATATATATATATATATATATATATATATGTGTGTGTGTGTGTGTGTGTGTGTGTGTGTGTGTGTGTGTGAATAATTTGCATTAAGCATCGTGCGTTCGTGCGCGCGCATTACTTTGTATACTCCGACTACAGCGCGTGACCGGCTGCGTGTGACATTCACCATACTAACGGTGTAATACGGTCAGAATATTTACGTAGTAAAAACCACCAATCGTTGTACAAGTTGTAATTGTACACTATATAACACTTTATAATATTCCGTTTTACGGAATTATTGTGTGTTTGATTAGAGGTATAATAATGTCCGGCAAACCTAACGCACGCGCTCAAAAAACGGTGTTCCAATTACCCCATATAGGGTGCCTGTGTGCCCGCGGTGCATTGTGGGAGTTGTAGTGCCCGCAACCTTGTGTTGCGAGAAGTCGACCGGAGAGGCAGAACTACAAGTTCCGTGAGCACACAGTATAACGGCGGCAGAGCTGACACGATGCTAGTAAAAAAAAAGCAACACGCGACAATTCGACAAAGTCCGTTGCTGCTCCTTACCATGTTTCTTGGTTGCTGAATTTCTTCGTGACGACCTTCCCCAACTCAAGTCCGAGCCGGTCTGCGATTCTTTGGGATAAATCCTGATGAGAGCTCCCGCTGAAAATCTTAATATTCGGCATGGTTTCGTGTTCGGGGGGGTCTGGCGTAGCACTCAACCAACAGCGTCAGGACACAAAGTCTTCCAATAGCGACTTCCGCTTGAGCAGATTGAAGCCGGTGTGTCGGTCCGAGTGTATGTAGCTGATGCTGAAAGCCCTAGTTCGGTGAACGTCTTCCCTACCTTTCCGCCATAGCTGCTCTGTCGGCGCTCCGATCCGAGACACACTCTCTCACACACGCTGTTCCGGAGCGATGACGTCACACACCCGCCCATTGGCGTTAGACTTCCGCGTTTGGAGAGCACGCTTCGCTTCACTGCCATCTGCGGTGTTCGGGAGTGTAAACACAAATACAAATATTTGTATCCGTTTTTTTTTTTTTATAAATCATGTGTATAAATATTAAAAATGCAAATATTAATTTTTTAAATAAATAAAATTGTAGATTTTAACCTACTTGGGATACTGACTTAAGTAAAAAAATGATGGCAATTTATTTATTTATTTTATTTAAGTCAATAATCTATGTAGGTTATTGACTTAAGTAAAAGAATTATAGCAATTTATTAATAAAAATATATTTATAATTATAAATTATAAATAATTATAATCAAATAAATATATTTTTTACTTGTCCTAATACCGAGGTTGTTGACTTAGGTCAAAAAAAATATTAAGTAGCAATTTATTTATTTATTATTATTATTTATTTACTTTTTAATAACCTACGTAGGTTATGGACTTAAGTAAACATTTTCGTAAACATTTTCGTTTACATAAGCCAATGACATTATTATTTATTATTATATTATTTATTATTATAGTATTTTATTTATAGCAATTTATTTATATAAAAAACATATATATTTATTGCGATATATATATATATATATATATATATTATATATATATATATATATATATATATATATATATATATATATATATATATATATTGATATTTTTTTTTATTATTTATCTCAGTAACCTGTGTAGGGTATTGACTTAAGTAAACAAATAGCAATTTATATGGCAGAGTTGGCCACATGATTGTTCTTTGCACAATAATGCCTGGGGCATGAGAAAGAAACTAGCATTGCTTCGTATAAGGAAGTGGTGACTCTGTGATTAAGGTTCTGCTTTACTGATCAAAAGGTCAGGAGTGCAAGCTCTAGTATATACCCCTCTTGGGCCCTTGAGCGAGGCCTTCAACCCTATTGTTCTCAAGTGGCAATGAACAATGCCTGACCTTGTGCCCTGACCTTAACATTCTAAATAAAAATAAAAAAATGTGAAGAAAGAAAGGAGTAGAGATACGACACTACCTCCTATCGTGTTATATTTATCACTGGAAAGGCTGATCACAGCACTGATTACAAATTCAATGTGCATCAGTGACACGGGTATAGCAGTGTGTGATGCCAATATAAATGTATGGGATGCAGCATACAAATGCAATGTACACCAGTAACACTTTCATAACACACTGTGTGGTGCCATAACAAGTGTATGAGACATGGGGGCAGAAAATATTTCAGCAGGAGCATTGCCATAGAGAGAAGTGACACTGCTTAAGGTTAGAAAATGATTGACAACACTGGGCATAAATAAAGGGTACCATTAGTCTTACAGTGAATTGAATAAATGATCAACAAGCATGCTTTGGTGTTAAAATGAGTGCAAATCCTTTAAATCACATGAACTGGGGCCTCCATTGCCTAGACTTCTTGTTTAGCATGCTCAATCAAATTATTGATTGTTTGTTTACAATTATTATTCCCCATACTAACATTTGAAAGCAAAGTCAACACCCTGGATGTTTTGTAATGTTTCCTACACCATTCCTGAATCATGTGTGCAGTGTGGCTGGGAGGGGTAGTTTTAGCGAGCACTGTTACCATTAAATAAGGCTTAGTACTAATAAGATTGTACTATGGTTCATGTTAAACAGCTCACATTATTAGAAAGTCAAGGAACTAAAGTATCCTTTGATTGTGCTGCACATTATTCATTCAGGATCTTCTATTGCTTTATCCGAGTTCTATATAACCAATAAAATAAATAAATAATTGCCACCTGTGCCATCTATAATGCAAGCAAGAAGAAATTTCTGGCTTAATAAGATTAAAGTAATTTGAGCAGTGACCTAAACCACTTATTTAAGAAACAAATAGGTAATCAATATTCATTTATCACACTTAAATATTTGCTAATAAAAAAAATATTTCACCTGCGTTTACATTTACAACATATATATATATATATATATATATATATATATATATATATATATATATATATATATATATAACTGTATACTTGTGAGGTTTGGTTTTACTAAACCATTCACCAGGAAGTCCTTTTTAATTACATTGTGTGATTGACTGTGTGATTAGAGTTTATATTCTATCCATAATAATCAGCAGTTACTATCTGAATTAGTGTCAGCAGCTTTCAAGGTCTCTCGTGCGTTTTCGGTATCTCCGAGATGCCGCCATCAGTTAAGCCCAAGGGCAGTTATAACAGTATCTCGCCACTTTCCTGATGCAAGTGAAAATCACGCAAGCCATCAATCCATCGCATCGGTCTATTTCCAAGGTGCCGATCAACCTACCGTGCATGTTTTTGGACCGGGGGAAACCGGAGAACCCGGAGAAAAACCCCTGAGGAACAGGGAGAACATGCAAACTCCACACACACACATATGGCGGAGGCGGGAATTGAACCCCCGACCCTGGAGGTGTGAGGCGAATGTGTTAACCACTAACCATACCAGCCTCACCAGCTCATTAATATCATAATTCTAACACTTAAAAAAAGAGGTATTATTTCTCAGCATTTTTCGAATGATGCAAATTTAATCATTACTGGCATCATTTTGTCACTCCTGTTATATTTGTTAGTAGTGAATAATACAAGCAAATAATGGCAAATGTACAGCTTGGCAGGTTTGTGGGAAATCTACAAAATTCATCTTTGATTAACCTTTGACTGAGAGTGGAGACTCCTTCCAAAAATGCAGAAAAAATGTCTCAAAGAAAAAGTTTTACCAATGTTCTTACACTTTAATTCTTATCATCTTGCATTAAAAAAACATGTAGTTTGTTTCATTTTTATCAACATATACTACTACCTCTACTATGTAAGCCTGTTTCTGTCACTATAAAAAACAATCAAACAAACAACTAACAACAAACAAACAACTTTTTATCTCAGAATTGCGTGATATAATCTTACAATTCTGCCTTTTTTCTCAGAATTCTGAACTTGCGACTTTTTTTCCCAGTAAGTCCAAATTCTGGGATATAAAGTCTGAATTGTGAGCTATAAATTTGAGCAATTCTGAGATAAAAAGCTGCAGTAGTTGTATACGTTTGCTTGTTTGTTTTTTGTGTGGAGGAAACAGGCTTCCATACTCTACTGATAAATGACTCCTCATGACTCCATTGTTGTGAAGCAGGTAATATTTCCACTGCCTTAGTTTCCTCTGGGACAATGCCAGCAAGTGAATGTTTGTCTTGTTTGTGTATTAATTTGTGTGTATTTGTATGTGTTGCGTCAACTTGTCTATGCGTATTCCCAGCCACACTGAGCGGAATAATGTAAAGAACCTTAAAGAAGAATAAATGCACAATCAAAATAACTTACTTTTAACCTGGAGACACCTGTATTCAGTTTCCAGAATCCCACCTATAATATTGAAAAAATAAAAAAAACAGTAGAAATGA
Source organism: Kryptopterus vitreolus (assembly GCA_030449085.1). Lineage (NCBI taxonomy): Eukaryota > Metazoa > Chordata > Actinopteri > Siluriformes > Siluridae > Kryptopterus > Kryptopterus vitreolus. The sequence continues at coordinate 4,445,192 of JACRUU010000005.1, read as the reverse complement.
TCACAGAACACCATGACAAAACAACTACCAAACAACAAACTTCGTTTGAGGCATATTTACAAAAATATACATATAATATATATATATATATATATATATATATATATATATATATATATATATATATATATATATATATCTTTTAAAAATATATAATCTAGTGAAACAAGAGAGAATCTATTTTTTGTTGCAAGGACGCGCATGTATTAATATTTTTTTTATTTTTATAAAGGCTTAATTACGAAAAGGACTAGTAAAGTGTTTTCGTAGCGTCACTACATAGTGGGCGGGGCTAATCACCGGAATATTGTAGCATAGAGAGAGAGAGATAGAGAGAGAGAGAGAGGGGGGGGAGAGGGAAGGAAGGAAGGAAGGAAGGAAACAGCGCTTTAGTCTCATACGACATCAGTTATGGACGGTGATCATCCCGGGGTGCGTGTAATAACTTTGGTTTCTTTTTCCGTTCCGAGTGTTTTTCTGCACTATGGCAACCTTTCACGCCACGTTCTCTAACACTTGAAGTCCAGCCAATGTGAGTGTTTCCGAGCCAGACCTGGACTTACTATTACTATTACTACACGATTATGAAGAGACCCGTAAAAGCGTGGAAATTGTATCATGGACTTCTGAGAGAGCCGATCGTCAAAATTTAACCCCAGACTTGAATGCAACTGCATGGCACAAACAACAGAGGACAAGAAGGAGGTCTTTTTTTTTCTTTGCCTCCATCACATTGCTCTTTTGAGCTCTTCTCTGATTTAAACCCAGTGCATTGTGGATCATCGTGCATTTTATCTCCAGTCTTCTTCTTCTTTTTTATTCCTGCCTTGTGATCCTGTACGTTCGAACGAGATCTCGTCTAAATTTATTCCTCGGTGTGAAAATTCGCCGCCACTTTGAGTGGCAGACAGACTTGGGCTTTAATCCTCCGCTGCCTAAAGTTTTTTCCTCCGACCGGATAATCGTTTCATCAGCATGGCTTTGCCTGATAATTCCAGTGGCATTTCGGAAGAACTGGCCTTTCCCGAGATTATTGAACTCAACGTAGGGGGCCAGGTATACATAACACGTTACTCGACTCTCACCAGCGTGCCCGAGTCCCTCTTGTGGGAGATGTTCAGCAAGAAACCTGCCAAGAGCCTGGCACGGGACACCAAGGGTCGCTTTTTTGTCGACCGCGACGGCTTCCTGTTTCGCTACATCCTGGACTACATGCGTGACCAGCAACTCGTGCTGCCTGACCATTTCCCGGAGCGCGGTCGACTACAACGAGAGGCCGAGTACTTCAACCTCCCCGAACTAGTCAAGCTCTTGGCTCCGAAGATCAGCAAACAGAACTCTCTGGGTGATGACGGATGCCAGAGCGACCCGGAGGAGTCGTCGCCGAGTGCTGATGTCAGCCGCAATTTGGCGTCTTTGGGAGCGGCGACCTGCAGCAGCCTGGCAGTCGGAGACGGCAAGCGCAGCGGGTTCATCACGATTGGCTACCGAGGTTCCTACACGTTGGGCCGCGACAGTCAAACCGACGCCAAGTTCCGGCGCGTGGCCCGCATCATGGTATGCGGCAAGACGTCGTTGGCCAAAGAGGTCTTTGGAGAAACCCTCAACGAAAGCCGCGACCCCGACCGGCCGCCAGAGCGATACACCTGCCGCTACTATCTGAAGTTCACGTTCCTCGAACAAGCTTTTGACAAGCTGGCCGATGCCGGTTTCCACATGGTGGCGTGCAACTCGACCGGCACGTGCGCGTTCACGCACGACCAAACTGACGACAAGATCTGGACAAGCTACACGGAATACGTTTTCTACCGTGAGTGAGACGAGCCCATGTTCCAGACCCTTCTCCTCCCAAACTGCTCCCTTAGATACGTTTCGATCCCGACCCCTCCGACCAGAATTGCCCTTGTCTTGCCCTTCTCTTCAAACCAACTGCCCCCCCCTTTCAGCTAGAAACAACTCATGATACTTGTGTGACCATTTCTTGCCTTCGTGAAGTACCGTGTCATGCTGTCCGATTTCGATTATGTATATATGATATTGCGATATTAAACTGGCAAAAGGCCAGCTGAAAGGGCTTGGAAAGGGGCCATCTCGATATCTCCAAGTAGCCATGGCACCAAACTATACCAATGTCATGCTTCTCATCAGTCCATCACGTCAGCGGACTCTTGAATGTGGGTTATCTCTAATAGAGCAAGTTATTCCGTCGTTCTGTCATTAAGCTAAATGCGTGGGACCAAGCCATTAAGAAAAGCAGCAGGTAGACAGGCTTGCTGTGTGGACCGTAAAGGTAATTCTTTTGATTGAGCGACGAGCACGTAAATCTAAATCTGCAATGCGACTGCATGTAATGAAGCCCTTCAATGGCTCAAGATTCTGGATTTATATTTGTCAAGGCCACACAAAAGTGTGTTTTATTAAAAGGAAGACATTTGCGTTGCTCTTGCAGTTCTAACAAGCACAAAGTGTTACACCAGAAGGGGAATTTTTCCTTTTTTTTGCCAAAGCACATCGAGGGCTGAACCCTGAGCAGGAGGCTACGGAACACACACACACACACACACAAAAAAAAAAAAACGCTAACACACGCACACACACAAACACACACACACACACACACACACAACACACACACACACACACACACACACACACACACACACACACACACACACACACACACACACACACACACACACACACACACACACACACACACACACACACACACACACACACACACACACAAACAGGATTAAAGTGTTGCCTGAATACTTCTCAGTAAATCCTGATGACATGTATTGATAGTGACATGAAGCATTTCGTGTTCAGTTCAATTGTAAACAGAAATGTCAATCAGAATGTGTTTTTTTTTTGTATGCTTGGTTTTCAGCAACCCTCAATATACCATTAAATGATCATTATTATGATTATTATTATTATTATTACGAATAAAATCCATACACCACTTCAAGTTCTACCTTGGAAACACACGCCAGTCGTGCTATTATATTTTTAATTCCATTTTAAAGATTTGTAGCGTTTATTCCGTTGACCGAGCATAGCGTTAGGTTAAGTAAATACCAATCTTAGCAAAAAGAAACATTTTCAGGTCCGCCCCTCAGGATAATTATGGATTTGCACAGAAGTTACCTCAGATCTGTAGTAAATATTAAGGCACAAATCTTTTTTTTCCACTAAATGCTTTCATTAGGCATCTTCATTTTGGCCTCACCTGTACTTATTGCCTGACCAAGTTATCGTTTACACCGAGCTGCTCGTATTCCTTTTATTCTCGTGACTCCCATTCTGTGTTGTTAGCAGCAAGTTTATCCAAACGAGTGCTAAAAAGTACAGCATGACTACAAAATCCATTTTTTCGTTCGTGGTGAATTCAAATACCATCCAGATGTGTATTTCTGTTTGGAATTCTCAGTATCTAATTACTGTAAAAACATTTTTTTAAAGGTAAGAATTTGGTAACTAACATAGGACTGAGATGTGAACCAAGACCAGGACGTGAAATACAGTCTCGTATTATAAAAAAAATAAATAAATAAATTGACAATGTTGCTATGTATGTAGTTGATGGTTGAGATGGTGGAAGCATTAAACTGGATTATCGTGCACATCTCTATTGAGCATATGTCTCCTCTTTGTAATGTGCTTAGCACTTCTGAAGCTTTCTCCTGCTTTTCCTTCTTTTTCTCGCAATTTCATTTCTCTCTCTGCTAACCTCGAAGGCAGAACGGAGGAACAGGAACGAGGGCAAACAGATAAGGCGCTCTTGCAAAGCAAATGACCTAGCACTAGTAACCAAATGAATGAACCGCTTCTGATCAATAAAATAGTGATGGCTTGAGGAGTAGAGGGACGGTATTGGAGTAGTAGACTGGCACCCCAGCACAATGTACAAATGCACAATGTTTTCCTGCACTAAAAATATCGCAGTTTATTTGTCTGAGAAAATGAGTCACGCTGCATTACAACACTGTATTCGGTGTATCTAAATTTCATTCCAGTGTTCAGGATTTGGATTAGTGGTTCGCACGTTCGCCTCAAGGGTCGGGGATTCGATTCCCGCTTTCTCCGGGTTCTCCGGTTTCCTCCCGGTCCAAAACATGCAGTAGGTTGATTGGCACCTTGGAAAATTGTCCCTAGTGTATGAATGTGAGTGTATCCTGCTACACAGGGTGTGTCCTGCTTTGATGCCCAAAGATGCCTGAGATAGGCACAGGCTCCCGGCGACCAGAGAGAGAAGAAGATGAATGATTCAGATTTGTTTCTCTTGTTAGACTGGAAATGTCAAGAATGTCATCTTTTGACTGGACATCCTGGACGATGTGGCTTCTTTTCGGCTTTTCGCCACAACGGACCATCCTTCCCCACTCAACCCTGTCCCCTACATCTGCCTCTTTCACCCCAACTACCTACATGTCTTCCCTCAACACATCCATAAACCCTCCTCCTTGGCCTTCCTCCTTTCCTCCTGCCTTCCAGCATTCGTCTCAGCATGTCCCTCCTCTGCACATGTCCAAACCATCGCAATCTAGCCTCCTACTAGTCTCCAAAACATCCTACATGCACTATTTCCTCTAATACACTTTGTTTCTTCACACATGCATTCATACAAATTCTACTAAATAACCCGTTCTTTTAATAGTACATTTTGGCATGGAATAGGGGCAAAACCCTCCGAAAGGAGGCCGTATTTCCCGAAGTAAACAGCCCCCTGCATACCAGCGTGATCCATCACACTGTCTCTGACCTAATTAAGTCCATTAATCAAATTATATTTGCAGCTATGGGAGTGTCCTTGATAGGATTAGGCTTTAACAGGCAGCTACAACCAGCAGCTCAAACATCAGTGTGCGAAAAAATAAATAAATAAATCTACTCGGCACGTCAATTCCTAATGTATTCGGACTTGCATACTGATTAGCTATTTGCCAATAATTCGCTGAATCATGTGTTTATTCACTGTTAGCAACATTTTCAGAGGAGATGTTCATGCAACCTGGTGGCAAATGTAAAGGACCGAATTTCACAGTGTAAGGCCCAGGAATACCAAACACTGTGCTGCTGGACTTATTTATTTATTTAGAAGTTCATTAATTCCTGCGCCACCTTTATTTAAAAGCGGAAATAGTTGTATTTTTTTATTATTATTAAAGCTAGAGCATATGTTCCTGTTCTCTTCTCAACTGCATTTTAGCTCCGTTGTAGGAAAAACAAACAAACTAAAACCTTTATGGATAAGATGACCGTTAAAACATTCATTCATTCATTCATTCATTCATTCATTCATTCATCTTCTACCGCTATATCCGATCTTCCCTATATGCCAATATATTACGCTATATGCCAATCAACCTACCATGCATGTTTTTAGACTGGGGGAAACTGGAGAACCCAGAGAAAAACCCCCTGAGGCACGGGGAGAACATGCAAACTCCACACACACATGGCCGAGACGGGAATCGAACCCGGATCCTGGAGGTGTGAGGCGAATGTGCTAACCACTAAGCCACCATGCCCCCATCCGTTAAAACATAAGCTTCGCTATTTATTTTTCCCCTCATTTAAATAATATTTAAAAAAAATCTTTTAAAAAGGTAATGCTAATGGTGAATCCAAGCGGCTCATGGCGCGAGGCAGTCCGTTGTGAGGCGCCATGCACCGCTATACCTATTGGCAATGTAGCATATCCAATTGACTTGAGCTCCAGGCTTTTGGATATACTTGAAAGGAAACTTGAAAACTCTGGAGGAAATCCAAATAAATACAAGGAGAGCATGAAAATCACTCCAAATGACTGTTAAACCAAAATCTGGACATGCTGCTCACTGTATCGCCACACACCGCAAACTCCCTCCCACCTGAACTAATAAACGAACAAACAAATAAACATCGAAATAAACACTTTTTAATCCCATGTCACGGAGCTAGCTATGGCTATGAGGACAAGCAGAGCTGAAAGCAGCCCATATAAAAGTGCCAGCCTGTTAATTACCTAGCATTCAGAGGCTCTTTGTCAACACACACACACACAGCAAGAATACAGGTGGGCTCGCTAGCTCTGAGAATGCGAAGCATGATGTGTTTTTTCCCCTCCGCTTTCAGCAGCTACCCAAACACAACTGATTTCCAAGAACCTTTGGTCCTTTATCCTATAGACATTATCTCTAAGATGTGCACCTCATATATACTCCGGTCAAAACACCTTTCTGGCCAGAGATTAGATCTGCCTACAGAGAACAATGTTGCTTAGTTCTGCCAAATCGCCCATAAACAACCCACAAGGCATATGCGGTAACAACAGGGCAGATGAAAAGTCAAGCGAGTGCGAGTGAAATCCACAACACTGCACTTTTAAAATGACATACTGCTTCTGCAACACCCATGTCCTATCCAGTAATTAGGAATCCGTTATATATCACAAAGATACAGGACTTACTTCTAAAGTCCTAGCAAATACAGATATGTGTTTTTTTTTACTTTTGTTTCATGTATTTATTTATTTATTTTACTTTCAATTTGTACTATTACATATTGACATGATTATTTGACCTATAGAAGATTGTGAGATTGCGTCTCTTAGCTCTGAGAGAGAACGTTCGAGAGTGGGTGACATTTCGGGGCAGCTGAAACGGGAGGGTTTTATTTCTAATTAAAGCAGAACGAAACAATGGAACGTAAAATAGTGTAAAAAGATTTGCGGGCGTTTTTTTTGTTTTTGCACACTTGATTTCCCTTCCATGTGCATTCCTCTCCTCTCTTCTCCTCTCCATGGTTTTCCTGTATTCTTCCACTGCGTCAACATTTTAATCCACCGAAAGCAACATGCATCTTGTTGTCCAACAATCCCCAACCCACAGATGCTTGAAAATCTCCCTCTTCGCGAAGTGGCTGTGCTGTGCGGCAGCTTGCCAGCAAAACGCAATCTTTTACAAATTTAATAGTAAGCTACAAGGAAAGCAAGCGCAGCACATTCACCATGTGGCAACTCGTGGAGTCTAATTTTCATTCTGATCAACAATTGGCCTGAACCCAATAAGATCTGCAAAGCTGAGCAGCTGTCTTTTGTCTGCCTGCAATAACACAACCGGTAATCTAGTTTAAGTATGCAGCACAGGTCAGGAAATAAATGAATATCAGCAATGCATAAAGAGGACATGCAGGATTTCTTTTTAATGTAAGTAATAACACCCTGTTCCATCCCCCAACCTCGCTCTCTCTTAATTAGGTTTCTTGTTTGGACACACCATAAGGAAATTATAAAAGCATGTGTTAATAATGCCGGTGGCTTAGTGGTTAGCACGTTCGCCTCACACCTCTAGGGTCCGGGTTCGATTCCCATCTTTGCCATGTGTGTGTGGAGTTTGCATGTTCTCCCCGTGCCTCAGGGTTTTTTTTTCCGGGTTCTCCAGTTTCCCCCCGGTCCAAAAACATGCACTGTAGGTTGATTGGCGCCTTGGAAAATTGTCTCTAGTGTATGAATGTGTGTGATTGTGTGTGTGTGTGTGTGTGTGCCCTGCGATGGGTTGGCATTCCATGCCCATTGACGGCTGCGATAGGCACTGGCTCCCCGTGACCCGAGGGAAGATCAGATATAGCGGTAGAAGAGGAATGAATGAATGAATGAATGAATGAATGAATGAATGAAAAGTATGCATGCAGGGCAGAACATCAGAGTGCTGCCTAATGATGATCTTCAAGGTAATTAAAATAATATGTTCTCGGAAGTATCAGAAAGTAAACATTCCGATTACAGAAAAGGCCTTGTCTGTTCCGGGAAAAGATGATTAACTAGTATCTTTAGGTCACAGTGACATTAGCGAGCGATGACATATGAATTTACTCAAACATGAGGGCACAAGCAGTAAGAGATGAATCACAACTTTGTTCAACATTATATTCTCATCTTTCTCTCTTTATATGTATGAATATGGACATGTGAATATGGATATCAGGAGTTATCAAAAAGGGCCTCAACCTTGATCAAGAGTGTTTTACAGGGTTAGAGTAATATGCTATTGTCAGGCTTAGGGCCATAATATGGGGACACCGGACCAGGATAATAAGGAACAGACATATACTATTGACATCTTATCAGACATTTCTGTATACACCCACAAATACAAGGGCCAAATAAGATCAGAACAATCATGGTGATAACCAAAGGAGCGACTGAGACAATATATATCCTTGTGTATGTATATATATATATATATATATAATATATATATATATATATATAGATATATATATATATCTATATATATATATTATCAAACCAGAGCCTTCTTCTATGAACTCAGTGAGGGCAAAGATGACAGCCTCATACCACAGAATTCAGTTAGTCCAGAGAAGCCTGGCATTCTCACTTCCCCGAGAGTCAAGGGATTCACGCCGCCCTGGAAACACATGCACTTATTATTCTGTTGGGCCTCCTGGGGTCTCGTTCCTACTGCTAGCAGTCTTTGGAAATAATTATTTCCCCCCTGTTTAGGAAACCCTAAGGTTTATAGGATAAATAAACCAGCTTTGTGGTATTCAAGCCATTGATCTACTTTATGATGAGCTAGCAATCAACTGGAACGAGAGTAGCAGTATGACAAAGGAGAAAGGTGACAAGCCACATGATGAGCTAATTATTTGTGAAAGGACATTCACTTAAGAATTTTGAGCGAAAAAAAAGTTTGTTTGGGTTTAAATTTGGTTAGTATGGCTCATATAGCTCCTGTGTACTCTCCTGCCATGCGCAGACCTTTTGTCAGTCCACTAATGAGCCACCAGCTGGGGAAGCCTGATGCACTTTTCGCCCTCCAGCTGTGAGCACTTGGGATTAACACAGCTCAGGAAGCAGATGGACTTGTTATTGTTTTGGTGACTGTCCTGTGGCGTCCCTCTCCATGGTGCTGAATCCATATATCCACTCCAGGATGCGCACGTTTTATTAGCTGGACTAATCATGTGGCGAGACTCATTAGATGTTTTATCAGATTAAGGTGTGCAAGACTGACTCCTGTACTCCTGATCCACACCATCAAGCAGAAGAAAGTGAACGCCATTAGTGATGGATCACTTAAAGCACAACACACTTTACGTCCCTTTACTCTTTACTAGCATCACTTTCAGACCGTAGCATTGTTGTTATTTTGATTGGGGGACATTTTTGGCGACAGTTATAACGATTTCTACATTCACAGTCACCATACACGACAGTGGTACAGTTATACTAAGAATCATCCAGCACAGTAATAACATTGGATGTTCAGTGGATGTCCTGTGGTTCCCTTTTAATAACGAATGAGGTCGAGGGAAACTGATTGGTAGATTGCCAAGTCTGTACAAATTGCTACATGAAACACATAGAAGTTGAGCCAACTGTTACATGACATGGCCGTTTAAAATTAGGATACTAATTTGTTCGTCAACTTATTTGAATATATCACAGGCAGTTATGAATTATAATTATCATTTTTTAAAATGGGTTAAATAGACTTTCTCACCTCTGTGAAGTTATATGTGGTGTATGTTATTTGATGACCATGTTCACACCATGCTGGTATTACTGGTAATTCAACCATAAATCTGTATAGTGTAGTGTAGATAGGCTTATTTATTTATTTATTTATTTATTTACCCGAGTGAATCTAGAAAACATTTATGTTTCTACCTAAGAGTGCATTTACATATAAAAAAATATATTAAAAAATCTATCTATCTATCTATCTATCTATCTATCTATCTATCTATCTATCTATCTATCTATCTATCTATCTATCTATCTATCTATCTATCTATCTATCTATCTATCTATCTATCTATCTATCTATCTATCTATCTATCTATCTTCTATCTATCTACTATCTATCTATCTATCTATCTATCTTCTATCTATCTATCTATCTATCTATCTATCTATCTATCTATCTATCTATCTATCTATCTATCTATCTATCTATCTATTATCTATCTCATCTGTCTATCTATCTATCTATCTATCTATCTATCTATCTATCTATCTATCTATCTATCTATCTATCTATCTATCTATCTATCTATCTATCTATCTATCTATCTATCTATCTATCTATCTATCTATCTATCTATCTATCTATCTATCTATCTATCTATCTATCTATCTATCTATCTATCTATCTATCTATCTATCTATGCTATCTATCTATCTATCTATCTATCTTCTATCTATCTATCTATCTATCTATCTATCTATCTAGGATCTATCTATCTATCTATCTATCTATCTATCTATCTATATATCTATATCTATATATATCTATCTATATGTTCTTGTTACTGGGGCGAATCTACTCTTCCGGAAATGGTTCCCGCTAAGTTGTGTAGTGTCTCTGTTGGGATTTGTGCTCATTCCGCCACAAGTACTCTAATGAGGTCAGACACTGATGCTGAGTGTGAAGGTATTAAGGCGTTGAGATCACTGAGGTTGAGGTCAGTGCTTTCTACAGTCCACGTGGTGTCTTCTTTACCAACCTGCATTGTGCACAGAGGCATTGTCATGCTGGATCATGCTAGGGCCTTTTATTTCCAAAGAGGAGAAATTGCAAAAATACAACAAACAGAGAAATCAAGTGTGCGCTTCCAACTTCGTGCAAAACTTATGAGTCAAAGAATCACATGCTGCATGTGATATTCAGGAGTCTACATACTGTATATACAATCCCAAATAGTGTAAACCATCTCTTCTGTAGCCTTTTCACTTAATTAAATAATTATATATGTCGGTTCTACAGCACCACGGATCACTACTACAGTAATTTTACTTGCTGTGTAAACACAGCATGCGCAAATGAAACTTTCAGTGAGTGAAAAACAACAGCATTCTCAAAAATAAGGAAAGTTGATGCTGAAACTGATGTTTTTCTTGCAAAAAATGGGTGGGAAAATATGCATTTGTACTTCCTGTATTGATGCTTGTGCATATCCTTCGCGATGTCTGTTGTGATTGTCAAATCAGTCTGCAACATCAGCTTACCATCAGCAGTCCAAAGTAAGGACACATAAAATAAATGAGCTCAAAGCCCAGTGTGAATGATCTACACGGGTTCCCTCTCACTGACAGCCTAATAACAAGTGTTCATTGAGCATACAGTGGTTTTATGAAAACACAACAAGCCCATTACAGATGGGGAAATAGTAAGTAGATGGAAAGGAGAGACATGAACTGAGAGAAAAGTATGTCATATAGTTATAACTGGCCCTTTCAGAGTAACCATAATTCTGATGTGGCCTCTGCTTTAGAGAGATATTACTAAGAGCATTAGGACAGCTACAAACAATGTAAAACTGTTTATATGAAAATGCTGTGTTTTCTGAATAAAAATTCATTGATTCTTTCTTTCATGTGGGATGCACTGTTTGGACAATTTGAGGAAAGTTCATTCCACCCCTACATTGTCTATAGGGAAAACTCCTGATGTAAGTCCTTCTTTAATTTGAGGGGTGGTGGATCCTGATCAGCTGGCCTTATGCATGTGTTGTGTATCAGGTTGGTTAAGCAATCTTACAGAGATGTAAGCCGATCTATTTTTGACTTGGTCTTTATATATACACAAATAAACTTTTACACAGTTTTATAAGTCATTAGGGAACGTAATGGACGGAAATGTTGATCTTCTAGTGCACTGAACCATGTTCACAATGGTGATGGGTAACCATAGAGACAATCTTTTTTTTTTTTTTACTCTAAAAAAGCTTCCCACATCCCACTCAAGTACATTACAAGGCTCTTAGCTATTTAGACGTACACTGAAGATCATCTCACATGGCTCTCTGAGCACTCCCTTATGCAACTGAGCTCACACGCTGGTCTGTTCTTGAGACGGTACTCTGGATAAGGAGGCGGTAATGTCTCTGGTTGAAGGATTCATGAATTTGAATAAAAACTAGATTGTCACATGACGGGAAATTCATTTGTAACTAACCGTACTAACCGTATGGGCACAAGACAATTTTTACATTTGGGGTGCCCATGGTGCACATAATGTGTTTTCTTCTGATGAAACATAAGAAAGAATATACATGCTTTTTTCCATGAAATTTGAGTGGAGATATATTCCTTTAAAAAATACAATTTACCATTTGCATATCAATATTTATAATCTGTATTTGATCTTTAGTGGTATAAAATGGGGGTTCAGTGGAGGCCCGAAAGTCTTTCATTAAGAAGTTAATCTGTGTATCACTTTACTTACATTTTGTAAATCACTTTAAATGGTTTTGCTAAAAAAAATGCTTTATGATGATGTCAGTTATTATTATACTAGGTATATTATTATTATTAGTAGTAGTAATAGTGCTAGAAGTATTTTGAACGGATCATTATGCTCGATGTTGTTCTACTGCCTGTTGATTCTTTTGCCAGTGGCAACCCACCAGTGATTCAAGCATCCTGGCTTTATTTCTTTCAGCTGTCCAGATTTCTGTCCTCTTTATTTGTACATTCTTCTCAGGGTAGTAAAGCTTTTAAGTAAATACAAACCAACCATGCAAAGTCTCTGTTGACTCATTGTGTTGCGTTCGGAAATTTACACTCTCCATTATTATGGCTCTGAAAGTAGTGAGCACTGAAAGCATGCAGTTGTGTTTATCCATATTGTAACTGCTCTGGCAGTGTGTGTGTGAAGTAAGCGTGGCGCACAACCAAGAACGATGACAATACGGCTGCAAAAAATAAATGTGCACATTTCCTTTAAATCTGTATATACTGAAAGTCATTATTCATTGTTCACGGTGATGACTGTTGTGCATGGACAATCCCACATTTCCTAATGAGAGCCTGGTTCTGCTTAGCACATTAGTGCTGCTAATAGCGGTAATGATGGTTTTGTACAAAAACATGCCATTGACGACAGATGGGCTGCACGGAGGCAAAAGGAAAGCGATGCTACAGTGCGTTCATATTTTATCAGACTGACAGGAAAATGGAGGAGCATTTTTCTCTTTTCTCTTCTGTACGCCATGACAGAAAAATATGGCCCATCCCCCCCAACCCCCGTCTAATTTCAACAGCACTCAGAAGCCCTGACACATGCCCACATACTACAGCCTCCTGTGAAACTCACATACGGCCATTATACGAGTTGTCTTCGCATTCAGTGAGTACAAGACTATATTCAGCCAATTTCGAATGTGTTCGAAAACTTGCACATTAACGGAATAAATGATCACAAACAGAGGGAGGAAAAAAGGTGTTAGATATTTTACTCTTCTTTTTCCGAGATGTGACGCGTTTCAATTACCGGGAAATGCTGTATACAGTCGTCTGTACTGTTAAAGTGTTGCTCTATAAATCAAAGGTAAATCACATGTACAAGATGTTCAGTGGTTAATTATATGTAAATGCATGTTTGATTTACATTACCAAATATAAGATATACATTAATGGTAATAAGCTAACACAAACGGTACACAAGAATACAGAAACACAAACATGGATTAAAAAAAAACTTGCCATGTCTGAATAAGGTGATGCTGTATACACCAACCGGGCATAACATTAAGGCATTATAATATTACAAGCGGTGGAGTGAATTACACTGATTATCTCTTCATCATGGCCCATGTTAGTGGGTGGGATATATTACATTTACATTTACAGCACTTGGTAGATGCCCTTATCCAGATCGACTCAGCAATTGAGGGTTAAGGGCCTTGCTAAAGGGTTGATGGTGGTACCTGTACCTTCTGGTACAGAGGTTAACCACTGGGTTACCTCCTCTGTTGAACTGAGCTACAATATATTAATCAGTAAGTGACCATTTTATTCTCATAGTTGATGACTGAATCCGAGGGGGGGGGAGCAGGTCCACACGTGGTCCGATTTAACAAATTTACTTCTGTAAACCAAATAAAAAAAAATAAAAAGAAGTTAATGCTGGTAATGTTCGATGTGTCAGGACTGCTTTGGCACCATAAGGGGGACCAAAACAATATCGGGCAGGTGGTCATAATGTTATGCTTGAGCAGTGGCCATAAATGGATATATGGTATCCATGTGGGGATGGGGGTTCTAGAGTTGGGCGGGGTCCTTTGGGATTTGTTATTTTAACATTTTCGAAATAACTGTAATTTAATTACAAATTTTTCTTTTTCAGTAACTGTAACAAATTACTGTTACTTTTATTTTGTAATTAAATTATTTAACATGTAACTAGATACTCCTCAACACTGGCTTTAATAGAAAAATAAAGGCTATTCTTTTTCTTCTATAATTATAAGCTTTAAGGTCTGGAGGAAATCAGGCATTGCTTATCACCCGCCTCAAACCATGCCAAAAGTGAAGCAAGTGTTTTTCTGCAACAGGCACTTGGTAACTGGTCAGGGTTGAGGAAAATCTGAATGGAGAGAAAAAAAAAGTACAAATAAATCCTCTCTGGACCTCAGTCTGGGCAGACAACATGACTACTATAATCAAAGACGACTCAGGAATGGATAACCTTGTACAGTAAAAGGCCTAAAGCGGCCCAACCAGATCGCTGACTCCTGAACCCAATTAAGCGTCTCAGGAGGAACCTGAAAGTAGCTGTCCACTAATAGTCTAACTGGTCTATAAATCAAAGGTAAATCAATGTACAAGACGTTCATGGTTTAATGATATGTAAATGCGTGTTTCATATACATTACCATGTATAAGATATACATTAATGGTCCGAAGTCATGTAATAAGGTAAATTCATTTTAATAATAGTTAAAAAACGATAAAAAAGACAGAAAGAAGATTGCGTTGCATCATACCTCAAAAAGAGATGGGATTGGAAGTGCTTTATCGAAGTACTGAGCAAAGGGTCTGAACATTCACGTACATGTAATATTTCACTTTTTTATTAATAAAAAAAAAAAAAAAAAAAAAAAAAAAAAAAACCCAAAAAATATAAATAAAGCACCTATATATATATATATATATATATATATATTTTAACACGTATTGTCATAATAATTTCATGTCAGGGGTCACTGTGGCATGTTCGCCTCACACCGCCAGGATCCGGGTTCGATTCCCGTCTCGGCTGTGTGTGTGTGTAGTTTGCATGTTCTCCCCGTGTGCCTCAAAACCTGCTTATTTACTATTATTTTGTCAGGGTTTTTTTCTCCGGGTTCTCCGGTTTCAGCACAGTCCAAAAACATGCACGGTAGGTTGATTGGCACCTTGGAAAATTGTCCCTAGTGTATGAATGTAAGTGTTTGAGTGTCCTGCGATGGGTTGGCATTCCATCCAGGGTGTATCCTGCCTTAATGCCAATAGACGCCTGAGATAGGCACAGGATCCCCGTGACCCGAGGGAAGATCAAATATAGCGGTAGAAGATGAATGAATGAATGAATGCATTTCATGTCATTATAGTAATAACTATAGAACTATACTATAGTCAGTAGTGATAAAAAAAATCTGACAAAATCTAGTGCTGAAATATTCTATTCAATTTGGGTGTTATACAAGCCTGACATTTCCTGCACTGGGGCTGCAGGTTCCAGTACAAATGAATCTCAAGTGAATGTATACAAGCACTTTTGCTTATGTCCGTATATTTTTCCTGTGGATCACAGACGAGAAATAAATGCTTCCTCAAAGTCAAAGGCTACATGATTGAGAGGCGCGATCGGCTGAGCCATGGCTGCGCAAATCTCTCACCTCAGCAAACTCAGCTGAACGCGCATCTACATGCCGAAACACCGGCACAGCATTTTGTTTCACCGGACTGCCATATTGCTGCATTCGTCATACGCCATCTTGGCTTCATGTCTTTTCACACTCTGTTCTTCAAGTTTTTTCAATCTGATCTCAATCTATCATTCCCTGGTTGGTTCAGGGAAAGCAGTTTTAAGGGCAAACATCAAAGTGGAGATTGCGATCAAAGATTCTGTGTGAAGTCCTACAGACAAAAAGTGAAAAAAAAACAAAACAACAAAAAACAAAATAATCTTTCTCGATGTGTTTATTTTTCTTTGTTTTTTCCCCACCTAATTAGGAAACGACTGATTTATTCTTTTTCAAGCCTTCAAAAACTTCACTATTTCATAGCAGTGCTTATGAAAGAAGAGTATAGAGTCCTCCAGGACGCGTTGAATTATTTATATTTTCGGTGTTTTTTTTTTTTTTTTTGTTTTTTTTTTTGTTTTTTTTTTTGTTTTCGGTTTTTTTTATCATTTTTTATTTTTTTTTTTTTTTTTTTTTTTATTATTTTTTTTTTTTTTTTGTTTTGTTTTTTTTTTACTCTTGCGATGATGAATGTCGCAGTCCAATAGTGCCAAATCTCTTCTAGGCTGCTATATTATTGATTTTAGAATTATGAACTTTTTTGACCGAACACTTTAATTTGTTTTAATCTAAATTGCAAAAAAACAAAAAACAAAAAAAAACAAGGTCAAGTCAACTTCAACCTTTCGTGTTCTATGAGTGGTAAGTTTAGGAATAGGAGGCTCTACGAACACTATAAATAACCCTTGAGTGTGGGAGGGTAGTGACTGTGACTCAGTCCACTATCTTGACTGATATGATCACTTGTTCAGCGATGTTTGCTTCCATCATTTCTAAATCTCTGTATGTGTTTTCACAGGTGGCAACGCTTCATCCCCAGCACTAACCCATGACCCAGGTTTTGTCCCGGCAGAGGAAGAAGAATATCAAGACTTATGTAAGGACGTGATCAGTGCAGACCTGGACTTGAAAGATGTTCCTCCTCCAGACCCGGTTCCCCTTTTAGAACCTCAGGACATCCTTGATCTTCCACTTCCTCCACCTCCGACTCCAGTCTTTGAACGATCCACACCTACATCTGACATCTCTGCCAGCCCGCCTCCGCTTTCAGCCACAAGCGCTGTAAAGCCCACTACTCTGAAGACAATGCTCCGAACCTCCGGCAGCAAGGAGAACGGAGGATCACCGTCCCAAGCGCTAACAGAGAAGATAATGGTAGATAAGAAGATAATGGAGGACGAGCTTAAGAAGTGCATTGATGATTTCCGCCGGATCCGAATACCTAAACTCTTCCCGGATCGCAAGAGGCACTGGCAGAACGACCTCCTGAAGAAATACAACGCATAAGTCAAGTCGGCATTGTTGTCATTTCATCAATACACAGTGCATTTATAAGGGATAGGAAACAACATGGGACCAAGGTGCTAGAACAGACAACATAAATTAACTAGGACACAAGACTGGACATAATTCTAAACTAAAACAGAAAGGAAAAAAAATAGGATAAAAGCAAAGTGCGGGAGAAAAAAAAAAAAAAAACAATACACACTTTGCAGTAGCTCTGACCATGTTGTACAAGAAAAGGATATTGTTACTATGCAAAATTGTAAACACTCCATAATCCATGTCTCTATAAGACAGAATGTAGCATGACGGCTGAAAGGAAGTCTGTATATACGGTCAGGATGAAGTATGCAAAAAATAAATAAATAAACAAATACAATTAGGAGACCGGATCTATTTTCTACCAGATCAACTTTTAATGATTTTTTGCTTTTGTTAAATTTGACTAATAGTGGGTTAGGTCACCTTTATTTATATAGTGCTATTAACTAATACAGAACCTATCAAAGCAACTGTACAATAATAACTATGAACAAACTTAACAAAATTCTATACAATTACGTGTCCCGAACTGAGCAAGCCATAGGCGATAGCCAACAGCGGCAAGGAACCAAAACTCCATCGGTGACACAAGTGGAGAACCTTGGGAGAAACCAGGCTCAGTCTGGGGGGATGGGGGGGGGTTCAGTTCTCCTCTGACCAACAGGACCACATCAAATAAAAAAACCTATACAAAAAGATTCAGAGGAAAAGGGAACGTGCTAGAGCAGGGGGTCGGAGGCTGAACGACTTTATGCTGATTGCTGATTGTGCCACATTCTGTCAGGCGTTTGCTGATTACGTAGCTGACAGCTGAGTAGTTGATCGTATCATTACACAGAAGCTAAATAAAGCTCACGTGTTTAAAGAGCTGTTTGATGTCTGTGCGTACTTTGGACCCCCAGAACTGTACACTGTACACTATGATTGTCATCATGAGCTATTGTTTACTGTTTGGATAAATGTCTTAAGTTTAAGAGTATATAAACGTATATATATTTACCCAAATACCTCTGGAAATCACACGTTTCTGCAAAGTTACAATAAAAATAATTTTATTTAAAGAATTTTATAGAATATTATATATATATATTATATATTATAATTTTATTAGAATTTTATAGCGGTAGAAGATGAATGAATGAATGAATGAATGAATGAATAGCAACAACAACAAATGCATTCAACTCGCGAAGCAGAGACTAAACCAACGTGTGGTCTACCACAAACATGTACATGAACCATACATTTGGGTTGCAAAAGTATTCATACAGTGCAAAAGTATTGATAACCCTTGAATACTTCCACAGATTATCATGCACATTAAATGTATTCCATTGGGATTTTATGTGATAGTCCAACACAAAGTATTACATAATTGTGAAGTGTAAAAATCATTCATGATGTTTTATTGGCACCTTGGAAAATTGTGTGTGTGGAGTTTGCACGTTCTCCCCTTGCCTCAGGGGAGTTTTTTTCTTCAGGGTTCTCTGGTTTCCCACGGTCCAAAAACATGCACAGTAGGTTGATTGGCACCTTGGAAAATTGTCCCTAGTGTGTGAATGTGTGCGTGAATGTGTGTAAATGTGAGGGTGTGCGATGGATTGCCATTCCATCCAGGGTGTATCCTGCCTTAATGCCCATAGACGCCTGAGATAGGCACAGACTCCCCGTGACCCGAGGGAAGATCAGATAAAGCGATTGAAGATGAATGAATGAATGCATTTCTGTTTATGTGTATTCAGTTTAGTTTTTAAGGACACCAGATTTGATATTTTTCTTAAAACACAGTAGAGTTTAATTTTTGAGAACTTGTGCCCGAGAGTCCTTTTAATTATGAAGCGCCATGTGACATTGAATTAAATAAAAAATAATCTGATGCTTTTCATGCAGAAATGTGTAGTTGTGGTTTTAATGAAATCCATATTTTATATGCCTGAAAGAAACTCATCAATCTAAAAGAATATTCCATTAGAAGTAGGGAGTACAGTAAGGTTAGATTCATAGGCACACTCACAGCCATGTTCAGGCCGACCGATTCCTAACGCTCCCACAGAGGCTCGATTTCATTCGCTTACAATCGCCTTGGAGCTTTTTTTTCGATCATCAACTTTTTTTTCGATCAGCCTCAACTGTCAAGCATCATGTCCATCCAGATCCTCCGCTGCACTCCTCAGCTCATCGGTCTCCTCCGACTGCAGCTCATCGGGACGTATTGCCTTATCAGCTAATTCTTTCCACTTTGTATTAGCATGCTGCCTGATGTCCCGGAGCGAAAAGGCCAAAGCCAAGTCATTAGAAGGGTTTAAAACTATCAATCAAGAAACCTGCTGTAGAAAGTAACAATAGCATTGAGTGATTTATACACACACCCATGCAAATCAATAATGCGCACTGGGCTATATTCAGAGTTAACTGTGTGTAGCGAGGATTTAATGCTACAATTTGCACAACAGTAAATACAAAAATAAGCGTCCCAGGCAGCTGCACGCATCTTTTAATATAATTTATTTCACTATGGTGGTGTGCTTTGGAAAAGTCTTGTCTGAAAACACGTGAGGCCAAATTTAAACACATTAATATGACCTCTATGACGAAATACATTTTAAATACATTTTAACATTTTGCACCATTTTAAGTACATAACCTCATAAATAAAATTATTAAACAAACCTTATCTTTTTTTGTGCCTTTTTTACTTTTCTTTTTTTTTCTTTCTTTTTTTTTTACAGGAGAAATCACTGAATCAGCGAAGACGAAAACTATTATCATTTGATCAAATGCAATAGCAAATAAATTGATAACACTCAACAAACAACAACAGTACCGTTGGCATTCATTTTATTCATTCATTCATCTTCTACCGCTTTATCCGATCTTCCCTCTGGTCACGGGGAACCTGTGCCTATCTCAGGCGTCTTGGGGCATCAATTTTAAGACAGGACTCTCACCCTGGTTTTCTGTATGGGCCTGGGGAAGGATTTTCCTTTGGAATGCCAACCCATCACACACACTCACACTAATACACTAGGAATAATTTTCCAAGGTGCCAATCAACCTACAGTGCATGTTTTTGGACTGGAGGGGAAACCGGAAAACCCACAGAAAACCCCCCTGAGGCACGGGGAGCGCACACACACATGGCAAAGGAGGGAATCGAACCCCCAACCCTCGAGGTGTGAGATGAACGTGTTAACCACTAATCCACCGTGCCCCTACCATTAGCATTAATATTAGGTATAATAGCAATAGAAGTGAAGAAGTGAGAAGTGAATAAAATACAATTCTTATTATGTGCAACTTTCCCCGTATAATACTTAACCGAACATATCCCATTGTAGCAAGCAGCATATATGTCACGTAACGCACTTATGAACTGCTCATACCATCCCTGACATTGCTGTGAGTAGAATTTTTGCTAATGCTGGCTTTTCGTTCACACTCGTTGCTTTGTTGTGTCATGCTGTCAGGCAACAATATTTTCCCTGTGCGCAATCAAAAGCATTGCTAAAGATAAAAGGAATAAACAGCTAGTGGAAAGTTGGGAAAATATCTATATTTTTTTCCAGACTTGGATGATGAAATCTTGGCCCTTTGCAATATTACCAGTTTCATTTGCATGGTTAAAAACCTGCACACCAATTTCAAGCTCTCAGTTTAAGCTCGTAATTCCCACTCGCATAAATATAAACATGATCTCGGTTTTATATCCGGTAATGCTCCAAATTGCGCAGCAGATGGGAAGATATTTTTAAGGCAGCGAGTCAAGAAATATATCCAGTTGAAACTTTCATTGTCATTTGTTTCTCGGGGAATAAACATTGGCTTATTAAAGGATGTTAAAAAGGCTTTTAACAGAACTCTCTTATTAGATGACGGTCTTTGAGTCATTTTAATGCAATCCTGATTTATTTATTCCTACATAGCTTTTATTGTACTTCGTTTGTACTTTAGTTTTTAGAAATCATCACTAGAATGATCTCCAGAGGAAAAAAATAAAAACCCAATAGCTTTAACTCAGGCCATGGCTTCACTTCACTGCTACCTATAGTGTTTTCTACCAGGGAGAAGGGGTCACAGAGGCTCCACAAGCAGGAGAGGTTTCAGGTTCATAGAAACATGTAGAAACACATGGTCGGGCTTAATACAAAATGTCTCACCTGGATCAGTGTCCCTAGAAACATTAAGGTTTAAGGTTTAATTGGTTTTAGGGCTCGTGGACGTCAGTGTGTGCGTGCAAATTTTAAAAAGAACCACTACAATAGGAATTTCTTCACAAAACTGGCGTGCCAATAGATGATAACTCACACAGTGTTGTCTTTCTCTCTGGAGCTACACTTTATTTTGTGCTATTGTTGTTTTTTTGTTGGATACACCAAAGCTACAAAAAAGCACAGCAAATAAATTAATATTAAATCTTATCATTACATTATACCCTCACTGGTCTCTATTATAGTTCATCAGCTTGTCGTGTAAAAAACTCTCGTCCAGAGAACTTAAAGGAACAGAATCACCTTTGACTATGACAAAATCTTGCATACTGGATACTGTTTAGAAAAATGATAAACAAACATAATACAGAATTTACAGAATTTTTTTTTTTTTGGTTGAAGATGTGGTACAATGAGTGTATTCATATAAATCTTGCCGCCGATCAATCAATTTTAACACCTGTCTGTCCAATCAGAATCAAGAATTTCATACCAAACTCGTATGGTGAAATGATTGGATATATGAATGGATTCCTGCTTCACGGCAGTATTAATACATGCATATCAATGCCTAATGACAGTTTTATCAATATGTCAATATGTATATAAATGAATGAACATGAACTCAAGAATAGTTATGTTGATAGGTGAGAAATTCAGTGAGTTGTATATATATATATATATATATATATATATATATATATATATATATATATATATATATATATATATATATATAAAATGTTAGTGAAGGTAAACCTATTTTTTAAATTTACATTATTTGGCAGACTAACCAATAGCATTTTTGGTTTAAGGGCCTTATAGCCTTGGTAGGGGTTTGAGCATTATTGATTTGGCAGACACTTATGCTTTATCTTAGAGAGTTAGAGGTAACATTTTTTAAATTTACATTATTTGGCAGACGCCCTTATCCAGAGCGACTCACAACTGAGCAATTGAGGGTTAAGGGCCTTGCTCAAGGGCCAACTAGTGGCAGCTTGGTGGTGGTGGGGTTTGAGCCTATGATCTTTTTAAACACATAAAACATAGCATGATATGCACATAAGCACATAATTAAAATACATTAAATTCGGAACATTATGTTTTTGGTATATAAATTGTTTGAGATGTAAAATGGTTGAGACCTGTATATTTATTTATGCAAATGAATTGTTATATGGACATTACGTGCAAAAGTATCCGAACACTTGGCTCACTCCTTCTGAATTTTTTTTATTATGGATTTTTACACTTTCCCTCTTAATATTAAAATATACTCTACAATTTTGGGAATGCGATCACCAGCTGGCATTCAGAAGAGCGTTACGGAATTTTAGCGTTCGGAAGTTTAATGTTCAATTTTTTCCCAATTTTCCGTTTTCCTCTACAGAACACTTGCATTTTTCTATTACAATAAATCGTGTGTTAATGGAGCCTGCTTTAGGCAAAGGACATTGTCACGCTGACAACTTTGATTTCCAGTGAAGAAAAATCTTAATGCTATAACATAAACAGGCATTATAGGCAATACCATTGTACACATAGAGGTTTGGGGGATAAATGGATATTTCAGGTCTTGATAGTGCACAGAAAGACTCTCTGTTAAACTGTCTGCATAGATGCTTGTGATTCCCTTAATGGGCAGATAATCATAGCGGAAGTGCTAGGTCGGTTGAGCTTTCGGATCACAAGGTTATTGTCACGGTCGTTCCATTTTGTTATGAATTACTCCTTTTTTTATGAAGATTTGTGATTTTGGACTCTTTTTGCTTGAATATTATGGTTTGGGACTCCCTTTTGAAGGGCTATGGGTCACAATTCTTATTTTGAAAGGATCTATTGATTAGAATAACCTTTATTTATCACATATACGTTACAGCACAGTGAAATTATTTCTTTGCATATCCCAGCTTGTTTGGAGGAGGGGTCAGAGCGCAGGGTCAGCCATGATACGGAACCCCTGGAGCACAGAGGTTTTAGGGTCTTGCTCAAGGAGCCAAGGGTGGCAGCTTGGCGATACTGGGGCTCGAACCCCTGACCTTCTGATAAGAACCCTTACCAGTTCCTTCAGGGGACTATTTCAGACCTTGCAGGTCATGAAGGGTGTTGACAATGGGTATGTTTTGTTCTTTCTGCTTTTCTTTTTGTTCTCTAGGTTCCCGAGTTCTCCTTGTTTCCCAGGTTTACTCAGCCCCAGTTTTCTAGAGCTCCTTATTCTTGATTTTCTTGATACTTTCAAAGACTCATTTCTTGGCTTCCTTCTGGTTTTATGGATTAATTCCGGTATTTTTTTGGTTTGCTTTCTTTTTTGTGGATTTCCTCCGGGGATTTTGCAGATAACCTTCAGTTTTGTGGATTGCTTCCTGTGTGTGGATTATCCTTTGCTCTGTGTTCTACCTGTCTGTTGGATTATTAAAGTTGCACGGAATATATTTTTTTCTGTGTTACTACCTGCCTGTTGGATTATTAAAGATGCATTGGCTCACCCGCTTCTGTCTCACCCTGGTCACGTCTCTCTCTGCGAGTTGGCAACCCAACCATTGCAGTTGTCAGTTCATTACCTAGCTTGGACCTGCCAAAACAAGGCTAGCAATTGGCATGTCTGCCAAATGCTGTAAATGGACATGCTTCCAACTAGCTTGGAGAAGGCCTAAATAGGATAATGACGTGTGAACGACATGTGTCCAAACCTTTTTAACTTATATAGATGTGGTACATACTTTACAACAAACAAAAAAATAACTTTGATTTTGTGACTTAACTGTACAGAGAGTTTTCCTCGGCAACATCAAGACCGGGAAAAAGCATTCATCTTCAAACCTCTAGGTTTACCAGATGAATGAATATTTTAAACCGAGCCACATCTCACTCCATGGAATCTTACTACCTGCAGCCTCCATCAATAATACGATAAAGAAATGCCAACATACACACCCACACAGTGCCTTCCTACGCTGCTTTGATGTTTTCACTCTTTAGCACAAGAGCAGAGCACGGAAGGGATGACTATCCATACAAATATCTTCCTGGCTCACCTTTATGCAGTACAGCACGACTACAAAGCTGCGAAACCTAAACAAATCGTCACCCGCGTAAAACACAGCATTTCCTGACTTCCTATTTTTTTCCAACTTTAATGTTTCAGATCATTAAATTGAAATATTAATCAAAGGTTATATGAGTAACACTAATGGCTCTCACTGTAGTTTGCTGGAGTGCTCAAAGCCCCCATTTAGAACCTTTTCCAGGCTGATAGATCTCCATTACTTTCTTTCTCATTCGTTTCTGAATTTCTTTGGGTCTTGGCTTTGTCAGGCAGGTCCTATATAAGTGATTTCTTGATTGTGAACTGGTGTGGTAGTAATCAGACCCGGGTGTAGCTTAGTGGTTAGCACGTTCGCCTCACACAGCCCGGATCCGGGTTCGATTCCCGTCTCGGCCATGCGTGTAGCTTGCGTATTCGCCCCGTGCCTCAGGGGGTTTTATGTATTTTGGCAAGAAAATGATATTATATCATATATATATATATATATATATATCATATATTGATGTTTAACAGTTGTGCATGCATATTAATGTTAATGACAGTGCTGTTAATGACATATATCTATCTATCTATCTATCTATCTATCTATCTATCTATCTATCTATATATATATATATATATATATGAGGTTTTAATATTTATTTTCCAATTAATTATTAATTATTAATTTTCTGAAAGTATTATGTGTCATATCACCGATTATTTGTTGGTTATTAAAATTAATAACCTTATCAATGCTGAATTATTTTTAGCATATATATTTAAACAGCATTGGCAGCATGGTGGTGGCGGTGCTGTCATTAGCATTGACTTCTCATAGCTGCAGGGTCACAGTTATAGGCTAATGTGAAATGATACAACACACCAGTTGTGTGTGTGTGTGTGTGTGTGTGTGTGTGTGGTATTTTGCATGTTCTTGTTTTCTACAAATATATGTACATTAGATATGCATGTGAATAGTGCATAACCAATAACCGATAACCATAACCACATTTTTGTTCCCAAAATACCACTGGACAAAGGAGTTAATGCAGAAAACGAATAAAAAGATCTTTCTTCAGAGGAAGAACTGATACAGTGCTTGATAAATATACCGTGAATCAATCTGTAGCATTTTCCGATTAAGTAAAAATATTCCCAATGCACCACTGGATCATTCGCTTTACCGTGGCATTTCACCACCTTCTCTCTTCCTCTCTCTGCCTCTGTGTGTAAGTGTGTTTGTGTTTACCTGCATCTGCTGCCACCATGTCACACTGACGAACAACATCGATACAATACTGACATTCTCGCTCACGTAAACACTCTGACAGCGTTGTATACTCTTTAAAAGACGCCACTGCAGCATCCACTGGCAGCCACACTCACCTGGGATCTGCAGATCATTTTCTTACATTTTACCGTGTATAAATAATATTGAATAACAGTGAATTATAATAAGAAGCAAATTATCCGGTAAAGTCAACAAACACATAACACATGAGAACCTTTCATACACTGTACCCTGGTCTTGGCCTTGGGCCCATTTATGCTTGCATGTTGTTTAGCTCATATAGTTTTAAAAGTAAAGTATAGAATTATCTAAAAGTATTATTGTTTTAAAATATGATCAGGCAAACCATTTATTCCTCCCATATTGGGGAAAATTCAAAGTATTCCAGTATTTTGAGTAGTTTTTCTGGGTTCTAGGGTTTCAACCTGTCAGCGTGGCATTGGTGTGTCTGGAAATGAATCTGTTGTAGATGATTTATATTCCCTCTTAAGTCTTAGGATTTGTTCGTTTGGGTTATCGTCTCGTCTTAGTCTCAACTGCACACTTCTTGTTAGTATCAACAAATCTATTAGACTGGTGCTGGAAAGCCTCGGCTGAATGTTCTGTCTCTTTGACCTCCCGTCTCATGTATTAACATTTACATTTATGGTCTTTGGCAGGCGCCCTTTTTTTCCATTCTTTGAAATCTCCATCAATACACATCTTCTGATACTGGTTCATTAGGTCACAGACTAAGAATACCATACAACAAATCCTCTGTTGGAAGGAAATGTAAATATTTAAGGCTTTCGACCTCGTGTGAAGACAGCTAGTCACTTATCTGCAAGCTTATTTCCCCCACTAGTTTCTAGGAGCGTAAAGAGCCTTGATGCAGGTCTTCCTTTCGTACCCTGAATGGTGGTGAAGCAGTGGTTGGAGATTGGAGGGAGCATGGCGCAGTGCTGGGTATGATAAGTGCTTCGAGGTAGATGTGTGCTGGCCCGTTTTTTTTAGCTTCGTCAGCGAGCTTCTGTGTTTTAAAGCTCATGCAGGCAGCAAAGGAGGACGCATAGCAATGTGGGTGAAATTTTGGATAGTTGAAAACTAAATCGTACGGCTGCATTCTGGATCCGCTGCCGAGATAAATTGTTCCTGAGAGGCAGGTCCTTCCAGCGTCTAGTTGCAGAAGTACAGGTTAGGAATGATGAGGGAATAAACAACTGAATTAAAAGCATGGTCTTGAATACAAGACAGACCTCCATAATGTGGAGTTACACTAATAAACTAGCAGAATGTTAAGCAAAGGACAATATCAATAATTGAACGCATTATACAAAATGCAGTCTTGTAGCGTCAAAATTCTACAGACAATCAGGGGGAAATGTGGAACTGAAAGAGAAAACAATAAGAATCCAGTAATCCAGTAAGAACATATCAAATGGGTAATGCCTAGTTCATTCCTCACAGTAAAATATACCCTAAGACCATCAAAGAACAGACATTGGCCATCCTTTAATTCCTGACAGATAGTGTAGCTTCAAAGTATGGAGTTCTCTCTTGTATTCAAGACAAGGCTTTTAATTAATTCACTGTCATATAGCAGATTTAAATGAAAGAGCTGCCTGTGGTGCTATCTACAAATCCATCATCTACAATATGTCTATTCATGAAGGTTCATGTGCAGTGGAATGCCATGCCAAGTAGTTCCCTTTCATTCATTTAAAACAGTATTTTCCTTTCAGACGATTTCCTTACATGAAACCTAAACACAGTAGTGCTATACCGCATGCAGGACAATGAACTAATGTGAAATATTAAGATAAATGTCAACTAATATCAATGGTTAGGTAAAAGAAATGGATAGAATAAGCAATGAAGTGCCACAAAAGGTATAGTATACATGCGCATTACGTATGCCAATGTAAAACGGATAAATTGCACGTAAATCATAAACATAAATAATATTAAATAGGCGTTTCTAAGCACTGTATCTAGGTGGTCACACAGCTGAAGGCAGGGTGGTTATTGCAGTGTATTGCCGTGCCGCCACGCTCACCCTCGCTAAATTATTTACCTGTTTTTTCTGCTCGACTTTAATGTACAGAATCTGTTAACTTGAAGTAATTATTCAATGATTATTGAAGTTTTTCACAAGTTTTTATATAGTCGGTTGCAAATGACTTGTGGTGGAAGGTGTGAAGTCAAGGAATTTTGCCTATGGGGCCAAAAAGGCAAGAAATTGCCCTGGAGGTGCAATTAAAGGTGCAGCCGTGCTTAAAGTATGCTGTTTACCCTTTCGTAAATACACTGCTGTCCTTTATTCGTCAGATGATTTTATTTCTTAAATCTAGAAGCAAAAGATATTCATCTCTATCTTTTTGCCAGCATATTTGCTTCGCATCAAACTGCCCAATTTTTCAATTCTATACATCCTTCATGCTAACCCACTTGCCATTAGTTGTTTTGGGAATATGGTGGGACATTATGCAAAAGGAGGATGGATTTTTTTTTTGTCGTGATTCTACAAAAAAGATTGTGCAACCTTAATGTAAAAGGGAAAAGAAAAACGACAGCAGAACGACATTTTACGTGCATATTTGTGGACTAATTCTGTTCTCGTCACTCTACACAGCCTCAAATACACCGGCTCAGTTTGTGCATAAATAACTTGTAATATTAGGCTGTCATAAATTAGTTAATGATGATTGGTCAGGCGTCCTATAGGTTAGAATCCAACTGTAGATCTCCATTATTGTGAAATGCCTTATCAATGGCAGATTAAGACCCTGCTATTATCTGCATGGATTTAGCAGTCGTAGGCAGATTGTGAATAGAGTGCAAGTTCTGCAGTGTCAGGCTGAGTCACGCTTCGGCTCTGTGCTGCGCTGATGGGGGCTACAGGAACGCGGCAGTCTCATACATCATAATTCGCTTCTATAGGGCACCTGGCCAGCCCCCATACACCTTCAGAGACTCTCCCGAATAACAGATACTCACTGCAGCGAGCGCACCGTTTCTCATCTGCCACTCTATAACCACTAAAGAAACAAGCCGAAGAGGGAGGAAAAAAAAAAAAAGTAGAAACGTGTTTTGAATACTGAAAGCTTACACATGAAATATGAGAGAAATCTGAACATGAAACAATCATGAAAAACAAAGAAGCAAATGCTGCTTTCATTTTCAATCACACCATAAAACATTTGTCTTAATGTCCTGCTCCTACAGACTTAATTATAATTGTAGGCAATAAATAATATGCCTATATCTAACCCTTATCTTATATTACCTATCTTGCCCACTCAGTGGTCACCTATAGGAAAGAAATATCTGCTCTTAAATTCATGCTTCGTAAATTTCCTCTCTTTAAATAAATTGTTAACTCTAACATAAAACCATAAGTAAAACCATTGTGCTTTGACACAGGTTTCTCTTGTCTGTCTTTTAGTTGTCATTAAAAAAAGTGGATCCTGATTTTTACACATAACAAGTTAATAATTTTAACATTTTTTTAAACATTAATAACAGTATTTTACTGTCATTACTCCAATGCACTTATCCACTTACAAAACAAATGACACTACGATTTTTATTTCTTTTTTGCTTGAAATAACAACAATATGCATGAAAGGCAAGAAAGTACTAGGTTTAATCTAAAGTTTACACATTTTACACTCTATTTAATGTAAAGATCCTCATTTTTACACTTGCCGTTACTCATTGCACTGTAACAACAGTATTTTACTGTTATTACTCCACTGCACTTATCCCCTTTACAAAACAAATTACACTATGTCGTTTTTTTATTTTTATTTTTGCTGGAAATGACAACAATATGAAAGGGCAAATTATATATTTAATATAAAGTTTCCTCATTTTTACACATGACATTACTCATTGCACATTAATAACAGTATTTTACAGTTATTACCCCCGGGCACATATCCACTGTAGTTTTTAAATATTTTTTTGCTGTAAATGACAACAATATGAATAAAAGGCAAGAAAATAATATATACAATTTAAGTTTCCTCATTTTTACACTATATTTAATGTAAAGGTCCTCATTTCTACATGTGATATAACTCATTGTACAGTAATAACAGTATTTTATTGTCATTACCCCACTGCACTTACCCCCTTTACAAAACAAATTACGCTATGGATGTTTTTTTATGTTTGAAATAAATTAAAATGGTAAATAATAATTAAGTAAATAAAATGAAAGAAATAAAATCATTTCACTGCAATGAGCCTTGAATGTCTTTGCAGCAGTATTACAGACTTTGTAGCATAAGATCCACTTATGCAGTTAATTTTAATAATGGGCAAACGTACAAAGCAAGTCAAACAAACACAAAATAAAAATGCCTTAACATGGAAATGACCATGAATAATAATGACAGCCATGACCAACAAAGAGTGCTGTGACAATTACAACGTGTGTGTGTATATATATATATATATATATATGCTTTTGTTATGTCTAGGTTAGACTACTGTAACAGCTTACTGTCTGCATGCCAAAAACAAGTTTCAATTAGTTGAGAATACCGCAGCGACAGTCCTTATCAGAAGCAGAAAATGTAGTTATTCATTTTAGATAGGGAGCAGGTAGTTCAGTGATTAAGAGACTTGGTTACAGATCGGAAGCTCGGGGTTCAAACTTCAGTATCATGAAGCTACCACCCATGGGTGCTTGAGCAAGGCCATTAACCCTTTATTCTCCAGAGGCACTGTATCATGGCTGACCCTGTGCTCTGACCCCAGCTTCTAAAAAAAACAAAAAAAACAACAAAAAAAAAACAAGCTGCCATATGCAAGGAACAAATAATGTAAAAAATAAAGACTGTTCTATTCCAGTCAAATGTATTAATATACACAGCACTGAATAGCAAACCTTTTTTTACAATCTGGAATGTCCACTTTAATCCAAAGTCATCAATTGGTACCTTAAATAGTGACATTATATTTAGTTAAAGTATTAATAAAGCACATCTATCCCTTCTTTTATATTCCATGCTATCATTATAAGCGATAACTGCGACTGAGGAAAGGTCAGTGCTGAAATTATCTGGGAAGGACGCGGACTGAAGTTCCTTTTCGAGTGTCTTTGCTGTCCATGTCATTCATTCGCCAACAGGACCCAGAGCGAAGAAGCAGATCATTCACACTGTGTTAATAAAATTAGGGCCATTAAAGCGCATTTCCTCTAACGTGTTATTGACACGTTAACTTTGACAACCCTAATATATATATATATATATATATATATATATATATATATATATATATAATAACTATAGATATTATATATTCATATTCATTCATTCATCATTCATCTCTCTACCGATTTATCCGATCTTCCATCGGGTCACGGGGAGCCTGTGCCTATATCTCAGTGTAACTCCACACACACATGACCGAGACGGGAATCGAATCCTTGGCGAACCCGGATCCTGGCGGTGTGAGGCGAACGTGCTAACCACTACGCCACCATGTCTTGCCCCACTATATATATATATATATATATATATATATATATATATATATATATATAGATATATATATATATATATAGATATATATATATATATATATAGTCATATTATATATATATATATATATATATATATATATATATATATATATATATATATATATATATACTTTCATCAATGAATGAAATGCAGTGATTGAAGAAAAGAAAAATGCAGAAGTAATGTTTCTAGGTACACTTACACACAGTGTTTATGAAGGAACTCGGCTGGTAGGTTGTTCCATCTTGGAGAAGTAAACACAGATCTTATGTGGACGTAAACCTTCTCACATCCTTCTGTCTCTTCATGGAATCCCACACACACTCCATGATGTTCAGATCAGGGCTCTGTGGGGGTCGTGCTCATCACTTCCACTACATATATAAAATACATATATAAATACATATATAAAATACATATATAAAACACAATATTTTAACATGTAAATATTTCCAGCTATTACATCCAATAGATTTTCAGTGCCTTTTTTGGCAATACACCAATTTTACAGGGAATAATTAAAAAAAAAAATTATTATTTTAGTTTCACAATTCTGGAAACACTTGTGAGATTTGTCTGAAAAAACAAAAACGATTGACATCCAATTTTAACCTCAACCTTTATAACTGCTGAGCCTCAGATAACATGTTTTCACTGTGGAGTAATTGCTAGTGTGGATAAAGCTAGTTCTATTTAAAAGGTGACCTTTTTTTGGTGCCATTGAGTGCTTTTAAATGCTTCCTTCAGAAAAAAAAGGAAGAAAGCATCCTAAAAGAGCTCCTTAAATCTAGCTGACTAAGGCCCTGACAGACCGGTCCACACTAGACTGACTGCGATAGAACAAGTGTAGGATGCACTGCAACCGAGGTGCGAATTAGAATGATTTATACACACCTTGCTTGTGATTGGAAAGTAAACAGAAACATTCAGACCTCAGCAGAATCAATCAACATGCAGTCCCCCAGAGAAGCGCGCTCCTCCATCACCCCGCCGAGACCCGCTTAGCCTGCCTCAGCGCTAAAATGCTAAATGCCTACCCGACCGCTGCAGCAAAATTGATTCTCAAATTGAGCTGTAAGCAATTGCGTTACTTTAAGATTCTATAAGAAGTCACAACTCCGTCCATATGCCCCCTGCAAGGATATTGCTTTATGAAATATCGTAAGCAGTGCGCAGGATAATAAACGAGACATTGTTACTTATGAAAGTTTGCATAAATTGCTCAGAACCAGTGTTGACTTCCCTACTGAGATTTCCCTTTGATATTACTGATTTTAAAAAATAAATGCGGTATTGTATAAGTGGAATCAATTAAATGTAAGAAATTAGTGTTTAATAATATGGCAGTTTATTCACAATCCTTGGATTGTAATCGTAATTCACTGACAAAATAAACTATAATTAAATTACATATATATATATATATATATATATATATATATATATATATATATATATATATATATATATAATATGTTACTTTTGAAAATGTAAACTGACAAAGTCAGTTAAAGATTACAAATGTTAAAGATTACCCAACGATTTGCCCCCCCCCCCCCCCCCCCCCCCCCCCCCCCTTTACAATTTGTTTTGGATGTAGATGAATTTACCTACTTTTTCCGAGGGTTTGAAATTTTTTTCCTGAGAATGTTAATTACAGTAAGTGCCACCTAGTGGACAAGTAAACGTAATCATTCAGTCATCCATTCATCTTCTACCGCTTTATCCGATCTGCCCTCGGGTCGCGGGAACCTGTGCCTATCTCAGGTGTCTTGGGGCATCATGGCAGGATACACCCTGTATGGAATGCCAACCCATCGCACAGCACACACACACTCACATCCACACACACACATTCACACACTACGGACAATTTTTCCAAGGTGCCAATCAACCTACCGTGCATGTTTTTGAACAGCAGGAAACTGGAGAACTCGGAGGAAAAACCCCCTGAGGCACGGGGAGAACATGCAAACCACACACACATGGTAGAGGCGGGCGCATTGGTTGATATTGGCTTTGGGTTTCAGTAGCAGTTTTGTTATGGGGTCAGTTGCAAACCCAATGTTCACCCTTCTCCTTTTGCAGCTGGGCTTGGGACCGTCCATGCTAAAGCACATTATCCCCATTACCAAAATGGAGCACCGGTGGTGGTTAAGGGCCTTGCTAAAGGGCCCAAGAGTGGCAGTCTGGTATGTCTGGGACTCACAAAGCAGAATTCAATCATAAAGCCCTCTAGTCCGCCAGGGTCCGGGTTTGATTCCCGTCTCGGCCATGTGTGTGTTGAGTTTGCATGTTCTCCCTGTGCCTCAGGGGTTTTTTCTCCGGGTTCTCCGGTTTCCTCCATGGTCCAAAAAACATGCACGGTAGGTTGATTGGCACCTTGGAAAATTGTCCCTAGTGTATGAATGTGTGTGTGAATGTGTGCCCTGTGATGGGTTGGCATTCTATCCAGGGTGTATCCTGCCTTAATGCCCATAGACGCCTGAGATAGGCACAGGCTCCCCGTGACCCTCTAGTCCGACCTCACAAACTGCAAAGGATCCACAAGCTGAAATACATCAGTGTGGATTTGATAAATGTTTTATTTTTTATTCCACAGCGGCTGACAAAGCAAAAGACACTGATTTGGTCACAGATACATAAAAAATAAAAAACGTTTCACAGGGAAAAGTTAGACAAAAACAGTTCAAAACAGTTGCTAAGCATTTTCCTGAACCATTTATACTTTGACTTTATTTCCTGTTGAATTTACATAAAAATATACAAACATCCAAATTGCCTTAATTTCAACCGTAATGGGTGGAAAAATGCACAAAATAGCACAGATCATTATACGAGGTTAATTATGAAGCTAGGAGGCACCGTGTCTTAGTGGTTACTACCAGGGTCCGAGTTCGATTCCCGTCTTGGCCATTTTGTGTGTGGAGTTCTCCCCGTGCCTCAGAGGTTTTTTCTCCAGGTTCCGGGTTCTCCCTGGTTTCCTCCCCGGTCCAAAAACATGCACGATAGGTTCTTTGACAGTAGGAAAATTGTCCCTAGTGTATGAATGTGTGTGTGTGTTCCCTGCGATGGTTCGGCATTCCATCCAGGGTGTATCCTGCCTTAATGCCCATAAACGCCTGGCCAGGCTCCCCGTGACCCGAGGGAAGATCGCACATAGCGGTAAAAGATGAAATGAAATGAAATTATGAGGCTCCTGCTAGAGATGATGTATGTGGTGCAGTTAAAGGGGACTTGTTAAATTGTATTAATTGCATTTCTTGCTTTAGAATGCCCGTGTCTGTGATTTCGAACTGTTGTACTGCCTTTTTGTATAATATGAATGGTTTCTATAGCTTGGGTATTATATTGATGGTAGATATTTACTCTAAACTATATAAAATGTGTGTCATAATAATAGGTTGCTTTAACTTTGCTTAGGCAACACTGAACTCTACATCATTAATTAATTAATTAATTAATTAATTCATTCATTCATTCAGTCATCTTCTACAGATTTTTTCCAATTTCTGTTTCAGGTCACAGGGAACCTGTGCGTTTTCTGGCATCAAGGCAGGACACACCGTGCATGGAATGGTACCCCATTCACATAGACAGTTTTCCAAGGTGCCAATCGACCTACCGTGCATGTTTTTGGACCGGGGGGACCCCAAAGAGAAAACCCCTCTGAGGCACAGGGAGAACATGCAAATCACACATGGAATCGAACCCGGGCCCTGGCGGTGTGAGGCGAACATGCTAACCGCTAACCACCATGCCCCTAACTCCATATCAATTACTGTTTTTTTTTTTTTTTTTTAATTTTATACACATTTGGAAACACACATTTGGAAAATCACAATAATATGCATGTTGGTATTTCATCATCATTCCCATGTGCTGGTTGAACCTCCAAATCCATAACAATTAACATTAACGTTCTTGATCATATAATTCAGTAAAATCGCCCAGTGTTGCTGGTGAAATTTGTGCTCATTCAGACACAATAGCATCACCGTGTATTCCTGAAGAAGAAAAGCCCGGTTCACAGTCAGCACTGCAGTTCATCTCGAGGGAGTTCAGTGCGGACGAGGTCAGGACACTCCACTCCATTTCTTCCACATCAAAATGTGGCGACGCATTTCTTTAATCGAGCTCGCTTTGTACACAGGGAGGGTGTCTCGTTGGAACAGGATTGGGTCTTGTACAATAACATCCAGAAATATTAACACTGAAGCATACAAATGCATTCCCGTGTATAGCCCGTGTGCTTCTGGCTTTGTGGTCACAGTATGAGT
The DNA here is from genome assembly GCA_030449085.1 of Kryptopterus vitreolus. NCBI lineage: Eukaryota > Metazoa > Chordata > Actinopteri > Siluriformes > Siluridae > Kryptopterus > Kryptopterus vitreolus. Next base: position 4,409,739 of record JACRUU010000005.1, on the reverse strand, counting down.
GAAATCCTGATCGAGGTGTACCTGATTAGTGTGCAAATTCTATTGGACATGTTTACAGTAAGCGCAGTTAACTGCTAGGACAACAGATTTACAATAAACAAACCATGCCTTACTAACAATGTATGTACCAGCAGTGTTGGGAAGGTTACTCTGGAACTGTAATAGGTTACAGATTACAAATGACCGGGGGCACGGTAGCTTAGTGGTTAGCACGTTGTGCTAACCACTCGATTGCGGGTTCGATTCCCGTCTCTGCCATGTGTGTGTGGAGTTTGCATGTTATCCCCGTGCCTCAGGGGGTTTTTCTTAGGGTTCTCCGGTTTCCTCCCCGGTCCAAAAACATGCATGGTAGGTTGATTGGCACCTTGGAAAATTGTCCCTAGTGTATGAATGTGTGTGTAAATGTGAGTGTTTGTGTCCTGCGATGCGTTGGCATTCCATCCAGGGTGTATCCTGCCTTAATGCCCATAGACGCCTGAGATAGGCACAGACTCCCCGTGACCCGAGGGAAGATCAGATAAAGCGATAGAGGATGAATGAATTACAAATGACCCTATTCAAAATGTAATAAATAGTCTAACTTTTCAATGACTTTATAAATGTAAAAAATGATTACATTTGATTACTTTTTTGATTACGTTCATTTGGCCACTAGGTGGCAATTCACTGAAGTCAAAACCTCGGAATAAGTAGCTTATATTTTTCCAAATTGAGCTGAAAGCGGGGGTGGGGCAGGGTTGCGGATTAAAACTTTTGGACGGGTGTCTTTGGGATTTGTAATCTTTAGCATTTTCAAAAGTAACTATAATTTAATTATACGTTTTTCCTCAGTAACCGTAACGAATAACGGTTACTTTTATTTTGTAAATAAATTACGTAACGCCGTTACACGTAAACAGTTACTCCCCAACACTGTGTACCAGTGATGGAATTTTCGCCACGCTTGGATTCGGCACGCCAAATGTTACTCTTGGACGTTTATTGTTACTGACTGACGATTTACTCGATGATTTCATTGTGATGCATGTGGAAATGAAATGTGAGTGAATGCAATCCACAGAACAAAGTTAAATGAAGGCTCATTTGTGTAAGTGCTTTTTCCCCCGTTTTGGCAACAACATAAAAAAAGTGAGTTTCCTGAGGGGCTGCAGCAGGAATCAGAAAACAGAGGGTGTTGAATAGATTAGCAGTGAAAGAAGGTCTTTTGCTCCAGCGAACTGCGCTGTTACACATCTGTCCCTGGCATTAGGTTCACCCTCATGTGATGTGTCCGTTCCCTGAATTCCAACGTGGATAATTCTCTCAAATTCGTTGTCGCTCTGGGGGGGGAGGGATGTAATGTGAACAATTGATTTTACAATGAGAGTTGTTTCCTTCTCAGAGATTCCCATTTCAGCGAGACTTAAACCCCCTATAGGGAGAGAGCTTCAAAATAACACCGTTCTTTCTTAAGAAATTCAAGCCCTTGAATGTGCGGATAAACAACACTGTCTGGCTATGTGTTTAGACAGGCGGCAGACTAGCGCTGGAAAGCTGGATAAAGGACAGGCAGGGAAAAATACAGCCCAAGAAACAGACATTAGGATTAAGCGGATCTGGCTTCCTCTAGGGTGAGCCTTGCCAGAGTCCTGCAAGAAAAGCATCTTTTAATTCATTCAGTTATAAATGGAGTTGTCGAGAATATACGTTTTTCTGATCCCATTATAATTCCATTTTTACCTGTTATATATACAGTGTTGGGAAGATTACTTTGGAAATGTAATAGGTTACATATTACAAAGTACCCTATTCAAAATGTAATAAGTAGTGTAATAAGACTTTATAAAAGTCTTTTTAAAACTTTTTGATTACTTTCATTTGTCCACTAGGTGGCTCTCACTGTAATTAACATTTTAAGGAACAAATTGTAAGGAAAAAGTAGGTTATATTTTTTTAAATTCTGCTGAATTAAATTGTAAAGGCAGTTAATAGAATGGTGCCTTTCTTTGTCGTCTTTTTTTTTCTCAGTAAATGTAACCAATTAATTTTATCTTGTAATTAAATTGAATAACGCTGTTACATGTAACTAGTTACTCTCGAACACTGGATATAAGAACAGAGAGAATATTTTAATGCATTTATTTAATTTGCATATACAAAGATTTAAAAAAAAATGTATTACTGGGTATCTATAGGCAATGTGTACATATAAATTGTTTCCTGCATATTGTTTCCTGTCGCATCAAACGATCCAAAATTAAACCTGCGGCACTGAGAAAGAAAATAAGCAAATAAGTGCACCGGCAGTGTTTCAGCGGGAATCATAACCTGGCACTCTTCTCTCTCCTGACATGACAAACACACATAGAGGGCCCGTAAATGTGATTGAGATGGCACTTAGGTGATGTGGCTGCCTGCCTAAAAGCTCTGCTCCCGTCGGAGATTATAGCTCCATTCATTGCGAACGGAGTGACATTTACAGCTGCAAATCTGTGGGAGGAAACCAGGCTTTTATTTGCACTAGCATCTAGGTCACAGGAAAAGCTGGCGTCTACGCAGATGTCACGTTGTTTATACATTACCGAGCGAAGCGCAGAGAGTACAAAATGCTGCAAGTGTGAGAAAGTTAATAAGGGAAAGTTTATCCAGTCATGATCGCAGTTAGAACCCTTTGATGCCACAAGAAACAATATGTTTACATGTACACATTGACTACAAAAAAAAACATTTGTACATACAAATGAAAAAAATACATTCAAACATTCCCCTTGTTCTTATATTACAGGTAAAAATGGAATTATTATGGCATCAGAAAACGTACATATTTAAATATGTTATTTATTTTTAAAATCCCGTTAAAAAACGTGTACGGTGAGATTAAGAGCGTTGAATGAAAGCAGATATAAATAAGGACGCTATGCTGGCGTATACTAGCTGTGGAAAAAAAAAATCTCATATCTTCTTGGCGCAGAATTAGTCGGGTGTGTTTGATCCCGACTGAGCTCTGTTGGCTGTATGCGGGAACACTCTGCGGCGCTCAAGAGCTTTCCCACAAAGAACGGGAACGTAGTAAAAAACTCTACATTGATAACTCTACATCAGAAATGTTGGATTAGCGTTGCAATCGGGCTCCAGCAGTAATATTGTCTCTCCACTAATGCGTGCCCAGCCCAGTCCTCATTATCGGTCCACATTATCGATATTACTGAAAGCATATCGATAATGTGGTCTTTTACTACTAAGTGTACAGGTATGGCATGTATATGAAACTCTTATATGATTAAAGCCTTCATTCATTCATTCATCTTCTACCGCTATATCCAATCTTCCCTCGGGTCACAGGCGTCTATGGGCATTAAGGCAGGATACACCCTGGATGGAATCCCAACCCATCGCAGGACACTCACACTCACATTCACAAAGCAGGGACAATTTTCCAAGGTGCCAGTCAACCTACCATGCATGTTACTGGACCGGGAGGAAACCGGAGAACCCGGAGAAAAACCTCCTGAGGCACGGGGAGAACATGCAAACTTCCCACACACATGGCCGAGACGGGAATCAAACCCGGACCCTGGCGGTGTGAGGCGAACATGCTAACCACTAAGCCACCATGCCTCCCATGATTAAAGCACTGTGCATGTAATATTAACACCTTTAAAAAAAGGGTACTTTAGATACTGTATGGTTGCCGTTGCTGACCCTGCATTCACCTTAACAAGATGTCTCTTTGTCTCTGCTTGACATTATTGCTTTTGGCCACTGCGCATATTATGTATAATTTATAGAGATCATTGTGAGGACAAATTTACACCATTCCATTGGTCTGAGGAAGGCGATCATTTGCTTTATTACTTGTTTAAAGCTAGTCTGCATTAAAAAAAGCATGTCAGCATCTCTGTTGCTAGAATAATTTCTACCTGCGACATAGCGAGATAGGGAATGAATAATCAGAATATTTCTTCAGTAAATAAAGGTTTGAATAATATTCTGTTCTAACTTGGTGGCACAGGAACCGAAACGGAATTAATAAATATTATATATTACACACAAATAGGCTAATGCCCTTATGTTTTGGTTACTGATATATGGCGGATTAACTGTACGTGTTTGTGCAATAGACTTTACATTTTAAGTTGTTTATGTTTCTCGGCAAGTTACTTTTCCAACCAAATATGGTATTTTTCCAAGCTTGGATCCTGGAAATGTCTTAAGCTCGTTGCTCTTTTCACGGGGTTGTTTGCTTTAGGAATCTCTAGGGATCCAATAAGCAGGTGATCACGTGGCACTTTAATCACACGCAGGTCAAATCCATTTATCTAATTAAACAACAACCCCCAGCTTCATACTGTGTAATCCCAAGCATTTACTTCCATATCCAGGAACTGTAAACATGTCAAGAACGACATGAATTTATTCACCATATATTCATTATTATTAGCAAAAAAATTAAAATAAATAAATAAAAACAACAACAACAAAAAAAAAATATATATATATATTTAAAATGTACATGTTTATTAATTTTAATAACAGACATTATAACAAAGCATTGTTTCTTTTTTTCTGATTAAGAATATACATTTCGAATTTAGAAATGTGTCCCTATACGTTTATACCTAATGGGAAATAAAAGCTTTTTTTTTTTTTAATGACAATAAATAGCGTAAAGATGAGAATAAAATTATTCTGATCCATTCCGAGTTTATCCTGTTAGGATTTATTTATGCATTACATCTTCTATGCACATATTTTATCATATCCGTTGAAACCTATTTTGGTTACAATGTGTCATGGGGAGGATATTTGTGTTGCTCGGAAGATATTCATATATTTTGGAAGAAGGGGGGAAAAAAAAAAAGTATCCGTTTCTGAAAGCGATTATAAATACGCCGCATTTTCACGGTTTGAGCGTGACGTCCTGTTACAGCCTTCGCGATACAGTTGGAAACTCAAATTTATGCTCAAACTATGGTTTTACCCAGGCATATGTTTAAGCATATTAAAAAGGGTACTATCCATTAAGAGTCTCTGGTTCACCTTTGTAAAGTCACCTCATGCTGAACCTGCTTTTGTAGTATTTCCTTTTGTAGTTGTGTAATTTCCTGGCACCCCAGAAAAGACGAATTTCATAAAATAGCCCAATTGGATCCGAGTGAAAGAGCAGGAAAGAGAGGCAGCCTTGTGATTCACACGAATGGATTAAAACGTATAAAAACCTCGTTCCCCAGTTATGAAATGGAGCGATAGGGAAAAGTGGTTCAAAATAAAACTGAAAAGCAGATATGGTGAACTGTTTATTGCTAAACTAAACCAAACCCGTGATTCAGAAAAGCAATTAAATGGGAATTGGACTGCTGACATGTTGGTGTTTTATACAGTTTGACGAGTTACATCAACAGGAGCCGTTTGTTTTCATTGAAATGCATGAAATCGTCCACTGCAAACGCTCTCAGAGCGACACACCATCTGTTTAATGACCACTGCTGCCTACAGGAGGAAAAGAGTTGAATCATGTCGAGCAGATGATAGGAAATGAGTGAAAACAAAACAATCATGTTCAATCAGCAAAGAGCAGTTGTCATTGTAAATATTTGACCCGTCACATTATAGAAAAGTGAACAAATGCGAAGCGGAATAATTCGAATCGTTAAGCAAATCTTGCAGTCAAAACAAAACGGATCATGTGATCTATGATTATACTACACATGACTGGGCAGGACTTTTAAACAGGTCAATATAAATATGGCACAAATGTAAAGACTTGGGGCACGGTGGCTTAGTGGTTAGCATGTTCGCCTCACACCGCCAGGGTCCGGCCATCTCGGCCATGTGTGTGTGGAGTTTGCATGTTCTCCCCGTGCCTCAGGGGTTTTTTTCTTTTTCCCCCCCCCCCCCTCCGGGTTCTCTGGTTTCCCCTGGTCCATAAACATGCACAGTAGGTTGATTGGCACCTTGGAAAATTATATTTAAGGTACAAAAATAGCCTGCATCTTGTTTATTGGAGGTGTGTTCGAGGGCCGAACCAACAATAACCTAAATTTATATATGTTTGATATTCATTTTCTCCACCTGTATTCATAATTTTCATTATGCTACCAAAAGAATAAGGATATTCTATTTAAGGAATAGGAAGAAATTCCACCTGTCACACCCCCCCTTAATATGAACACCATGCAACAAAAAAGGGATTCTTATTCTTATATATGTTGGAATATTTCATTTAATGCGATGCCATTTAGAAACAAATACCTTTATTTGTCACATTTGTCAACACAATTTATTTGTCACATTTCAACACAAGGGGCCATGGTGGCTTAGTGGTTAGCACATTCGCCTCACACCTCCAGGGTCGAGGTTCAATACCCGTCTCGGTCATGCATGTGTGGAGTTTGCATGTTCTCCCCATGCCTTAGCGTTTTTTTCTCCGGGTTCTCTGGTTTCCTCCCGGTCCAAAAACATGCACGGTAGGTTGACTGGCACGTTGGAAAATTGTCCCTAGTGAGTGATCATGATTGTGTGTGTGCCCTGTGATGGGTTGGCATTCCATCCAGGTTGTATCCTGCCTTAATGTCCATAGACGCCTGAGATAGGCACAGACTCCCCGTGACCGGAGGGAAGATAGGATAAAGCGGTAGATAGATGCGGTGAATGAAGATGAATGAATGAATGAATGTAAAGACTTGCTAAACTCACATATGAAAAGTACGAAAAAAAAAAAAACAGAGGTTCTTAATAACGGTGTGTGAGGATGAGTGTAATTAAGCACAGGCATGTTCGTGGATTGGCTCGCTAACTGAGAATGCTATCGTGTGCTGGGTTCTTGTTTGCTGGGAAATGGATTTATCGGTTCGCTTTAACCTAACCAAATTGATAGAATTTATATAAACGATATAAAAATGAACAATCCTTAGACAAATATTGATCTGTCATTAAAATGGGCCATCATTTTGAATGTCTCCAGCACTAATGTGTTTAGTACTTCCTGTAAATAAATTGCATACCCGTTTGCATTCGGTTTCATTTACATGTATGGAGTTCGACAGACGCCCTTTACCACAGGGACTTACTGATGTGCTTTGAAGTCACTTATGCACTGCCAAGAAAATACATCCTGATACTGGTTCATTAGGTCACAGACTAAAAATACCAGCAGTCTAATCTTTTTAGAAGGAATATATATATATATATATATATATATATATATATATATATATATATATATATATATATATATATATATATGTACAAAGGGGAGGGAACAGGTGCTTAGTGATTCGCACATTCGCCTCACACCTCCAGGGTCGGGGGTTCGATTCCCGCCTCCGAGTTTGGAGTTGTGGTGTTTGCATGCTCTCCCCTTACCTCAGAGGGTTTTTCTCCGGTTTCCCCCCGGTCCAAAAACATGCACAGTAGATTGATTGGCACCTTGGATTGTCCCTAGCGTTTGTCCCTAGTGAGTGTGAATGTGAGTGTGAGTGTGTGTGCTCCCTGCAATGGGTTGGTATTCTATACAGGGTGTATCCTGCCTTGATGCTGCGTAGGCAGTGAGAGAGACATAGGATTTAAAGGTGCTAATGTATTTGGGTCTCTAAAATGCTAATGTAAATACATATTTGAGTAGAAATCTATCAAATCAGATATTTTACCTTATTCCATATGATTCCATATAAAACATACACACAGCCATTAGACAGACACACAACTCTACTGGAGGACGGACAGATAAAAATCAGACAGACAGTATTTCGCAGTGTTAGGAAGGTTACTTTGGAAATGTAATAGGTTACAGATTACAAATGAGCCCTATTCAAAATGTTAATAAGTAGTGTAACTTTTCAATTACTTTATACCTAATTACATTTCATTACTTTCATTTGTCCACTTGGGTGAGGGGTGGGGTTGGGGGTGGTTGGAGGAATTTTTTTGTCGGCGGCAGGGGCAGGGGGTCGTGATTGTCGTTGGAATTTGTAATCTTCAACATTTTTCTAAAGTAACTAATTTAATTACATGTTTTTCGCTGTAACTGTAACGGATTACTGTTACTTTTATTTTGTAATTAAATTGAAACCTGTTTCATATATTTGACCTTGTTGTGACTTTGGATCGATATCAGAATCTGTTGGTTTAATGGATAATTCCATAAACATCCTGCAAATTTTCAGCCACCCGTGTGTAACGTTGGAGATACGGACGAGCAAACTGAAGATATCATTCAGAGTCTTTATTTAACCAAAAACCAAAGCACAGGAATAATCGCAAAAATATAAGCACACAGGGAGACCAGACGGGATCGGCGAGGGGAAGGATCGCACGCGAACGGGCGGAACTGGAACCAGACGAAAACCGGAAAACTAGAATATAAAGAGCAGACAGGTTAGCGCGGACAAACAAACACAGGCTAGGGAATAAACAGGGAGGTCAGGAGCAGGACCAGGAGTGCAGGGAGAACAGGGATTAAGTAGGGAGTGAGAAAGGGAGAGAAACAAGGTGCAGCTGAGGCTAATTAGTGAGAGAGAGAATGGGAAACAGGGCAGGGAGGAGCGAGGAACGTGAGGGAACCTTGAGGAGCTTGATGGATCACAATAATGAGAATCTGAAATGGAACAAACATTTAAAAGTGTTTACCCAAGGAATGCGGATAATTCAACTTTAAATCGGATATAATTCTACAACGCTGAAATTTACAACCGTCGTACTTTTATTTAATACATTGACATTTATCGACACTATATGGCTTCCGCCCTCATTACCAAGCACCTTATGAAACACTGACTGATTTAGCGCTTCCATTTAATTTGCATTATAATTTTGTATATTGCACACTGACAGCTAATTGTTTGCACAAATTACTGAAGCCACTAGACTTCCTAATCAAGGTCATAAAACATGCAGAGGGTAGGATATATTATTATGCTCAATTACGTGGAAGCCTAGTTGTTAATTTGTGGTACATTTCCAGTGATTAATGTGATAATAATAAATGGGGCTATAAATGCAGACTCCAATTATATTTTTATCTTTATGCTTTCCCTTTTTCCCTTTTTACAATTTTGATTGGATGCTACAGCATACCAAATAAAGTTCTTTTTATTTATTTATTTAATTAAATCCACATCTTTTCACATTTTGTGCTTGTGTTTCAATGTTGTAGTTTAATTGTGGTCCGCCGTGGTCTTAATGTGAAAAAAAAATGCTGGTATTATATGTAAGTAATTTAGTAATATTAGTAATAAAAACAAACAAACGCGAACATAACAACATGTTCAATTCAATTAGATTCAATTCAATTGAAATATATTCAATAAATTAAATTCTACAGTGTTGTAATCAGTTGACATTATCCCAATTCAGCTTTACAGAATTAAGTAGATTACGAATATGACTGCATTTTTTTTAAATCAGTGTCCGTATAAGTTTATCTCTATGGTTATCTATAATTAACACATCAGTGTCAAAGAAAACTCTCTGTTAACTCTCGCACACACACACACACAAACACACACACACACACATTCTGTTTTATTTCCTTAACTTTATTTGATTGTATATTTTATCTTTTTTTTAATTAAAACTCCTGTTTGTATTAAAACTACCTCTTTTTTACCTCAATATTTTTTTATTATTATATTGTACTCACAGTTATACCACTATAACATAATACTATTATTATTACTATTATTATAGCATATTATTTCTTTCTGAATGTCTTTTATTTCTGTTATATGTCTGTAAGTTAAACAACACGAGTGTCAACACTTGTCAAGTCAATAAAGCAACTTTGAATCATGAATGTAGTTTTAGTAAGACACCTTGGGAGGAAGCAGACTCGTTTGAGTTGCCATTTTAGGTTGACTGTTCATGTGGAAATATCTTTAGCAGCAGTGAATGATGTCTAGTTGAACTGAACTCGTTCTTGTTGTAACGCATCAGGATGATTCAATTAGTTCAGCAAGAGAGGGCCAAAAGTAACACAGATATGAAGGAATCTCTAGGATATAACTCAGCCCACCACACCACACCACTATCAACAGTGAGAGCTGGCTGTTGGGTTTTGTAATTGGAAGATCAGCTTCCTGTGTTCAGTATTTAAGGTACAAAAATAGCCTGCATCTTGTTTATTGGAGGTGTGTTCGAGGGCCGAACCAACAATAACCTGAACTTATGTATGTTCGATATTCATTTTCTCCACCTGTATCCATCATTTTCATTATGCTACCAAAAGAATAAGGATATTCTATTTAAGGAATAGGAAGAAGTTCCACCAGTCATGCCCCCCCCCATAATACTAACACCATGTAACAAAAAAGGGATTCTTATTCTTATATATGTTGGAATATTTTATTTAATGCGATGCCATTTAGAAACAAATACCGTTATTTGTCACATGTATGTTTCAACACAAGGGGCACGGTGGCTTAGTGGTTAGCAAGTTTGCCTCACACCTCCAGGGTCTGGGTTTGATTCCCGTCTCGGTCATGTGTGTGTGGAGTTTGCATGTTCTCCCCGTCCCTCAGGAGTTCTTTCTCTGGGTTCTCCGGTTTCCACCCGGTCCAAAAAAATTGTACTATAGGTTGATTGGCACATTGGAAAATTGTCCCTAGTGTATGAATGTGTGTGTGTGTGTGTGTGTGAGAGTGTGCCCTGCGATGAGTTGGCATTCCATCCAGGGTGTGTCCTGCCTTAATACTCATAGACGCCTGAGATAGGCACAGGCTTCCCGTGACCCGAAGGAAGACCGGATAAAGTGGTAGAAGATGAATGAATGAATGAATGTTTCAACAAGTTTTCCCAGCTTGCTAGGGTCAGCACTTATATATGTTAATTTTTTGTAAACTATCTATAGCACGTCCCTTAATGACATACAATTGTTCAGATTAGCAGAATCCAGAGCTTTTTTTTTAATTCCTACCCTAATCTGATATAGTTTGTGTTGTTCGTAATCTATAAATCATCTCCAATCTCTTTATCTCTACATTGTTCTGTAACACTCGTCTCAACTGGACTGTGTTCAACTTGGCTCTTATCAATAATTCAGGCTCAGGCAGGAGGGAGCACACAGGTCACCCTGCGGCTTTTGAACAGAAGGGCAGGCCAGGCTGGCATTAATTTAATCCTTCCGTCCGGCCCCCTTGGAAAAGGTTTCTCCCCGTGATGGCGGCATTCATTAGCCCTTTCTACCCAGCAGTGTTCTCCCTTCAACATCACCCACAAGACCACCAATCATGTATCCGTGGTAAATAACTAAACATATGCCCTTTTTAGTTAGAAAAGGAAAGTCTGTGCCAAAAAAAAAAATCCCTAATCCTAGTTGTGTACATTTAACAAAACAAATAATCATTCTGATTATTGAAAAACGGCCCGTTTGCTTTCAATTAGATAAAAAATAAAATAAAATAATGCTTTAATTCCTGACATTTTAGCTCACAAATACTGAACGAGAGAGAGAGAGGGAGAGAGAGATCTGGGATTCATATTCATCTGGGAGACGCCCATATTAGTCTGTGCATCATCCTGTGAGATATGACCACAGATTGACCTTGCAGTCATATTCTCTCTCTCTCTCGCATCGCTTACTGGATGACTAATGGAAAGTTCATCTGGACCAGCTGGGATTTTCACAGGATTAAAAGTGAATATCACTTACCTGAATGTCCATTTTTCCGACCTCTTGTACTGTGTTTACTAATCCAGCTAGAAGAGCACTCGAAAAGCACTTTTTTCCCCGTACATCATCGTATACACACCTGGTGTGTAACCTACACTGTAGCCCCCTGAAACAGAAGCACAGAAGTTACCTGTCAGACAAAACACCAAAACGCCTCCAGCATATACTCGGCGTTAATTGCTTTCGGTTTCGTTAGATTTGTTCAGTGGCCTCCGCCGCGGTCGATGCGTGGGCTGACAAATTACCGAATCTATTTTAGCGTCGGAGAATAAGGAGTGAAGCCTGGCATATGATTACTGCCGTCTCCGCTGATGACGGCGGCTCCTGCCGTGAGATAGATTGCGAGATTCTTGCACTGCAGATGTTTGAAAGACACAGAAATCCCGGAAAAGAACGCCCATGGATATTTTACTCGCATGAGCAGCAGACAAGAATTGTCTGGTGATCACATGCATCATTACACATCGTTCCGAGTGTTGAGACATGCGTCAGCACACATAATTCAATCCAAAGCAAAATATTTTACCCAAACAGAGCTTACACGTGATTGAATTTAGGGTTAAGCTACTAATTAAATGCATAAATCAATGTTTTATTTATTTATTTATTTATCTAATTTTCATACACTTTTATATACTATGATATGGATTTAATATCATTGCTTGTAGGCATACAATATAAAACATACACTGCCTACTAAATGGACACGGTGGCTTAGTGGTTAGCACGTTCGCCTCACACCTCCAGGGTCGGGTTTCGATTTTCGTCTCTGCCATTTGTGTGTGGAGTTTGCACCACCAAGATGCCACTAGTGGGCCCTTGAGCAAGGCCCCTAACTCTCAATTGCTCAGTTGTAAGTCGCTCTGGATAAGGGCGTCTGCCAAATGCTGTAAATGTAAATATCATGGCTGCCCTCAACTTCCTAACAAGCTATGTGAAATAACTTACTTTTCCTGCACCTGTTTAATATTAGTGTAATAGTTTAAATAGAGTTTAGAATCCATGTAAAAACATGTAATGAATGTTAATGCTATTTTGGTTATCTGGACTTTTTATTATGGAGAGAGAGAGAGAGAGAGAGAGAACAAGGAAGCGAAATAAAAGAGAGTGTAGCGAGAAGAAGAGCTCGTCCATGTCCGAGGGTTTTATTTCAATAACCTTAAGTTTCTTAGCAGCGAAGCCTCGAAAACACCCACAAACAAATATTACAGTAGGATAACTCATTTGCACATTATTTATAACTGAAAAGTATTGAGTGGAACAAAAATTGAGTGGAACATTTACTGGAAACTGATATTTAGCTGTAAACAAGTTAGTATAGTATAATAGTATAATGTAGATCCTCATACAGACAGACATAGATAGATAGATAGATAGACAGACAGACAGACAGACAGACAGACAGACAGACAGATAGATAGATAGATACTTTATTGACCCCGAGGGAAATTTGTGGTATCCAACAGCAAATAGACAGTAACAGCACAGAAAAGAACAGGTAATAAATTAAGATAGCACCCTGTAAGATAGTTTGTACAGTCAGTCTGGACTGTTGAGAGGCGTATTCCATGTTCATAGTAAGTAGAAAGGAGAAAAACGGAAGAAAAGAAAAAGAAATGAAAAAGAAATCAACACATAGATGAAGCTACTGGAAGGGCTGCCATTTGCGTCGGAATCATTTTGTCAACATTATATCACCTTTATATATCATATGGGATTCGTACCCAGGTATCGCCAAGATGCCACCTTTGGGTCCTTGAGCAAGGCCCTTAACTTTCTGTACCCCATGGGCGCCGTATTACGGTTGACCCTGGTCTCTGACCCCGGCTTCCAAACAAGCTGGGATATAAAGAAAGAATTTCACTGTGCTGTAATGTATATGTGATATATAAAGGCTGTTCTATTCTATCTATACAGTTATAGCATTTCGCTTATAATTGTTACAATTCTGGCACCACTCATTACCATCGCTCCATCTCTCCCCACTTCTAATCACCGGCACCTGATCCCAATCTCCACCGCACTCAAGAACTTCCTAAATAAAGCACTCAATTTCCGTTATTCCAACGTCCCATCTCATACTAGATTCTCCGTCATACTATTGACTCGTTGATTGTGATTCATGCTTCACTAACCTGTATTCTTCAATTCCATGTATTCCAGTCCCGCTTTGCGATTCCTGGTCCCACAGATTCTCCGGGTTCCTCCAATCATCCCTCCGGTCCTGTTTCCATCACCCTATCTCCCGTACATTCCTTCTGTTCCTCTCCAATCTACCCCTTACTCTCACCGCTCCCTGTGCTTCCATGTGCTTTAAATAAACCTGTTGAACTTTTGCCTCTGTCTTGAGGATTTGTAACAATATTATTTCAAGCAACTTATAATTAATTAAGTATAAAACGAATTGCTCCTTTTGCTCGAGGTGCAACCATGAAACAGGTGAAACCAGTTCGCAGCGCAGGTATTTGAACTCTGCAATATCAATCACAGCCTGCACTGATCTATGTCTAAAAGATAACACTGAACCAGTGCAAACCAATCAAACTCCTTGCTGTGGCTCGCAGAAGATTGTGTTTTCAAAAATGGCACGGCAGAATCCTGGAGCAAAATCTCTAACATGTGTTCCTGTTGTATTTGGAATCAGTTGAAGGATTTAAAAAACGATATAAGCGACGATCAATCGCACTACATTACGTGTTATTTTAAATATTACAGTACTGTACGGTAAATATATTTACAATATTGCCAACCAGGTGGCAGACAATTATTGCGCAATGTTATGACGATATTCAAATAGACATTGCGAGCAATAGATTTATTATTCATTTAATTAGATTTATTAGATTTATTGTTTATTATTAATTAAATGGAGCCATCCTCTTCGGGGTGATACGGGTGAGACGGGTAATAACGACAGCAGGAGTAACAGTTTATAAATCTGATGAAACAAGGGTCAGTCTTGGAAACCAGTGCATTCAGGAAACTTAATCCGAATCATTATGGGACTATTCATTTAAGATAAAATTAGTCACGTGTGCAGAGAGAGGAAGTAAAGCTTCAGTATGGGCCCCGAAGGGCATTTTGAGCAAATACTCATTAAATACAGTTATTACCTTGGAAGAAATATTGGTTCATTACTTAGTAACTAATGAAAAGGCTTCCTGTATATAGGAAGTCTAGAAACTGAGCACCACGGCAGCACCGTGGCATCAAAAATTAAAAGAATCTATAGTCAACTAAATTGCAAGTCCATATAAAGCTGTTTCATTTACAGCCATTATTCTGCCAATATTCTGTAGTATCAGCCATTCACTCATTCATCTTCTACCCCTTTATCCAATCTTCCCTTGGAATATGTGCCTATCTCAGGCATCTGCCAACCCATTGCAGGGCACACGCACTCACATTCACACACACACACACACACATCCATACACTAGGGCCAATTTTTCCAAGGTGCCAATCAATCTACCGTGCATGTTTTTGGACCGGGGTGAAACCGGAGAACAGCCCCCTGAGGCACGGGGAAAACATGCACACTCCACACATATACGGCGGAGGTAGGAATCAAAGTCCCCAACCCTGGAGGCGTGAGGCAAACGTGCTAACCGCTAAGCCACCCTGCCCCCGTGGTATCAGTCATCTCTATTTTGTTTCTACTTATTTTGGTTGTATTGTCTTTAGGAAGGAGATACCTCTAAAAGTACCGACATTGCAAAAGCCCACGAGGTCATTCTTGCAATAAGGAGACTTTTCTCTCTGGTATGTACAAACTAAAACTGTACTATCATAATTCAAGTATATTGGGTTGCTGTGTAAACTATAAACCAAAATAATTCATTCATTCATTCATTCATTCATCTTCTACCGCTATATCTGATCTTCCTCAGGTCACGGGGAGTCTGTGCCTTTCTCAGGCGTCTATGGGCATTAAGGCAGGATACACCCTGGATGGAATGCCAACCCATCGCAAGGCACACACACACACACTCACATTCACATTCACACACTAGAGACAATTTTCCAAGGTGCCAATCAATCTACCGTGCATGTTTTTGGACCGGGGGAAACCGGAGAAAAAACCCCTGAGGCACGGGGAGAGCATGCAAACTCCACACACACATGGCCGAGATGGGAATCGAACCCAAACCCTGGCAGTGTGAGGCGAACGTGCTAACCACTAAGCCACCATGCCTCTAACCAAAATACATGTCGAATGTTAATGGTAGGTGTACCATTTTAAGGGAAACATGCAAAAGGCTAAAATGTTTCAATGTTTTTGAATTCAAGTGAATAGGATATTCGATATCCTACCGAGCCATAAACACAGTTAAATGTTAGCTAAATGAAGTTCATTTACCCACAGCCATTGATCTAACTGTTCCTGTGCAGTGCAGTTAAAGCCACTCTTCCTGACATCAAATAATGGCAGCGCAGGGGTTTTTTGCAGGCTCCGCGAGGTCTCTCGCCTTCATAAAGCCGCAAATTACAGCTCGCTCGCAGTGAGATTAGAGGTCAGGCCTGGGTTATTCTGATCCAATCACCCTCCCCTCAGATACTCCAGGACATTATTAACATTTACTGTTCAGTCTCAGTGGGAGCATCCTAAATTACCGTCTGCCTGGAGTAAGATCATCAAAATGCATTATAGGGAGCCATTATTACACTTAAATGATGTTCAAACACACACATAATGGCACTTTATTGCAAAATTTGGCCTAATTTGTTTTGGCTTTGTTCAAATTAAATAGTTTGGCTTTTGAGAAAATGACTGTCATAAATGATATTTTTTCGATGCGGTATGCTGGCGAGTAAAAAAGAACGTTACGTGCTGAGCCATTATTCTGGCCGAAAAGTGGAATTCAATTTCTGGAATGAATTTTAATTTAAAATTGCACTGCAATTTTGTATCCTAAAAGTGCACTGAGTCTTACAGAATACTGTTGTTAAAGCTAGAGTTTGTACTGGAGTTCAAATGACATGGATTGTCAAAGCATTATTAATGTGTCCTGTCATGTCTACTGTATTATATAATATACAACATTATAACACTTTGCTGTCTCAAATGTCTGCAAGAATTTTTGAATGGAAAAACACTGTTACATGTTTTATTTTTCCTTTTTTCTTTTTTTTTTTGCGTAACGGATGATGTGTTGTGAAATAGCAGCTAGATAAGGTCAACCCGAGGGTGTGAAGTGACAGCGAGCGTAACCTACTCAATATGACGGAGATGCGGAACGGATTATAATGATACGCTGTGTATGCACGCCATGCTATGAGGGTTTATGTGTGATTCAAGCATAAGCACTACTGACTTGATAAAGGCTAATATTTGTTGACTTGACTCTGTACTTGCATGCATGATAAGGCGAGAGAGAAAGAGAGAGAGAGAGACAGAGAGAGAGAGAGAGAGAGAAAGATAGAGTGCGCTCTGTTTTGCTCTCAGTGCTGTTTCCATGGCCACAGCAAGAAAGCTGTCAGTCCTGGTCGAACACTTGTTTGCACTTTCCCCCTACACACTACCACAAGATTAATTGTACATGATGCTTTTTTTGCCAGGAAATAGTGCATTGAGGTTTGTATATAAAAATTAATATTAAAAAGACCATAAGTAAAGGACACTTGATTTACATATCACAGATAATCAATGGAAGGAAGCTTGGAATACTGTAGTGACCCTAAGCACATGTAATACGGTAAAGGCAATTGAAAAGTTCATCTCTCACCTTCACGAAGACACAAGTTTAAAGACGACTGTTCACCCCTGTGCCCGAAGTGTGACACAGGCGAAGGAGATATATAGTGGCTTATATATTGGCTATGGTCCAAAAGTTATGTTGCTTGTAATATATGCTGACATTATCGTCGAGCAATATAAAAAGCCACTTTGCAGGTTCGTAACATTCAAGGAAATGTATTCTCCTGAACTGGTTAATGGATAAAGCCCCACTCTGGCACACTGGAGTTACACTGGAATATGGATCAATAGATTACTTAACATGTGGGACCTATTTTTGCTCTACATGGGCTTAGGTAGAATAGAATAGCCTTTATTTGTCACATATACATTTACAGCCAAGTGAAATTCTTTCTTCGCATATCTCAGCTTAATGTTGGTAGCTGGGGTCAGAACGCAGGGTTAGTCGTGAATCGGCGCCCCTGGAGCACAGAGGGTTAAGGGTCTTGCTCAAGGACCCAAGGGCGGCAGCTTATCCGTACCGGGGCTCAAACCCGGATCTTCCGATCAGCAGCCCAGCGCCTTAGACCACTAAGCTACCTCCTCCCTACTAGATATAACCTCTATTCTTATTGTCAGATATGTTGGGATACAAATATGCAAGGTATAATGGTTGTCCCTGCTCTATCAGCTTCCACTTTCCTTTTCTTTCTGTTTCCCCCAATCACCACGCACACACACTCTTCCTAATCCTAATCAGCTCCACCTGCTCCCAATTACTCCTCCTCACTCTGGCTCCCTTCTTAAGGTCTTTTGGGGTGCGCTAACCTCTGTCTGTCTCCAGTTCTGCTCCGAATTTCCAGCTCCTACCTTTACTCTTTTCTTTATCTTCTGGGCGGTCTGTTCTGTTACAATGGTTATATAATTATCTTTTTCATTTGTTTATTTATGTATTCTTCTTCTTCTTATTATTGTTGTTGTATCCAGGCGTTATGGGCATTAAGGCATTTATATATATATATATATATAAGGCTCGACAGGACACAGGTCAGAACTCAGCAAAAGGGTGACCGAAAGAAATCATTCATCTTGAAGAGCTTCAGGTAATGAACAGACAATAAGTATAGGGTTAGACAATATTCTTTTATATTCATATTCTTTTGTTAGACAGGGAGTTAGTTTAAACATCTGAAAGCTCCAAGGGGACAGAGGGACTGCAGGTATTTTGACATGTTGGAGGGACAGTTTTCTAGAGCTGCTAATCTTCTGGCATTTTTACACACGCACATCAATCTCTAGACTTTACACAGAATGGTTGAAAAACAATAAACAAACAAGAACAACAACAAAACTGTGAGTTCAGTGAGTGGAAATGCATTGTTGAGAAGAGAGGTCAGATGAAAGTCGCCAGATACGTTCAAGCTTTCAGTGAGACATTTGTTGTGACTTGTATCTCAGCATGCAAATATAACTACACATTAACTACACGGATTAACTGCAAATTCCAAACCCGGCAGTCAAGAATAAGAAATCCGACGATGGATAATTTAAGATTAGTCCAGTTTGAGTGAGCCTGTATTCATAATCATAACCTCACATTCTTGTGGTGGAATCGGATGAGGTTTCCTGTGTACTTTTGTGTGTTTGTGTTCGTTTATGTGTTCGTCGCATTGTGACGTTTTCTGGCAGCCTTCTTTTTTTTGGGTTGTAAAGAGTGCGTATTTGAGTGGCTATATTAATATTCCCTGTTGAGGGAACTGCTGAATTGCTAGATTAATATTTCCCTGGAGTTTCAATCTGCACACTCTGTACTCACAGGATGTTCAGAATCATAATCACCTTTACTGCCAAGAATAAATGCATCATTTCAGAGTAGGAAACAGTGAAACAGTGAGGTGGCACGAATGATGCTAATATTTTACACATTGTCTAGTTCTGAATTCTCATTGTACTCATTTTACAACCGTGTCATGGATCACTCTTTTTCCCATCTTGAGGTTTTTGTGAAAATGAACTGTAGCTGGTGACTCGTATCCGCAGGACTTTGTATTGACGCCATTTTGATTGGCTGATTAAACAACTGCACAAATGAGAAGATGGAAACGTGCTCCTAGGTGTAAATGTAAACAACCGGCTATTTTTTTTTATTTTGTTTGTGCAGAATTCATAGGATGCAGAACTGTTGAAGCTGGGTCTAATTGGCCTTTCTTTATCTCCCCCACTGAGCTCAGCTGGTAGCAAAAGCATAACAGAATTTATCACCACGATAAATAAACAGCTGCTCTTGCCGAGTGATGAAAAAAAAAAGAAGTAAAATTGAAACGCTTGACGAGTGCCGGAGTTTATCTCGTGCACTTATGCCGCGTTTCCACTCTAAGGTCTCAAAAAGATTCTTTCATGTTTCCTTTTTTCCCCCTATGATGTTTACAAGAGCATTCTCTATATTCTTTCTTTTTTCCCCCAGTTTGCTTCAGCACTACATGTTCAAGTCCAGTGATTGTAAAGTACAGCGGTTCAAAAGAATAAAAGACTAAAAAGACTTACATTTCCACACATGAGTAGAGAGCTGTATTTGTTTTCACATTTGTTCTGCACTGGTTTGGTCATAGAACCCATAACAAGTCACTATCAATCGAAGCCTTGAATCCTCAGTCCACAAAAAAATCTAATCTACAAACTTCCCAGCATTGAAACACTCTGTTTATGTTTAAAACTGCCTTGTTTCCCTTTTTCTCAGGGTTCTCTCCTTGTATAGTAGAGTTGCTCGAGAAAAACAAGTAGCATTATTAAGCTTATTGTAAGAGATTTGTTCACATTTCATTTATGATTTTGAGTTCATTTATGCCTTTTTTTGTCTTTTTTATACTTGTTCTTTAAGTGCTGCGCAATACAATTTCTCTCTTTGCACATCGTTAAAACATATACATTCCGTCATGTGTCAGCAGGGTCTACTGCCGAGTCAACATGTTTGTAGAATGTGCACGATGCGAAAAGATGAAAACATCTGACTCCTAGACTTTTAGGCACTGTTTTAGTTACACACACAAACACACACACAACACACACACACACACACACACACACACACACAATCTTTTATAAAGATTCTGAGACACTGCGCAAAATTGAAAAGCGTCAAAAATGAGCAAAAACACTTCTGTATCGAAAAAACGTTTTTACGCTCACGTGAGGTGTTTTTTTTAGACGGTGAAAAAAAGGAATCATTCGTAAAACTGTAATGGAAACGTTTTTTTCCACATTTCTAGGTCACGATATATATAGGTGAACAGTCATATGATCACTGTTTAAAGATGGCTCGGTACGTGTGGACTGAAGTTATTTATTAAACTAATTTTAAAACGTTTATAAATTACAATTGCTATGATCTTATTTGTGGAATATGGCTCCCTTGGGCATGATGCTGCAGGTGCTACAAGAGGCGCTATTGCCTCAAAGAAAAAGTGGACGCCTTCATCCAGAAATTCTGAATCTATTGCCTCCCATATATATGTGTGTGTGTGTGTGTGTGTGTATAAATATATGTATATGTATACATTCATTCATTCATCTTCTACCGCTTTATCCGATCTTCCCTCGGGTCACGGGGAGTCTGTGCCTATCTCAGGCGTCTATGGGCATTAAGGCAGGATACACCCTGAATGGAATGCCAACCCATCGCAGGGCACGCACACACACACACACACACACACACACACACACACACACACACACACACACACACACACACACACACACATTCACACACTAGGGACAATTTTCCAAGGTGCCAATCAACCTACCGTGCATGTTTTTGGACCGGGGGAGGAAACCAGAGAACCCGGAGAAAAACCCCCCCCTGAGGCACGGGGAGAACATGCAAACTCCACACACACATGGCCGAGACGAGAATCGAACCCGGACTCTGGCGGTGTGAGGCGAATGTGCTAACCACTAAGCCACCGTGCCCCACTGTATACATATATATATATATATATACAGACGTGGACAAAATTGTTGGTACCCTTTGGTCAATGAAAGAAAAAGTCACAATGGTCACAGAAATAACTTTAATCTGACAAAAGTAATAATAAATAAAAATTCTATAAATGTTAACCAATGAAAGTCAGACATTGTTTTTCAACCATGCTTCAACAGAATTATGTAAAAAAATAAACTCATGAAACAGGCATGGACAAAAATGATGGTACCCCTAACTTAATATTTTGTTGCGCAACCTTTTGAGGCAATCACTGCAATCAAACGCTTCCTGTAACTGTCAATGAGACATCTGCACCTCTCAGCAGGTATTTTGGCCCACTCCTCATGAGCAAACTGCTCCAGTTGTGTCCGGTTTGAAGGGTGCCTTTTCCAGACTGCATGTTTCAGCTCCTTCCAAAGATGCTCAATAGGATTGAGGTCAGGGCTCATAGACGGCCACTTTAGAATAGTCCAATTTTTTCCTCTTAGCCATTCTTGGGTGTTTTTAGCTGTGTGTTTTGGGTCATTGTCCTGTTGCAAGACCCATGACCTGCGACTGAGACCAAGCTTTCTGACACTGGCTAGTACATTTCTCTCTAGAATTCCTTGATAGTCTTGAGATTTCATTGTACCCTGCACAGATTCAAGACACCCTGTGCCAGACGCAGCAAAGCAGCCCCAGAACATAACAGAGCCTCCTCCATGTTTCACAGTAGGGACAGTGTTCTTTTCTTGATATGCTTCATTTTTTCGTCTGTGAACATACAGCTGATGTGCCTTGGCAAAAACTTCGATTTTTGTCTCATCTGTCCACAGGACATTCTCCCAGAAGCTTTGTGGCTTGTCAACATGTAGTTTGGCATATTCCAGTCTTGCTTTTTTATGATTCGTTTTCAACAATGGTGTCCTCCTTGGTCGTCTCCCATGTAGTCCACTTTGGCTCAAACAACGACGGATGGTGCGATCTGACACTGATGTTCCTTGAGCATGAAGTTCACCTTGAATCTCTTTAGAAGTCTTTCTAGGCTCTTTTGTTACCATTCGGATTATCCGTCTCTTAGATTTGTCATCAATTTTCCTCCTGCGGCCACGTCCAGGGAGGTTGGCTACAGTCCCATGGATCTTAAACTTCTGAATAATATGTGCAACTGTACTCACAGGAACATCTAGTTGCTTGGAGATGGTCTTATAGCCTTTACCTTTAACATGCTTGTCTATAATTTTCTTTCTGATCTCTTGAGACAGCTCTTTCCTTTGCTTCCTCTGGTCCATGTCGAGTGTGGTACACACCATATCACCAAACAACACAGTGATTACCTGGAGCCATATATATAGGCCCAATGGCTGATTACAAGGTTGTAGACACCTGTGATGCTAATTAGTGGACACACCTTCAATTAACATGTCCCTTTGGTCACATTATTTTCTGTGTTTTCTAGGGGTACCATCATTTTTGTCCATGCCTGTTTCATGAGTTTATTTTTTTACATAATTCTGTTGAAGCATGGTTGAAAAACAATGTCTGACTTTCATTGGTTAACATTTATAGAATTTTTATTTATTATTACTTTTGTCAGATTAAAGTTATTTCTGTGACCATTGTGACTTTTTCTTTCATTGACCAAAGGGTACCAACAATTTTGTCCACGTCTGTAATAATATATAATATATTATATCTTCTCAGAACACACCTTGCTGCCCGTGTCTTCTGGAGTTTTCAGTGGGGAGTGAAATCACATGGGGATTCCTTGGTCGGATTGAATCTAAAGTTCTTACAACTAAATTATGGATTTAAGAAAAGCTCAGCAGACTTGAGATATGTGTTAAGACTGCACCTATTGACTCAGGAATGAGCAATCCTATTCATATGTTTAAAAAAAAATAATGTAATTCTCATTATTCCTGGGAAATAGGAATCTATATCCCTAGACCTCTCATTACTCTCATAAAGCTTTTTTGAAAGGCTCATCAAAAATTGCATAAGATGTATAAGATTTAAAATGATTAGGAATGTTCACTACAATGAAGATGGACAAAGACCGAGGTGGAGGTGGAGGTATAGAAAACTCTGCTCAGGTGATCAATGCTGCGTTGCACGCCGGATAGATTTGTTCGCTACGCACTATGTTCGGAAATCTCTGGGACTTGCTAGTGGTGCGTTTATTTGGAATCCGAACAAATTTGACTTTGCGGTTGTTCATATCTGCGAATGTTCAAATTCTAATTTTATTTGTCACTTACACATGCGTACATACATAACACGACATGCAGTGAAATGCTTTTTACGTCAGTGTAAACATGGAAACATAACGGAAAGAAAAAGAAAATGAATGTAAGTAAAAAAAATAGAATGAAAATAAAAATAAGATACCTTTATTTAAAAGAAAAAAAAAAAAAAAAAAAAATATATATATATATATATATATATATATATATACACACACACACACACTCACACATTCATTTACATTTACATTTGCAGTATTTAGCAGACACCCTTATCCAGGGCGACGTACAAGAAGTGCTTTAGGTCTCGCTCTAAGGATAAGATTCAGTCAAGAAGGGTAAATACAAACTTTCCTTTTTTTATGGATTTCAGGACAGTGAGATATATAAGAGAATAAAAAGGAATGTTAGGATAGGTGTTGTTGGAAGAGGTAGGTCTTCAATCGACGTTTGAAGGTAGACAGTGTCTCCGTTGTTCGGACATCCAGTGGAAAGTTTGTTCCACCACATCGGTGCCAGAACAGAGAAGAGCCTTGAGCTTTGAGCTCTTACCTTTTACCCTGAGAGATGGTGGAAGCCAGACGAGCAGTGCTAGGATGCTCTCAGGCAGCGAGGTGCAGTACGGGAGGTGATGAGGTTTCGGAGGTAAGAAGGTGCAGATCCATTTTTGGCTTTGTAGGCGAGCATCAGTGTTTTGAATCTGATGCGTGAATCTGATGCTTTCTACAGGAAGCCAGTGGAGCGAGCGCAGCAGTGGGGTAGTGCGAGAGAATTTAGGCAGGTTGAACACGAGTCGAACGCAGCTGCATTTTGAATCATTTGCAGTGGACGAATAGCGTTCTGAGGTAGAACCTGCCAGCAGAGAGTTACAGTAGTCCAGTCTCGAGATGACGAAGAGACTGATCCAGGACCTGAGCAGCCTGTGTGGATAAAAACGGTCGAATCCTTCTGATGTTGTAGAGAAGGTAACGACAAGAGCAAGAAACGTTAGAAATATGGGAAGAGAAAGATAATTGATTGTCTATAGTTACCCCGAGATTACGAGCAGTGGTGGAGGGAGAAAGTAGAGAGTTGTGGAGAGTTATGCTGAGATCCTGACCAGGAGATGAATCACATGGGATCACCAGCAGTTCCGTTTTCTTCGGGTTGAGTTTGAGCTGATGAACGCTCATCCACAAAGCGATGTCAGATAGACAGGCTGATATTCTAGCAGACACTGTTTTATCTGATGGAGGGAAGGAGAAGATTAGTTGAGTGTCATCAGCATAGCAGCGGTAGTCAAATCCATGAGAGGAGATGATTTTACCGAGAGAAAGAGTATAGAGTGAGAAAAGAAGAGGACCAAGTACTGAGCCTTGTGGGACACCAGTGGTGAGTCTGCGTGGAGCAGATGTAGATCCTCTCCATGTTACCTGAAATGATCGACCTTCCAGGTAGGAGGAAAACCAATTCCATGCAGCTCCAGAGATACCAAGACTCCTGAGGGTAGCTAACAGGGTTTTGTGGTTCACTGTATCAAAAGCTGCTGAGAGATCTAGCTCAGAGAGAACTAGGGACAATTTTCCAAGGTGCCAATCAACCTACCGGAGAAAAAACCCCTGAGGCACGATGAGAACATGCAAATTCCACACACACATGGCGGAGGTGGGAATCGAACCCGGACGCTGAAGGTGTGAGGCGGACGTGCTAACCGCTAAGCCACCATGCCCCCTCACATGAAATCTTGAATTTATAAATTATATTTATGAATAAAAAAATAGTGAATAAACAGAAACTGGAGTAATTGTTTAGGTTTAAATTGATTACTATAAGAATAATCACGAGCTACGGCTGTGTTGTTCTTGCTGCAGCGGAATAGTTTAAATCTCATATTCATTTTTCATGAATAGACGTTTTGCAAGACTTCGGACGTCCTTGCAAAAAAACAATAAGCCAGAATGTCACAGAATACAGATAATATGGGTTAATAAATAAATAAATATGGATACCTACTGGAGCTATTTGCTTGATTTTTTTTATTTTGCTACTTGCACCGAGATCCCACATGATTTTTTTTATCAAATTATTTAACATGAAGTTTGTGTGGAGCCAGTTTCAACAACAACTATCTCACCCCAACTACATTCCTAATAACAGGCACGTCGGTAAAAGCAGACGGAAGCATATTAAATACAGTATAAATGTATTTATAAATGTATTTAGAGTATAAATCGACCTGTTGCTCACAAGCTTGTGTGCATCTAGTGCATATCTAGTGATAATTCAATGCACCTGTGACCATTATCACGGCACAGAAGACTGTGTTGAATGTAATACTCACTTTTACCACCCAACATTATCAGAACGTTATGATCTCATCAGAATATTTCCGAACATGGAACCTCATGGAATGTCATCACATTCCAACAACAGTTGCAGATTAAAAAAAAAAGACAGAGTGACACATTTTCTGTCTATGCTGTCTAGTTAAGGTACACCTGTCACCTTATGTTGACTAAGATTTCTATACAGGAGTTTACCTGATGTGTTTTTTTTTGTTGTTGTAGCGCATCAACCTCAAGAATTGACATGTTGTGTATTATGATATGCCTTCCTTACTTCCATTTTACTGCCTTCCTTCTGTACAGAGTGCATGTCGAAGTCCTGAATCCTTCCAGTCTGAGCGACACTTGCAATTCCTTTCTGACTTTCATAATCCCGGCCTTTCTGCAGCTCTCTGATAGTCTCACACTGTTTTGTGAAAATTAGGAAGTATGGGTGTGAAGAACAGCAGATTTATGAAATACGGAAATACATTTTGTCACAAACAACTCTTACTGGGAAAATCACTGAGACCAAAACTGATGTTTCATGTTCGCTTTAACTGAAAATCTCGACCTGCATAATTATATTCATTGTAATCACGATAGATGACTGACAAATAAGTGAATAAATGTGCATATGTACACCAGTTGGGGGACTCAGTGGCTTGGCGGTTCGCATGTTCGCCTCACACCTCCAGGGTCCGGGTTCGATTCCCTCCTCCGCCATGTCTGTGTGGAGTTTGCATGTTCTCCCATCCAGGGTGTATCCTTCCTTAATGCCCATAGACGCCTGAGATCCCCGGGGGCACAGGCTCCCCGTGACCCAAGGGAAGATCGGATAAAAGATGAATGAATGAAATTCAAGATTTCATGTGAGGGGACACGGTGGCTTAGTGGTTAGCACATTCGCCTCACACCTCCAGGGCCGGGGGTTTGATTCCCACCTCTGCCATGTGTGTGGAGTTTGCATGTTCTCCCCGTGCCTAGGGAAAATTGTCCCTAGTGTGTGAATGTGAATGTGTGTGTGCCCTGCGATGGCTTGGCATTCCATACAGGGTGTATCCTGCCTTGATTCCCCAAGACCCTTGAGATAGGCACAGGCTCCCCGCTCCCCTTTCTTCTGAAGGAATACTCACAATAAATCTGAAAGAAAATACCAGGTTTTAGGATACAGCCAGGGATTACCTTTGCCTGACTATATAATGAGGAAGCTTAGTGCCTGGTGTTTTCTTTTCTGTGCTAGACATCCTATTTTCTATAAGCCTTGCTATTTAGTGTTGGTCCCTAATTGGCTTGACCTTAACCTGCTGTCTTTTTTTAACAACTTGGCACTGATGTTCAGATGCCTGTTCACTGATCCCAGTTGTGAATATTATTAGCCATTTTAGCCAAATAAAGCTTTAATATGCAGGACTGGAGTTTCGTTCCTAAGTCTAAGACTGTTCATTACACGAATGCCACTTGCGGCTCACATTTCATCTCTTATAGGACAGAACGAGTGATGGCTGTTCTAATTATTAGATGGGAGGGACATAACCAAATGAATCGATAACTATTCTGTGTTAAACCATGTGGTAAATTACAAAGTCTCCACAATGGCCTAGGCAGCTGCACTGGTGAATTAAACAATTTGAAAGTACCTTATAAAGCCCTACTGGGCTCAGAACCTTACACAATCCCCCCCCCCCCCCCCCCCCCCCCCCCCCCCCACCCCCCCCCCCCCCCCCCCCCAGTCCCCCCCCCCCACCCCAGTCATCCCTGGACTGAAGCATCTTCTTAAAATTGAACTAGGGTCAGATGACAACAATAATTTCGGTCAGCATTCTTTAAGGCTGTGAAATGCACCAGAGGTTTGCCACTCAAGAATCAAAATGCAGTGCTGTAAGCATTATTTGGACGCTTCACCTTCGAAGGGCAAACTTTAATGATACACTTTGCTGTTTATTCATATTTTAAAAAAAAAATAAAAAGTCGGAAAGTCAAAGGCATGTTCTTGCAAACTTTTAAAACATTTTACATCGTCTACACAAGCAGCACAAAAAAATCAAGATATTTCGCATATAGATGCATATAGATAATGAGATGCTTTTACTTTATATATACTTTAATATACAACACCTGACAAATAAAAATGGCATTTATTTTTAATAGTGGAGTGTTCTTGAAGTACACCTTTTAATTCAATAGCATGTATTACTACATTTAGCAGCAGTAATTTAAAGGAATCGATTAAATCGATTACAATTCTGTATGATTTTATCGGCCCCTCACATCAATATAATAATAATTATCATTCATTACATTTATATGACTCTTTTCTGGCCGCTTTACATTAGAAGAGGAGGATCTCCTCATCCATCACCGGTGTGCAGTATCCATCTGGATGATGTGACGGTAGCCATAGTGCGCCAGAACACCCACCACACACCAGCTTACTTTTGGAGAAGAGATGAAGCCAATCAGTAGCTATGGGGACGGTTAGGAGGCCGTGATGGTCCGAGGCCAATGGGCAAATTTGGCCAGGATGCCAAGGACACGCCTCTACTCTTTTTCGAAAGCCATCCTGGGATTTTTAATGACCACTGAGGGTCAGAACCTCAGCTTAAAGTCTTATCCGAAAGTCCGTGCTTTTTGACAGTATAGTGTCCCCGTCACTATACTGGAGTATTAGGATCCACACAGACCACAGGATAAGCACCCCCTGCTGGCCACACTAACACCTCTACCAGCAGCAACCTAGCATTCCCAGATGGTCTCTCATCCAGGTACTAACCAGGATCAACCCTGCTTAGCTTCAGTTAGCAACCAGTCTTGGGCTACAGGGTGTCTCCAGCAGCCATATGATTGTTGAGGAATTTGTTTATGCACAGCTCTGTTAAGGTCCTTCCACAGTATTTCAGTATGGTTGAGGTCTGGAACATTGACTTTGCCACCTTGATTCTGTTCTTTTTCATTAAGTTTGTTGTAAATTTGCTGATTATCCTACATAAATACATAATACATAAATTATCCTGTTATGTAAAGCAATTTCGGCCAAGCTCTAACTGTTTAACTGGCTCCAAAATATTTGGTGTACAGAAGATTTTATGAGAAACTCAATGACTGCAACGTGTCCTTGTCCTGTGGCTTCATGGGACGTCCATATCAAGTGACTTGATATGGACGTTACATGTAAAGGCGTTACGTCATTTAATTACAAAATAAATGTAATTATAATACAATGTAATAAATGTAATACAAAATAAATTGGTTACAGTTACTGAGAAAAATGTGTACTGTAATTAAATTAGTTACTAATGAAAATGTATTGTAAATGTAAATGATTCCCGTCTCGGCCATGTGTGTGTGGAGTTTGCATGTTCTCCCCGTGCCTCAAGGGGTTTTTCTCCGGGTTCTCTGGTTTCCCCCGCTCCAAAAACATGCATGGTAGGTTGATTGGCACCTTGGAAAATTGTCCCTAGTGTATGAATGTGTGTGTGATTGTGAGTGTGTGTTGGGTTGGCATTCCATCCAGGGTGTATCCTGCCTTAATGCACATAGAAGCCTGAGATAGGCACAGACTCCCCGTGACCCGAGGGAAGATCGGATATAGTGGGAGAAGATGAATGAATGAATGAAAATGTTTAAGATTGCAAACATCTGGGCAATTTCTTTAAAAACCTAGAATATGATGAATATGAATATGAATATATGTAGAATATTTGCTTTTTTCCACATGCAAATAATGTTAGAACCCTTGATTGACCAGGCCTAAACACACACCTAAATGCTACAGACCAACAAACTGCAAAAATAATGATTTTATACCTGTCCAAATAAATGTCATCTCTTAAATCTTACAAAAGGAGTTAAGATGTACTTAGTTTCCCCACACACAACTTTGCATTTTAGGTTTATTTGTGTAAAACAAATAATAACAGTGTAGTACATCATGCTTTTTTTGGTCATCTGGCGTTTTATTTACCGAAATTTAAGCTGCCTTACGTTCAAATTTTAATCATTAAGCCATCTTTTTACCTGTCTTTTGTCTTTTACCTGAACCTTTCTTCTTCCCACTTTTCTCCATTTTCTACATTTCTCCACCCAATACACTGAGCAGACGACCGATAACCTGAAGTCCAGAAGCCACACGTTTCACTGCAAATGCCATAAAATATTAAAATAAAAAAAGGACTGATTTTCACAAAATATTCCTGCCCCTCAGTTCCTCCATGGTGCTCCGATTCAAAAGCACACAAATAGAGGTTTACATTCATTACCGTAGACTTCTAATGTATAAATTTACTCAAGCTGATGTGGCAACATGCTTTTAAATTTACAAGACTTTCATGAATACCAAATTCCCCTGCCAAGCTGTATAAATGATTCATGAATGAGTCCACTCACTTCTACACTGATCAAATAAGGTGAATAATCAAAGAAATAAAATGATCGAATACTGAATGATGTGATGTCCTGAGGTGGTGTGAGTCAACCTAACAATCCTGTAACTGACAGTCAGCGCTGTTGGAACACGGTCATGGGGTGTCGAACCGAATTAGTTGAAAATAGTACGCATGCATGCTACACCAGTTCATCATGCTCTGACTAGAAGCACCAGCCAAAGCTAATCAGATCAAGGTAAAGAAGATTAAACACTGATGGTTTTGAAGATTATTCATTCATTCATTCATTCATTCATCTTCTACCGATATATCTTCCCTCGGGTCACGGGTATCTCAGGTGTCTATGGGCATTAAGGCAGGATACACCCTGGATGGAATGCCAACCCATCAAAGGACACTCACATTCACACACACACATTCATACACTAGGGATAATTTTCCAAGGTGCCAATCAACCTAACGTGCATGTTTTTGGAACGGGAGGAAACCGGAGACCCCGAAGAAAAACACTCTGAGGCACGGGGAGAACATGCAAACTCCACACACACATGGCCGAGATGGGAATCGAACCCGGACCCTGGCGGTGTGAGGCGAACGTGCTAACCAGTAAGCCACAGTGCCCCGTTTTGAAGATTATTTTATATTTATTTTTTTTAAAGTCATAATCTCTCTAACTTCTCCCTGCTACCTAGATTAGACCCATGATAAACTCTACTTCAATTCAATTCAGTTTTATTTATAGATCGCTCTTTACAATTGTAATTGTCACAAAGCAACTTTACATAGTACACTTAATTATGGGGTGTTTGAATGAAGTTCAGATTGTCCCGGATTGTTTCGTGTTGAGCGAGCTGAGGCAACAGTGGCAAGGAAAAACTCCCTGAGATGGCAACAGGAAGAAACCTTCCTGTGTCCCCAGTCTCACCGTAGTGTCTAAGGCTATGTGGAGGCGTCATTAAATGCAGGCGGGGCATCATGAGGGGTTAGACAGGTACAGAGTGTAGAGGGGGGTCTGGATCCACCTGTACCACCTATACTATATAGATATATATATATATATATATATATATATATATATATATATATATATACTATATATATATATATAATATATAGTATATATATATATATTTTTTTTTTTCCCCTCGGGTTGCAGGGAACCTGTGCCTATCTCAGGTGTCTTGGGGCATCAAGGCAGGATACACCCTGTATGGGGTGCGAACCCATCACAGGGAACACATACATTCATACACTAGGGACAATTTCAAGGTGCCAATCGACCTACCGTGCAGGGAACTGGAGAACCTTTCTATCTATCTATCTATCTATCTATCTATCTATCTATCTATCTATCTATCTATCTATCTATCTATCTATCTATCTATCTATACGTATATACATACATATATACATATGCATATACATACACACTCCACCTGTTACGCTTTTCTCTGGCCGGTCTCTTGCTACAAAAGAACCAGATACAGTGTATCAGACTCTCAGGGCAAAATAAATAGAGGCAATGCATCAAAATTAAAACACGGTTTAGCGACACCTCCTGATGGTCAAGCTGACCAGACAGTGACATATAGCAGTCATAACCTGAGCCAACAGTATCCTTGTTGGAGACTGTGCTGTAGCTCACCACACAAACTGCACCTGGGAGTTATGTCACCTCCTAGATGCACTAGTATAAAGCCAAGGTTCATTCACAGCAATGTTTAAACACAGCCTTTAATACAACTTGAGAAATTGAAGCATAAAATAATGAGTAATGGGAAATAAAATCCAAAAGGTTAATACTAACATAAACAATCGTCTGTGACAAAGCAAGTACCGTTTATATATACTTTATCCACACAGGGGTCGTGTTCATGAACTTACACTCCACTAGTTCTGAAGAAAACAACCCTGGCCATAAATAAAGAAAGAAAGAAAGGAATCAGAAATGAAAAGCATAAGAAGTTAATCTTAATGTTGTTGACATTGATGCAAGCAACAATTCATTCAGTCATTCATCTTCTACCGCTTTATCCGATCTTCCCTCGGGTCACGGGGAGTCTGTGCCTATCTCAGGCGTCTATGGGCATTAAGGCAGGATACACCCTGGATGGAATGCCAACCCATCGCAGGACACACACACACACACACACACACACACACACACACACCCATTCATACACTACGGACAATTTTCCAAGGTGCCAATCAACCTACAGTGCATGTTTTTGGACCGGGGCACGGGGAGAACATGCAAACTCCACACACACATGGCCGAGACGGGAATCGAACCCGGACCCCGGCAGTGTGAGGCGAACGTGCTAACCACTAAGCCACCGTGCCCCGCAAGCAATAATTCAACATAGTAAATATTTCATATAGTCTGGGATCGAAATATTGCACATTATTTTGTCAAAGAACATGCAAATCTGGAGCTAAATATAGAAACACTTCATATATGAATAAAAGGAAACGTTTAATGGGGATTGTTTGATAGCGGTGAGCCACTTATGAAGGCTTAAAGGCATTCAATCGGAAGGCTGGTGTCATAAGGAACATGATGGACAGGGCATGCTGTGAAAAGGAAATCAATGGCAGAATGGTGTGATGGAGCCGTTTAGCATGTTCAAACATCTGCCATTCAAGTCCTTTTGTATTAGTTAATATAGAAATGATCACACGCTAGAATGTAATGGACAAGGAGATCTCAGGTTCAAATCTCAAACTTCCTCTAGTGGGTCCTTGAGCAAGGCCCTTAACCCTCAATTGCTCAGTTGTAAATCGCTCTGGATAATTCTGTGATAATACTGTGATAATACTCTACTGTGATATTGATTCTGTAAGGGTGGGGTGGAAAATCTGCACGATGACGTGAAGAGAGGCCTGACCAGGGTGAGACTGAAGTAGGTGATCCAGTGCAGCTTTATTAAACAGGTAGGAACAAACAAAAGATAATTCCAAAACAAAGGGTAAAAAAAACAAAATAAAAATAAAAATAGGAAATCTCAAACAAAATCAAACATTACAATACAATAATCACCTGCGAGGTGTGTGTGTGTGTGTGTGTGTGTGTATGTGTGTGTGTGTGTGTGTGTGTGTGTGTGTGTGTGTGTGTGGGTGTGTGTGTGTGTGTGTGTGTATGTGACAGTCCGTTAATACACCACCTGCCTGAAACTGGGATAAGTCCTTGATTAGTTTAATTAGGGGCTTCTGGGGGATGTAGTTCACAGCACACTAGAGCAGAACCGGTACAGATACTAGAACTTGTATTTTTTTATATTTAATTTGATCTCACATGTTTTCAGAGGTCAGGAGTCAGGTGTATATTTTTTGTATAATGTTTTTTCTATGAGTACATATTGGGAGAAGAAATACTGTATACTAATAATAATAATAATAATAATAATAATAACAGAGATGAAAGACAAGACAGAATGCAGATACTAATATTTACCTCCACTATGAGTTCTAATCAAAAGAATCTGGCAACCATGGATTTTTAAAAATTTAATTTTATGTATTTATTTATTTTAAACGGTAATGATATCACAGTCAGTTCGGGCTACAAGTGCAGATCTGTGAAGTCAATCGATACTTTATTCTCACCTCCTGCCCTTATGCTACAGGCTGTGGCTTGTCCGATGTTGTTAAATTTCCGACCCTAGGAACAAAGTTTGGAGTAATTAAAATTCAGTTGCATGTTTTAAAGACATTTGAAAACTCTGATGTACATTACTGTTTAAAGAAATATATATACTATATATACTATATACTATACACTATATACTATGTATATATAATATGTCTCAATGCATTCTGAAATTAAAGCATATAATGTAGGAGCAATTAAACATAAAAAAGAGACATTCATTGCATTCTTTCAGCAAGGGAAATCAATTATTGCGTTTAGCTGGATGGGGCTTGTTCCAAAACATTTCACTAGTAAAGCAAAAAATAAATAAAATACAATAATAATGAAGATTAAATCACTAATTAATGTAACATGGGTGTTTCTTTTTTTATCTCTGGCATTTAGAGTATTTAGAGTTTAATGCAAATGCCCATCCTCATCGACAACAGACAGTCATTTACCAGTCCTGCCAAACTGTGCCTTTTATTTCTTATGTGAATAATAAATAATAATAATAATAATAATAAATGTGAAAGCTTTTGGAAAGTGTGTGTGTGATAAGGAAATTCTAATGATTTCCTTATCATTAACTAGTCAGCTGATAGTGAAGTTACAAGGTTACACAGATGGAGGTGTTCTCTCTCTCTCTCTCTCTCTCTCTATGTCTGTCTGTTTTGGTTTTCAGAACCCTTCATCACTGGTCTGACAGCTCATACTGGCAATGTGACAAAATGAGAAGGAGTTGCTAATTGGGCTTAAAAGCTGAGGGCACAAACTTTTTGTAAAATAAATAATAATAAAAAAAAGGATACCGTGTGTAACCAGTGTTCTTTTATTTTGTTTTAAATAAACACACGGGACATTGAATGGCGTTTCGACTCTTCTTTTATCTCTTTCTCCTGATAAAAACAAACAAAAAAGAAATTTACAGTGTGTTTTCGCACTTATTTTCTTTCCTGTAAAAGGGGAAATGCGGAACGTTAAGATTCAAGGGCACTGATGAGACATCAAAATCAATCATGACCTCAAATAAAACATGAAAATAATGAAACATCAATGAAAAATACAGATATAGATATGATTTCAACAGGAATTCTAACTTTAATAGCGATTTTTAAACCAACGATGACATTAGTTTACCCATTAGTCCTCCCATGTGGAGACACCCACACAGGCATATCAGGTATACTTTGAACATTTTTGTGTAATTCTATGAATATGAATTTAACATATTATATTAACATTTCTATCCCCGTTACACTCGCCCGAGATCAGTTTTACTGCATGGTTGATGTCGGTCGAAAATCACGAAATGACATGAAAATCTTGGCTTCCTTTAAGTAGTTAAGGTGCACAGAGAATTCTAGTTACACGTTTTGCGAACAATTTCTACAATGCCTGAATCAAAAAAAGAACGTGGATAATATTACACCCGCTGTAAGCACAGAAATTATTGACGGCCCTGTTTTTGCAGCTGAGAGATGAGATGAGATGAGCCGAGCCCGAGAGAGTACAATTATCAGCTGCGTGATTGCGAGAAGCTCCAGTCTCCCCGCACTGCACATGCCAGTGAATGGCTCTGGGGGCTGCAGCTGGACCTCTTTACTGATTGAAAT
This sequence comes from Kryptopterus vitreolus, assembly GCA_030449085.1. Classification (NCBI taxonomy): domain Eukaryota; kingdom Metazoa; phylum Chordata; class Actinopteri; order Siluriformes; family Siluridae; genus Kryptopterus; species Kryptopterus vitreolus. The sequence goes on along the minus strand of JACRUU010000005.1, from coordinate 4,374,276 downwards.
ATAAATATAAAAATAATTGGACTACGCGATGTGTCTGTGAATATTGGGTGTAAATGCATTACGCCACTTCAAAATAATGAAAATAAATACGGGTCTGGTTGGTGCATACACTCCGAAGTCTTTAAATCAATTACATAAGCTTTTGAATTGTCAGATCAAACCATCTGCCATCATCCATAATTATTAGCAGCTCAGATACTTGACATGTGCAGCAAATTGTCTCGAGTCTTGAAGAAATTCGAAACATGCTCAGGGTCATGGTGGATACGGAGCTTTGCTAAAATGTAACAAAAGAACTGTACTGGGAATATGTATGGTCATTTACTATATTTACTATATTCAATGATGAATATTAAATGAGGTATGATATAAGTACTACAAAACTCCAACCCTTCAATCAACACCCCTATTTAATGGTATAAAAGTAAGACATTGTGGCACAGCAAGTAACACTGCTGTCTCGCAGCTACAGGGGCCACAATCTGACTCTGCTCAGGTAGAAATTATATTTAAAAAAAAGTCGATAAATAAAATAATATGCATCAGGCACTAAGACCAGGTACATGAAGAAGAAGGTCACTTTTAAGACCAGACTCACCCTTTATTACGCATGAATTTGCAATATGCAAATATGTAATATCATGTGTTGTCTATGGCTGTCTGTAGATTTAAATATTTAATTGTGATTAACTGCCACCAGGGGCCCGGTGGCTTAGTGGTTAGCACGTTCGTCTCACACCGCCAGGGTCCGGGTTTGATTCCCGTCTCGGCCATGTGTGTGTGGAGTTTGCATGTTCTCCCCGTGTCTCAGTGGGTTTTTCTCCGGGTTCTCCGGTTTCCTCCCGGTCCAAAAACATGCACATTAGATTGATTGGCACCTTGGAAAAATTGCCCCTAGTATATGAATGTGAGTGTGTGCCCTGCGATGGGTTGGCATTCCCCCAGGGTGTATCCTGCCTTAATGCCCATAGACGCCTGAGATAGGCACAGACTCCCTGTGACCCGAGGAAAGATTGGATATAGCGGTAGAAGATGAATGAATTAATGAATAATTGCCACAATTGAATTAAACTTTGATTTTTTTCAACATTCATGTTTATAAAACTTCTAATTCTAATGTTAGAAATATAGACATTTCACTCCAAATGTCTTCCTTTAATAAAATCATGGACTGTTTGTTATTATTTATTTCAACATTAATTTCTTGTTCATTTCAATGTTGAGTTCATTTGTTTTAATTGTTAAATATGATACGTGGTGCCTTTAAAAATTATGTTCCGGTTTTGGTTGCTTTCCATATAAACTAGTTTAGGTTGCATACAGCGATAAATACAGTAATATGAGCAGCTCCTACCTCCAGCTAGTGGACGCAATTCAGGGAAATGTAGGTAGAGCGAGTGGATGCACATTACTCAGTGTTTTTTGTTAATTAAAGGCTCCGACATATTTACCGCCCCTTTTATATTCCATCCTGACCTTACAAGCGGCAAACTCGACTGAGGAAAGGTCAACGCTGAAATTCACGGACTGGATTTTCTTCTCTGGTGCTTTTGTTGTCACCGTGAAGGAACAGTTAATAAAATCAGTGCCGTCAAAGCGAAATTGCATTAAGGCATTCACTTTGACAGCCCTAGTCTTTTCATTAAGAATAATCAGAATGTCCAGCTTGTTTGGCATGATGAGGGTTGTGAAACAAGATCCAGTGACTGGTATATTACTGGTAACTAACTACAATACTGGTAACTAACCTACTATTACCCAGTTCATAAAGATCTGGGACACCCTTGAATCGTCATGGAAGCTGTCAATTATTTGACATAGTAAAGGATGTTATTTGGTGTTGAAGGTTATACCTATACCTACAACCATACACCATCTTTACGACAGCTGTCACTGCTACTTACATTATAGCCTTCCATAGGCATACGTGTGCTATCAGGAGTGAAACCAGTGCCCTCCCTACACTGCAAAAAAATGCCAATGGGGTAAACAAAATTAACATGGTAAGAACTATTGGAACTAGCATTAATATCTTGTTTGATAATAAATTCTACTAGATACTTTAACTAAGACAAAAAAGGACAGTTTCAAGCTATTTTTAACCATTTTTTACTGCAAACACAAGTTTAAGTACTGACATTTGAGGGTTTAGGGCCTCATCAAGGGCCCACTAGTGGCAGCTTGGTGGTGGGATTTGAACCGGCGACCTTGTGATCTAGAGCCCAATGCCTCAACCACTATACTACCACCACACTAACAGACACAAATATGCATTGACAAAAAAATGGAACCTGTCTTAAGTTTCTTGCTCTAAGAATTTTTTCAGTAGTATTTATTGCAGTAAAATTAACACAATATTCTATTTGAATATTTACTTTTTATTTGTTACTGTCAAAATGTGCTTAGGAGTTAACATTTACTTGCCTAGACGGAACAAGTACTTTACTTTAAGATGTATACAAAATTAGCAAAGTGATTGTTCAGACTTTTTTATCTTTTATGGCAAAAAACAAGGCATATTTTCTAGAAATAAGCTTTTAATTTTTAACATAAATGAGGGGTTAAAGTAGCCAGTCAATCCGTCGCTCAGTAATGACCCTGAAAGAACTGAAAGAACCTTTTAGTCACATCGTCCTTGCATTCATCTGAACAACTGACCTCTAAGGAAAATATATAAAGGGGATTTTCCTGCAAGTCAGCAAATTGTTTCCCGAATGTCCTGCAGTCCTCCTCCAAGTCGACATTTACAGAATATCAGCTTCAAGTTGTCACTCATGTCAACATACTTGCCAGATTCGGTTCTCTGCCAACACCCGCTCTATCTAATTCTATTAGTCAAGCTTATATTTACATTTATGACATTTGGCATGTACCATTATCGAACGCAGCTTAGAAATATCTTATGTTTACCACAGAAGTAGAGCTTTAAGGGCATTATTCATGCCATGATATGCATGCCACTTCAGTATTAATACTACAATCACCACCGAATGGGTTTATTTATAAGGATTTCAACTTCAAATATTCACACAGAATATTTGTGTGAAGCTGCCCATTCACAGCTAAATTAGCTGGGTTAGTGTGTACCAGTTTAAAATCCTAGCAATGCATTAGCCACAGACATCAAAAGCCAGCTAATGGGTGAAGAATGTGGAACATTCATAAACAAATCAATAAATAATAAGGGGAAACTGGTTGAAGGGTGGGGAACCTCTTTTCCTAGTATTTACTGCTCACTAAACTCTGGATCATGTCAAAATACTGACTTTCTCCAACCACATATTTACCTTAACATTAAGACCAGTGCACCGAACAGCAGAAGCAGTAACAGCTCCTTCTGTTCAGCCAATTCTACCCTTAGAAAGTAGGTGGAGGAAGCCAGAAAAAACCATTAGCAACAAACTCTGCAGCAGTTGAAGTAACCCCCATGTTATTTTTGCTACAGGGGGCGCCACTTTTATATCTCATCACTATCGACCATAACCCCAACCAGGACATGACAATTCCTAAAGATGAAGAAATGAAGAAATAATTTACAAGATACATCATTATTTAAACCATTATTATTAGGTTATATAAATGCATTCGTTGGTGTTCCGGAGAAACCTGGAGAAAAACCCCCTGAGGCACGGGGAGAACATGCAAACTCCACACACACATGGTGGAGACGGGCGGAGACGGACAAGATTGTAGACTTACACAAGGCTAGAACCGGCTACAAAGTCATCGCCACGCAGCTCGGTGAGAAGAGTGACAACATTTGCGATTGTTTACAAATGGAAGAAACAGAAAATAAGTGTCAGTCTCCCTCGGTAAGATCACACCTAATAGTGTTTCATTGATCATGAGAATGGCGAGGGATCAGCCCCAAACTCGATCCACACTGGGCTGAAGGTTGTTTTTTTTTCCATCAATATTCAGCAAAAATCTTGATGATAGGAATGCAGATAATGTTGAAATTATGCATTTGTTTCTTTTTGTTGGTTAAGTATTAATGCCTCTGTATTTACAGCATGATGTCAGTGGAATATCAAGCAGCTTCAGTAAGGTGATTAGTTCATTCATCTTCTACCGCTATATCCGATCTTCCCTCGGGTCACGGGGAGTCTGTGCCTATCTCAGGCGTCTATGGGCATTAAGGCAGGATACACCCTGGATGGAATGCCAACCCATCACACGACACACACACACACACACATTCATACACTAGGGACAAATTTCCAAGGTGCCAATCAACCTACCGTGCATCTTTTTGGACCGGGGGGAAGGACCGGAGGACCCGGGAACGGGAGAAAACGGAGAGGAACCGGAGAAAAAAACCCCTGAGGCACTGGGAGAATATGCAAACTCCACACACACATGGCCAAGATGGGACTCGAACCCGGACCCTGGCGGTGTGAGGTGCCCCTGGTGATTAGTTAATAATAATAATAATAATAATAATAATAATAATAATGATTGCATTTGGGCTCAGAGTATTTGCTCATTATTTGCTATGGTTCTCTCTCTCTTATTTAAATATTTAATACACAACAGCAGAGAGAAATACAGCTCTAAATTGCTTCCTGCCTTAAAACCCTAATAATCACTGATTGTCTTGTTTTCAGTGTACTTGAACGTGTAATCTCATGCGGATTGATGCGTCGTGTAAAACATTCGTTAATTTAGAATTGCGATTATTTTAATTCTTGATGATACGCGTATTGGGGAATTGTTGATTTAATGTGGATTTTAATCAACCTTGACCTACACAAGGGCTACAAACCCATCGGCAAGCAGCTTGGTGAGAAGAATAGAATAGAATAGCTTTTATTGGTCACATATACGTTACAGCAGAGTGAAATTCTTTCTGCGCATATCCCAGTTTGTTTGGTAGCTGGGGTCAGAGTACAGGGTCAGGCATGATACGGCGCCCCTGGAGCACAGAGGGTTAAGGGCCTTGCTCAAGGACACCAAGGGTGGCAGCTTGGCGATAACGGGTTCGAACACCTGATGTTCCTATTAGTAACCCTGTGCATTAAACCACCAAAGGTGACAAAAGTTGTGATTGTTAACAAATGGAAGAAACTTTGACTAACTTGAATTCATTCATTCATTCATCTTCTACCGCTATATCCGATCTTCCCTCGGGTCACGGGGAACCTGTGCCTATCTCAGGCGTCTATGGGCATTAAGGCAGGATACACCCTGGATGGAATACCAACCCAATGCAGGACACACACACACATTCTTACACTAGGGATAATTTTTCCAAGATGCTAATCGACCTACCGTGCATGTTTTTGGACCAAGGAGGAAACCGGAGAACCCGGAGAAAGAAAAAACCCCTGAGGCACGGGGAGAACATGCAAACTCCACACACACATGGCCGAGACAGGAATCGAACCCCGACCCTGGAGGTGTGAGGAGAACGTGTTAACCACTAAGCCACCGTGCCCCATACTGACTTGAATAACTTTGCCTTTTTTTTCGTCAAAAAACAATTGGTAACACACAAAATCAGGAAATTCTGCAGAACCCAAAGGGTCACCCGGCTCAAGAAAGCACATCTACAGGCCCGTGTGAAGTCTGAAGGGAAAAAGTATCTTGTGGTCAAATGAGACCAAAATCACTTAGACCAATCTGCCATCAACTCGACTCGAGGAGGAGAAATGCTGCATACGACGCCAAACATGGATCCGCACCTTCTTACCTCAGAGACCTCATCATCCCCCGTACCACACCTCGCTGCCTGAGACCCTTCTAGCACTGCTCGACTGGTACTACCGTCTCTCAGAAGACCTATCTCTTCCAAAAACACTTAACCTAGCACTTCTTCCCCACCAAAAAAAGGATTTTTAAGGTGGAGTTTAATGTTGTAAATCTTACATTTACATTTATAGCATTTAGCAGACGCCCTTATCCAGAATCTAAGAATAAATTCATTCACATATGGTTGAGTATAAACTGAAGATACAAAATAAGCATAGACACAGTTGAGGGCTTTTTTATGGTTAACTGGACAGTGAGAAGGAAGAAGTGTTAGGATAGGTATTGGAAGAGATAGCGCAGGTGACTCTGTTGTTCGGACATCCAGGGGAAGTCCACCACCTCGGTGCCAGAACGGAGAAGAGCCTTGAGCTGATCTTACCTCTTACCCTGAGTGAAGGTCGAACCAGGCGAGTGTCTTAATTTTGTAATCGATCATACAATAGTTAATTTACAAAAGACTTAAAGCACTTTTGTACGTGGCTCTGGATAATAGCATCTGCTGAATGCTGTAAATGAAAATGTAACATCACCCCTACCATCAATCATGGACGAGGAAACATTCTGCTTTCGGGGGTTTCTCCGATGCACCACACACTTTGAAGAGATGATGGCGTGATGGCCGTGAATGACCCAAAACACACTGCCAAGGCAACAAATGCGTGGCTCAAGAAAAAGAACTAGAACCTACATTTATGTAGTTCAGTTATAATCTTCTCTTGTTATCATGTATTCATATTATATATGTTTTCCCACACATATCACTGAGACCATTAAAAGCATTTTTGGACATTCTGTATTGGAGTGTGTACGTGCAGAGAATATGTTTTTAGCCGACCTAGCTAATACAGCAACACGCTAATTGCTAATGTTTGCTATCATGTTCGACGGGAAGCACCTGTAATCCACAAGATACGAGCATACACACACACACACACACACACACACACATTCCCCAAACAATGTTTTTGATAGTGTTAACACACCCCAAAAGCTTGATTATTGACAAATAAACTTTGGACTTCTTGGATAGCACATTGTTGTCTGTGTTTTCTTGGGCTGTCTGTAACAGTGGCGTTGAAGGAGATTCAGACAGGGATCAGACTTTGGGCATAAAGAAGAAAGAGGGATTCTTTGGTTGGATCAAATCATTTATTTTTTACAGTCATGATTTGCAAAGGGGTCAAATAAACCTAGAGAGAGAGAGAGAGAGAGAGAGAGAGAGAGAGAGAGAGAGAGAGAGAGAGAGAGAGAGAGAGAGAGAGAGAGAGAGAGAGAACATGATCATTTTAAGATTCAGGTGGCTTTCTTTTAATAATGAATGTCGAGCCTCTTCCATGTCAAAAACCAGTGGTTATAATCTGGCATCTAAAGCTTCTCCAAATCCGGCTGCCTTGTACACATAACCAATAGCATTAGACAGTACAGACCCTTTAACAAGGAGTTACATAAAATATACATAAAATATGAATGCATAAGAAACCACCACGACCCGAGCTAATTACTGAGTATTCCAGAAATCTCTACCACACTCATTCACACCCTTTCGATGTGTATTACATTATGAAGCACCTGTTTTGCTATGAGTTGGAGCCTCCATCTGAAATACCACCAGTCAATCAAGGAAAGTGGACAAACCTGATTAAAGGTTCGCGTGGAACTGGAAAAGGTCAGTCGAAACTGCCATACACACCACAGACTCTCAACTATGTGCATCGTCACGAATTAAAACAATCCTAAATTAACAAACAATCCGCATGAGATTACTCGTTCAAATACACAGCAAATAACACAATCCGTAATTATTAGAGTTTTAAGGCAGGAAGCAATTTAGAGCTGTGTTTCTGCTGCTGTGTATTAAATATTTAAATATATAAAATATATTATATATAAATATATAAAAAAAAGAGAGAACCATAGCAAATAATGAGCAAATACTCCGAGCCCAAGTGCAATCATTGTTATTATTATTATTATTATTATTATTATTATTATTATTATTATTATTATTATTATGACTAATCACCTTACTGAAGCTGCTTGGGATTCCACTGACATTATGCTGTAAATGCAGAGGCATTAATACTTAACCAACAAAAAGAAACAAATGCATAATTGATGTCAACAACATTATATACATTCCTATCACCAAGATTTTTGCTGAATATTAATGGAAAAAAAACCTTCATCCCAGTGTGGATTTTGTCCTCTTCTGGGGTGATGCTTTTTTCAGGGTATTAGTACAGTAGCCCAACGCCTTAAGCCACTGAGATACACCCTCCCTGGTTGATACTAATAGATTACTAGTAATAGATAATAATAGAAAGTAATAGATTACTAATAATAGATAATAATAGATAGTAATATATACTAATAGATTACTAGTAATAGATAGTAATAGATAGTAGTTGATTACTAGTAATATATAGTAATAGATTACTAGTAATAGATAGTAATAGATAGAAATAGATTACTAGTAATAGATAATAATAGATTACTGTATAATAGATAGTATTAGATATTAAGAGATAGTAATAGATAGTAATATATTACTATATAATGGTTCTATAGATGATAATAGATAGTAATTGATAATAATAGATAGTAATAGGTAGTAATAGATTAATAGTAATTGATAGTAATAGATTACTAGTAGTTGATAGTAATAGATAATAATAGATAGTAATAGATTACTAGTAATAGATAGTGATAGATAGTAATAGATAGTAATAGATTACTAGTAATTGACAGTAATAGACAATAATAATAATAGACAGTAATAGATTACTAGTAACAGATAGTAATAGATAGTAATAGACAGTAATAGATTACTTGTAATAGATAGTAATAGATAATAATAGATAGTAATAGATTACTAGTAATAGACAGTAATAGACAGTAATAGATAGTAATAGATAGTAATAGATTACTAGTAATAGACAGTAATACATAGTAATAGATTACTAGTAATAGACAGTGATAGACAGTAATAGATAGTAATAGTTTACTATTGATGAATTATATTTAAGTGTATCTTTTGTCGCTCGCATTAATGTGAATTCCCACCTTTAGGAATGTTCAGTCTAACCCTGTTTTTAACTTAATACCCTTTCACTTCATTTCTGAGTGTTTTATGCATGTTGGCTGATCCTTTGTTATATGTGTAGAAAGGTCACTTTAAATAAACTAGAAACTTCCCCGTGTAAAATGTTTTCCTTTGATTCTCGGAAGTGGCCCATGTTTGATCTCCACTAGTTCTATCCTGTCAGCCCAAGGGTGAGGTTTCATTATGCTTACATGAAATATCAGTAATCAAAGCAGTAATTAAAGTGCGCCTTTTGAACTGGTCTGAAGTAGAGCCTGGACGTTTGCAATACTTCGCCTTACATAAATTTCATGAATATATGAATATTTCAGCCCGTTTAAGGCCAGCATGCATGAAAAGCAATTGTTCATACCACTCAAAGGTTTATTTCCCCAATATTTGAGATGACACAGGGATTGAGGGCACTTTTGTCTTACTTGTTGACTGATGAGAAGCAGAACAAAATGTTATCTTAAAAAAAAAAGGGCACTGGCTGCACCATCATTTATCATATTGTGTAAAATCAATATTGTGACATATAAGAAGAAAATATACAACACCTATTTGATCTTAAGAGCTATGATGATTTTTCATCCATTCATTCATTCATTCGTCTTCTAGTGCTTTATGTGACTTTTAGGTCACATAAAGGTGGGAATCGAACCCCCGACCCTGGAGGTGTGAGGCGAACCTGCAAACCACTAAGCCACCGTGCCCCCATTATTATTATTATTATTATTATTATTATTATTATTATTAATAATAAGACATTATTGAGGGGCACGGTGGCATAGTGGTTAGCACGTTCGCCTCACACCACCAGGATCCGGGTTTGATTCCTGTCTCAGCTATGTGTGTGTGGAGTTTGCATGTTCTCCCCGTGCCTCAGGGGGTTTTTCTCTGGGTTCTCTGATTGGCGACTTGGAAAATTGTCCCTAGTGTATGAATGTGTATGTGTGTGAATGTGTGTGTGTGTGTGTGTACCCTGCGATGGGTTGGCATTCCATCCAGGGTGTATCCTGCCTAAATGCCCATAGATGCCTGAGATAGGCACAGACTCCCCGTGACCCGAGTGAAGATCGGATAAAGCGGTAGAAGATAAATGAATGAATGAAGACATTATTGTTAATAAGACACCATCTCAAAGGTCCCGGGTTTAACTCTTAAAAGAGCTATCCTACGTTCTCCATATGTTCTTTTTGCCACAGGGGGCGCCACTTTTGTGTCTCATCACTATCAACCATAACCCCAACCAGCACATGGCAATTCCTAAATGATGAATAAATGAAGAAATTATATACAAGATACATCATTATTTAAACCATTATTATACGGTCGTATAAATACATTTCGGTGGTCAATAATTTGCGGACACCTGATCAAAAGATTCATGCAACAAACCCTTTAATCTCCACTTGCTGTTATAGAATCTCTTCGCTCTTCAGCAAAGACGCTCCATGAGATTTTGCTGAGGTTTGTGTTCGTTCTACTGCGATACGAATACGATTCTGTGTCTGCTTGGGGTAACAGTTTGGCGTAAAACAACATTTGTCTGGAAAAGGCAGACGTTTGTCAATATATTGAGTGCTTTGCAGAATGTATTGGAGAATATTTCGTCAAAAGTGAATTGCTTTAGTGAATTGCGTCTAAAGAGTGAAGGACAAAGTGTACGAACCATTTTTTAATACCATTAAAAAGGCACATTACTGATTACTGATTTTCCAAATGTAAACTTGTGTTCAAAATGTACATGTATGGTCAGATCAGGTTTGACTTCCCGGGTGTTTATAGGTCCTCTGAGTGGTTTCCACATTACTACAAGGTGTTATATTGCCATCTAGTGGATAAACTTACTTGCTCTTGTTGCACACAAGATATATATGAGTGTGTCTATATATATATATATATATATATATATATATATATATATACTGCCATAACCTACTACTCTTACTTTCATCATTACATTATCAATTTCTGTACATACATTTACATATTTATATATTTATATGACAAGCTGTAAATAATACTCTCTATGGCTTAAAGTACATGGATATAAGGAAGGTCACCTTAAAGAACATTTCCTCTCATAGGAAACCTGGTCACTGTTATAATAGTAGTAATATGTGTGTGTGTGTGTGTGTGTGTGTGTCAGGAATTATGTATATGATATTACTGAATAATTCCTCCAATATTAAACAATACGAGAAGCATTGATTATTTAAAATTGAATGAGCAATATTTACACGGAATTTGTTTTGTTGTTTAATGAATTCATTTGGTAAAAAACGAAGTGCATTGCAAAACACCCTTTGAACATTTCCACATTTTGTCACACTATAACCATAAACTTAAATGCAGTTTATTGGGATTTTTATGTGACAGACCAACATCTCTGTGAAACATGGTGGTGGTGGCACCATGCTGTGTGGATGCTTTTCTTCAGCAGGGACAGGGAAGTTGGCCTGAGTTGATGGGAAGTTAAATCCAGGGCAATCCTGAATGAAAGCCTATTAGAGGCTGAAAAGGACTTGGGATTGGGGTGAAGGTTCACCTTCCAGCAGGACAATGAATATGTATGCACGATACACTTATCAGATGTTTCTTTGCAAAACATCTTTAACACCATGTATCATTTTCCTTCCACTTCACAATTATCTGATACTTTGTGTCCCGATAAAATCTATTTAATTTGGCGGATTTAATGTGTAACCTGACAAAATGTGGAAATATTTAAGGGTTATGAATGCTGTTACAGGGGGGCACTGTGGCTTAGTGGTTAGCGCGTTCGCCTCACACCGCCAGGGTCCGGGTTTGATTCCCGTGTCGGCCATGTGTGTGTGGAGTTTGCATGTTTTCCCCGTGCCTCTGGGTTTTTTTTTCCGGGTTCTCCGGTTTCCTCCCGGTCCAAAAACATGCACAGTAGGTTGATTGTCACCTTGGAAAATTGTCCCTAGTGTATGAATGTGTGTCTGTGTGTGTGTGTGTGTGAGTGTGTGTGCACTGTGATGGTTGGTATTCCATCCATGGTGTATTCTGCCTTAATGCCCATAGACGCCTGAGATAGGCACAGACTCCCCGTGACCCGAGGGAAGATCGGATAAAGTAGTAGAAGATGAATGAATGAATGAATGAATGAATGCTTTTACAAGACACTGTATGTCAAAAAGTCTGACGTGACATCATGACACTAACCCAAGTAACTGCTGTGTTGGGCAAAATGTATTGTTTACAAAAATCAATACAAAAAACCTCATTCTTATAAAGGATTGTGCAAAAATACACAAATTATTGTTAAAACACCCAGAGGCATGGAGTGTTATGAAAAAAAGAACAGTGGTAGTGGTGTTTTTATTTATTTATTTTATTTACTTGGTTAAGGCTCTGGACCGGAAGCTCACAGGTTCAAATCCCAGCGCCACCAAGCTGCCACTAGTGGGCCCTTTAGAAAGACCCTTAATTGCTCAGTTGTAAGTCCCCAGCCATTAGGGATTGCACAAGCTTTTATTATATTAAATCCGCATCTTAGAAATTGATCTGGTCGAGAAAAATCAAAAGCCAGCAGTCAGTCAGAAGACCTTTAACGACTGCAGAAAGTGGACAATGAGTCGATCACTTAAATCACTGCGGCTCAGACATACTACCGCTCATATCATCACAGAAACCCTACTGTAATACAGTAATACTGTCATTTCATTAACTTGGCACTCACACACACACACACACACACACACACACACACACACACACACACACACACAATTGCAACAATAGGGCTTTTGTTGGTCTATAGATTGCTTTTTTTCATCCAATTTATAAACAAGCATTTTAAATACAATTTAACCCCGTAAATGTAAACAAAATACTGTTTCAGGAGTCCTTTTTTTTAGCTAGCATTTCATTTTGACCTGAAATGAGAACCAGTCTGTCTAATCCTTGGTTGTGGCTTATGACTTCATTTCATTCACACACACACACACACACACACACACACACACACACACACACACACACACACACACACACACCACACACACCACACACACACACACACACACACACACACACACACACACACACACACACACACACACACACACACACACACACACCACACACACACACACACACACACACACACACACACACACACACACACACACAACCCACACACAGCCAAATTCTTGCATTCTTAGACTTTTAACTCCCAACCAGACACCACACCTGGTCTAATTCCTTACTACAGATAGTTGCATTTTTTTCTTACCTGCAGTTTTGTTCTTTAACTCTTAAATATTTCTCGATATTAACAGACAGGCAGACAGACAGACAGACAGACAGACAGACAGTTTATTGATCCTGAGGGAAATTCTTGAGATTAAACTTTTGTGCTCATTCGGTCACTGGTGTATTGGACAAGTCATGTACTGATTTGATGAGATTTCAGAATTCTAATTCATACCAAAAGTATTCAGCAGATTTGAAGTCAGGCAAGAATTTATCCATTCCAATCCGTGTAAGGCTCTGAATAGAGATTACTTTGTGGGGACTTTGTTTCCATGCTGGAACACTTTTATATTTAATATAAAAGTATATATTTAATATCATAAACAGTCCAAGACGATTTACAATAAAAAAATAAACATTCTTAAAGCTGAAAATTAAAACACAGGGAAGTTGATTTTACCATTTGTTTTGGCACAGCGAGCTTCCCCAGTCCTCCGCCTCCCGCCCCCAACATGACAGCAGCAGCTTCCAAAACACCGGCTAAACACAGGTAAAAAATAACGGACACGGTTTTCCACTGAATCGGAGAATCAATTTGACACCTTGGCCAGCTCTAATAAGACTACATGTGTCATATATTCAAACACTGGCACTGCAACAACAGAAATTATGATGTATTTAAAAAAAATAAAACTAAAATAATTTCAGAAATTAAAAAAAGCAATCTGGTTGGGGAAAAATAAGATTTTAAAAAATCTGAATGATCATCTCCTCCTTTAACAGTGTAAAAGACGGATCAGGACATCCGTTACCAACAAATAAATTTGAATTGATTTATATGATTTATTACAGTTTAAGTTACAGTAATGAAGTAGAAAATCCGGATCACTTCCTCTAACTGCACAGAGCGAGAACTACAGTGAGGTGTGGATATTGTTATGCTGCAGCAGCTGATGCACGTCAGTAGCTTTGATGTGGCTTTTTTGCATGAGAGCAGCGGAAACCTGTTTAAATAAAGACGGAAGCTTGTGCTAAAAAAACAAAACAAAACAAACAAACAAAAAATTCAATTATACCCTGTTTACTTATTAGTTTCCTATTGTGATCTTTTCCATTCGCACTCCTAAAGGGCCACTCCTACAGAAACAGCACACACAGTGGAACTCTACAGAGGGGGGGGAAAAAGCCACAATGAAATGTAAATTATATTTTTATTTAGCATAATTTAAAATCATTACACTGTTAGTTCATTTATACAAATGTTTGTTATAAAAATGACAATTTTGACCAAAAAAAAATCAAGTTCCCAGTGTATAAATGCAGTACCATACACCAAAGCAGGCAGACGAGACGCATTGTGTAGCCCTGTCTGCTCAATTTCAACAGCGTTACAGCGAGAGAAAGGAAAAAAAAAGAGGGCAGGAATGAAAAGAATAGTACAGTAAACAGATGGCAATCCGTTCTCACGTTTATCCTTCACAATGACTAATTAGACAACAACCTCCATGGTTTCCGGAGGACAAATGAATAACCAAACGTTCAATGGATTAGTTGTGGAATTTATTTTTCAATAAAGATGAGAAAGAAGGCTAAAATTAGGTGGGAGAAAAAACCCCATGAAATAACATGTACGGTTCTGATTCGTAAAAAATTGAAATAGAACAGTTTAGCTTTCTCAATGTGCTCAAGTCTGATATCTTTGTATCCAAAGGCACTCTTTGGCGAAGTATTGTAGGCAAGAAATCAAGTAAAAAAAAAAAAAATCAAATAAAAAAATACAGATGAAAATTAAAAGCTATTAACATTTGAGAAGCCTGACTAACTGCAAATAAGCCTCGATACGTAGAAATGTGCAACATTTTGAGCACAAACACAAAAAAGGAAAAAATATCTAAGTACCACTTCACTTTTGAAACCACACTATTTTTCAGCGATGTCAGTTTTTACATCAGCCACAAACCAAGATGGCGATTACTTGTGCAGGCGCTGAAAAGTGATAAAACGTTACAACCACATGGCATTTATAACTGCTGCTAACATACAAAACGGAAAGGGGGGGAGCCTCACTCAGGCGCATGCATTTGTAATGGGATTCGTCCAACAGTGTCAACCGGCGATGTAATTTAATAGGCACATATCATATTACTGATCACATATGAAGTAAAACGTATTTATCAGGTACAGATGAATAATCAACGATTTCTGTCTCATTATGGCAGCCTCATAGAAGCACATATAGTACTTCCGAGTGTAAGGACCACTACATTCTTGTACATCTTTCTTGTGCTCGGCATAAAACTGATCTGAGAAGTGTTGCATTTGAACGCACGGGTAGATTTGCACAAACACAGCACCAAGTGCTCGACTTTGAATTGAAAAATTGCAAATCTATTTGGAAAAATTAGTTTCACTCCAAATGTAAGCATGTGAAATTTGCTGTGATCTTGGCGTGTGGAACTAATGCCTGTGGAAAGAAACACATGCTCTCATCAATACCTGCCAGAGCTAAGCACTGACTCACTGTGGAAAGCTGTGATAAAGAATGAATCACTGAGGCTTAAGAATGAAGTAGCCACACACACACACACACACAAACGCCTGGCATCAAACCTTTGAGTACAAAGAACAAATGCTCCATTTACTTTTATATTTCACTGATGTGTGTTCACTTGTTCATGGGACTCGAGGTAACTTTACTGAATCAATTGACTTTTTGGAGTCAATTCATTTCATCTCGATTCGGGAAAAGGCTCGAGCAAATCCAGAAACAAGTCAGGCACTTCGAATGAAACTGCTGAGGCACTGGACGCAGAAATGTGTCAATAAGGCATTTAGGAGATCTAAACTGTTTGATATGTGTGAACGAAGGAAGACAACAAGGAAGTCTGAGCTTTAAGGCATACGAGGATCTGATCACAGTACAGCCATTTGTACAAGATGAGACACGTCTCGATCACCGTTCGTTATGTACTGTCATGCAGCCAGTGTATTACGTCACAGGCTTTCGTTTCATCCAAAGATGGTTGCATAAGGCATATACTTGTCAATATTAATGGCACATCGTTCACACCTCATTTCACAGACGCAAACAAACAAACAAAAAGGAATAATGAAATTTTGGGTAATAGATAAATACAAGGAATAGCTAGAAGAGGTTCTGTAGGAAAGCTTTTCATTCTCAGGTGTTGTGCTCTTTACGTGTGTATAAATATTTTAATACAGTTCCGCACACTGTGTTTGTGTCAGGGGAGGATTTGAGCTAACCTGTTAGGAACAAAAAGGACAGATGACAACTTCAGGCGGTAGAAAATCAGCTGCTTCTCCCCAACGTGCGAGTAAACAATGCCATTATATTCCACCACTGGGTGCGTAACTTCTTTTCTGTATTGCTTTGATTCATTACTAAAAATATTGCCATGTATCTTGTGATTCCATTTTTAACCATGAGGTAAGTGTGAGCGACCTTGACAATCGCATCGCTCCAAGGAAACCAAAAGGGAAAGTGGTTTGGAAATTTCTTCAGTTCTAGTAGAGTGCATACTTTGGTGACCGTAGAGGGAAAAAAAATTCAGGGAAAGAGGGGGGGGAGGGGGGAAACAATACCCAAAGTGGTTTAAAAACATGAGCGAGGAAGGAGAAATGGCTATCAACACCAGGATCATTCACCGGTCCTCTAAATTCTCCAAGTCCATTTCCATCAGTGTTCGAGGGCAAATTACAAGAGGACACATTTTTTGGAATTCTTTTTGGTGACAGGATAGAGAACGGCGCGCACCGCCTCGGCAAAAACTTCCCTGACGCCTTCTTGTAGCAGGGCAGAGCATTCCAGATACTTCACGGCGTTGATCTGCTTTGCCAGAGCGGTGCCCTGCTGCTGCGTGGTAGGCGCCAGGTTCTGCTCCTTTAACTTCTTGACGGTCTCGGAGTCGTTGCGCAGATCGCGCTTGGTTCCGACGAGCAGCACGGGCACGCTGGGGCAGTGGTGCGACACCTCGGGGAACCACTTGTGCCGGACGTTGGCGTACGACGACGGGCTGCCGATGGAAAAGCAGATGATGAACACGTTGGTCTGGGGGTAGGAGAGCGTACGCAGACGGTCGTACTCCTCCTGGCCTGCAGTGTCCCACAGGTTAAGGCTCACCGTGCGTCCATCGACGCTCATCTGGGCACTGTAGTTGTCGAACACAGTGGGGATGTACTCCTCGGGGAAGGCATTGGTGGTGTACGAGATGAGAAGGCACGTTTTCCCCACTGCCCCGTCACCAACAACGACGCACTTTATCGTCTGCATCCTTCTACAGGCCACACAGGCAGGGACACCTACAAACGCACAAGACCCGTGTTAGTCCAACAATCTACAGAACTGGTGAAACTGATAGGGAGGGACCTGAGATTACATTAAACAATATTATGATTATATTGTGCAATATCTTTCCATATCTTTCAATATAATCCACACAGAACCAAAACGCACAATTTTCACCTGATGATCAAGAACAGCACATTTACCACTTATAGAATAACATTAACATTAATGTTGTTACACTTTGCTATGCTTCCAAATCAAACGAATAAATATCGCTTATAATGTGTTAACATAAATAAGTGTTAATGTCTAATTCCAGTATAATGGCCAAGTTCTCCTATTTACATCAGGTGTACCATAAACACAAAATCAACCCCACACGAACACTTCACCGGGGAGTTAGCAAACATTCCCATTACCTGAAGCGCCTCAAAAAAACATGTACCATTTAATGTAAATTAAATTCTTAAAATAAACGTGGCTCTGGTTGAATGAAAATCAACCAAACACCGGGACCGTTTTCAGAGCCGTCGGCGGAAGCGACTTCAACCAGCTAGCAGCCACTGCTCCAGGAAGCTAGGCTAACTTTCCCCGGGGTATTAGCAGCAACGCTATACAGTCACTAACAACTATTAATTTAAACGATACTTTATTAGAGATAACGAGACTCGGATATCACCACAGCACTTCCACACATTAATAAACATATAAAAATATATAATTAAAGGCGTGTTATAAAAGACTGGGCCGGAGACAGAACACAGGGTTAGCCCTGCCCTGCTAATTCATTTCCTCTTTCCTTAAATTTCAAAGCTGTTCAGAGATTCATAATA
The DNA here is from genome assembly GCA_030449085.1 of Kryptopterus vitreolus. Taxonomy (NCBI): domain Eukaryota; kingdom Metazoa; phylum Chordata; class Actinopteri; order Siluriformes; family Siluridae; genus Kryptopterus; species Kryptopterus vitreolus. Next base: position 4,356,077 of record JACRUU010000005.1, on the reverse strand, counting down.
CTATAAACAACTACTATAACTGAGAGACATCCCTGTCACTCCATCTCCACCAGAGAGATTCATTCGAACCGTGAGCTCTTTCCAAACCGGGTCATAAAACCGAGTTAAAACTCCCAGGTGCAACATTAGCGCTGTGTGGCTAATTACCGTGTAGCTGTTTTTTTTTCAGTAATTTATTAAGAACTTCAAACAGGTTTATACGGAAAATAGTCACTTTGTTTAACCCGCAGAACAGGAATAATCGTAAGTGAAGAGCCGCGACGCCTTTTTTTTTTTTTTTTGGTGAGCCGCTGTAAAGGCTGAATTGAAAACTCTTACCGCCTCAGAGATCCTCCCGCGCCCAGCGCTAGCGCCGCTCCGAACTCAGCACAGGAACACCGCAGTGCGCACGCGCACGCCCAGCCACACGATCGCGCGCACGCGCACGCGCAGCCACACGATCGCGCGCCCGCGCCCATGCGGCCACACGATCGCGCGCCCTCGCACGCGCATCCACACACTCGAGCGCACCCGCACATCCAAGAGTCCCCAGCCGCCGAGCAGCAGAGCGCTACCGCGACACACAGGAAGAATAAATCAATTCATTTTCACTTTATTTACATTTTATTAACGGGTCTGCTGAGTGTTTTATATACTGAAGACCATTTCCTTTGCAAATCGCCTGCCGTTTTGTAATACATCGATAAATGATGCTCCTACTGATTCTGCATCATCTGCATTCTGTGAGTTGAGTTACATTTTGATCGTGTATAATTAGTTATATGAGCACACGCAGAGTATGCATTTGATTTTATTACTATATTCACATCAGATTCCTTGCCACACAGAAAAGCTAATATGCTGGAGGGAGACCCTGTGAAATGCGGTACACATTCATTCATGCATCTTCTACCGCTTTATCCGGTCACTGGGAGCCTGCAGCCATGCCTGCCTATCTCAGGCGTCTATGGGCATCAAGGCAGGATACACCCTGGATGGAATGCCAACCCATCACAGGGCACACACACATTCACAAACACATTCATACACACATTCATGAATGTGTACACTTCATACACATTCACACAATTGTTTCCAATTTTCCAAGGTGCCAATCAACCTACTGTGCATGTTTTTGGACTGGGAGGAAACCGGAGAAGCCGGACAAAAAAACCCTGCGGTACGGGGAGAACATGCAAACTCCACACACACATGGCCGAAACGGGTATCGAACACAGATCCTGGCGGTGTGAGGCGAACCTGCTAACCACTAAGCCACTGTGCCCACCATGCGGTACACATGCAGTATTTTTTTTAATTCTCCGTGCACAATTCTTGTGCTTAGTACTACTGTGTGTTAGTACTGAACTGTGTACCGACTGTGCTTAGTACTAAACTGTGTTTTGAGCATGGTTGCAAAAGAAAATATATTTTATATATTGTACTTGCTGTGCTTGGAAGGTTGAGCAGAATGTACTGTAGAACAGGAATAATATAAATAAATCAACAAATAACATCATGACATTTACAAATATACACCGCGTGCTTTATTTCAAAATGACTGACTAGTGAGGCCAAATACAATACAATCCGCCAACAGCTGATCAGAAACAAGTTCATAATAGATGCTGGAAGAGAGAGTGTGAGAGAAAAAGAGAGAGAGAGAGGGCTAAGCCAACACAACCACACCGACAAAAAAAATACTACAACATTGTAGGTGGCTAAATAAAAGAAAGAGAAAAAATAACCTGTTTACACAGAAAGAGTATGGCAGTATAAGAGAGCATATAACAGCCATAAAGCCTGTTACAGTTAACAATGCATTTGATATTGCCAAATTTAACTTTAAAATCACAGACCACAGAAGGAGAGAAACTGATAAATGTATTGAAAGACACATTTGCACTAATTACACTAATTACACTATATACACGAAATGCATTGTATGTGTATTTGGATATTTATTTGTTTGTTGGATCTTAATATGATTAATTCCTGAACTGAACTTACAACAGATTTTACAACAGTATTATTGCTCAGAGAATCATACATGTTTACTGAGTAATTGGTCAAAAATAGGTTTGAGTGTAAAAATGAAAATACCACTGACTCAGTCTTGGGCTTAGCTACTGAACTCACAGCACTGAAAGTGGCCGTTGATTCACCAATCTTTACAGGATAATGATGACGCTCATTTGGCAAATTACCAACAGCCACCTTTAATACACTAAAGCTATATATTTATTAGACGCTTAGATGATGTTTTAGATTTTAGACAATTGGGTACAAGTCAGTTTTGTTCTGTTCCAACATAACAGACTCTAAACTTCGAAGCATGGGTCATTTTAGATCCGAGAGAAAGCATATCTGTAATTAATGTATGAGTGATTGATGTTCACTTAATGTTTCAGAAAGCAGAGATTTCATTTTTTAATTTCCTAAAAATTAAAAAAGGTAGAATTGTGTACCTGAGAAGGTACAACCCATTGTCACTGGGTAAGTACAGAAGACAGAATTGCACCATAAGACAAGAAACAAAAAGTGTACCATTACAGTCTGTACCTTTAAGGACATGATTTTTCCCATGGATAACCAAAATGTACCTTTTATTTCATTTTTAATAAAATAAAATAAAAGGTACATTTTGGTACATTCGGGTACAATATTGTACCTTCATCAAAAGTACCTTAACTGTCAAATGTGTCCCTTCAAAAACCATTTTCCTGTTGAACATACACATACAACATTCATTTGTTCATTCATTCATTTATTCATTCATTCATTCATCTTCTACCACTTTTATCCTATCTTCCCTCAGGGAGCCTGTGCCTATCACAGGCGTCTTCGGGCATCAAGGCAGGATACACACTGTATGGAATGCCAACCCATCGCAGAGCACACACACTTACATTCACACACTAGGTACAATTTTTCCAAGGTGCCAATCAACCTACCGTGCATGTTTTTGGACCGGGGGAAACCAAAGAACCAGGAGAAAAACCCCTGAGGCATCTCCACACACACACACACACATGGCGAACATGTTAACCACTAAGCCACAGTGCCCCTGCGCACATACAACAACCAAACCCAAAAGGCATCCATTTCTTTTGTGCTATTATTATAATAAATATTATTTTTAATCATTTGCTTAATTCATTCATTCATTCATCTTCTACCGCTATATCCGATCTTCCCTCGGGTCACGGAGAGCCTGTGCCTATCTCAGGCGCCTATGGGCATTAAGGCAGGATACACCCTGGATGGAATGCCAACCCATCGCAGGGCACACACACACACACACATTCGTACACTAGGGACAATTTTCCAAGGTGCCAATCAACTTACCGTGCATGTTTTTGGACCGGGAGGAAACCGGAGAACCCGGAGAAAAAACCCCTGAGACACGGGGAGAACATGCAAACTCCACACACACAAGGCCGAGAGGTGTGAGGTGAACGTGCTAACCATTAAACCACCGTGCTCCCTTCATTTGCTTAATTATTACATATAAAATAAAAATTTAACTCAATTCACATGAATGCAGAATCACTAATTAGGTTGTTATACTTTTATTTACAAGTATCCGCGAGCCATTAAATACAAGTTTTGAAACAATTTATTCGCATACACAGTAAAACCATTCTTTTTCAACATAGTCCAGTTCTTTTCCTTGCGTATTTGAAAACGAAACGATGGCACCCATCAAGGCCGCAACTGATGGATCATTCTTATTGGCATAATTAGTTCAACAGGAACCGGGAACATTTCCCATAACACCTTGCATCACAAAATGAATGGCATCTTCACTTATATTAGCCTGTCTTCTGTTTATTCCGAGGTCATCATCATCACCACTCAGATCCAGTCTGTATCATGATCACATGGTCACTGCAGTTCCCGGATCCAGTCCTTATCCAGATGATGATCAGCACTGATAGACCATCATCATGAATACAGTTTGTTGGTCAGATCCTCCGACTGAGCCTGGTTTCTCCCAAGGTTTTTTCTCTCCAGTTTGTGTCACCGGATGGAGTTTTGGTTCCTTGCCGCTGTTGCCTGTCATTTATGGCTTGCTCAATTGGGGAAACTTTGTTTAGAATTTTGTTAAGTCATTTATTCATTTATTATTATTATTATTGTACAGCTGCTTTGACACAATCTCTATTGTTAAAAGTGCTATATAAATATATATAATATAATATATAGGTGACTTGACTTATTATATATATATATATATATATATATGACTATATATATATATATATAGATATATATATCGATATATCATATATATATATAATATTGATTAGTTTTATAAGAGTAAAATGTCTGCCTGCGTGAAAAATTAGGACATGCATAGGGCCTTCTAGTCTAAGTTATTAGATTTATAATCCTGCCAACAAAAGTTGGTACCTACCATACATGCCAAAGTGTTCTCTTTTTTGTGAGTGGTATAGGTTGATAAAAACAATATATATATGTATATATATATATATATATATATATATATATATATATATATATATATATATATACATATATATATATATACATGTATATACATATACCCGTAAATTCTGGACTATAAGCCGCTACTTTTTTCATAGGTTTTGAACCATGCGGCTAATAATAAGGTGCGGCTATTCTGCAGATTTTTTCCCGACCGCTAGGGGCTCTAACCGGAATTAGAATCAAAACTAAGACAAAATAAATGCAAAGAAGAAGAATGCGCTAGTTCCTCTTTAGCAGATATAAGTGGGTAGAAGCGGATAGAAGGAGGACAAACTCTATCTTTACAAGGTTAAGGTGACGTGATTTCACACACAGGAGAAATGAAGATAAATACTGTAAATAGCGCTTATTTTCTCTTGGTTCTGTCCCGTTTTAATCAGCAAAGTTGCTGCTCGGTGCTCTCTCTCTCTCTCCTCCCTGCTCTTTTTTCCCCACCACCACCCACCCACACACCACCACCACAACGCACCACACATACAGCCCAGCGGTTCTTGAATTTTCCCCCTCTCCCGATATAAGCCCGGTTCACTCTACAATCCCCGTCCGGGATCGTAGCACATACCTAGTGTCGCGGACACGGACGCTCGATATATGTTTATGCCTAACCTTTGTCTGTTCCCGATTCCCGGACTTCCAAGTCCGCCACCGCTCCTGCTCTCCGCTCTCCGGTACTCCCGGTACCACGGCGCGCAGAGCGCAAGACTCCCTAGCCTGTCTGGCCGCTCCGTATGAGCGGCGTCTCCTGAGTTCTTTATTCTAATAAATCCTGTTTTGTATTGAATTCCGGATCTCCGCGTCTCTGTGCAGCGTCCACCGTTACACCGTGTTAAAATACAGGTTAGGAAAGGATCTATTTAGGTACATACATGTACATTTACAATTCAAAAGCGGATGCGGCTTGTATGCAGGCTTGTATGCAGGTGCGTCTTATTTTTTTTTATGATTTTTTTTTTTTTTTTTTTTTTAATAGAGCGGATGCGGCTTATATCCAGGTGCGCTTTATAGTCCAGGAATTTACGGTGTTTTTATAGTATATATATATATGCCATCCCATATATATATATATAATGCCCATAGACGCCTGAGATAGATACAGACTCCCGTGACCCGAGGGAAGATCGGATATAGCGGTTAGAAGATGGAATGAATATATATATATATATATATATATATATATATATATATATATATATATATATATATATATATATATATATATTTGCAATAAAAAGAAGAGTGAATGTCATCCTCCACCATAATTGCTTGGAGAATTGCATTATCAAGGTGATAAACACTCTTCTCACTGAAGACCTGTTTCTAGTCAGATGCTCCCAAAATGTGAACAGAGGGATCGGGTGTGTGTGTGTGTGTGTGTGTGTGTGTGTGTGTGTGTGTGTGTGGTCTTCCTAAACAAAATGAAGAATTTGTATTAGAAAAGTCATAAATAAATCTCAATTAAATTCCTAATGACTAGATGCAACTATACATGAATATATAATATAATATGTATTCATAACTATTAATAACAGAGTAGTTAGAATTTTCTTACAAATAAAATCTCAAAAAAATAAATTCTGTCATGTGATCCAGGAGACCAGGAAATGGCACTTTCCCAATCAATGTCAAAATTGAAAAGACAAAGGGCATTTAGAGAAAGGGCAATGAGCAAAATGAGCATCTCTGAGTTGCCTTCAAAAGAAAGAAGAAGAAGAAGAAGAAAAACGGCTGCAATACCTTTGACTTGTTGATATACCTAACAATTAATACATCAACCAATCAGCGATGAGAGTGGTTTTGAAAGCAAATGGCAAATTACATGGACACCAGTAATGATGATTTCAATGTAAGTGTATTTATCAGAATTGTCTAAGAAACATTTATTAAGGAGTGTCTTGTGTGTTTCATTTTTCACAATAAAATAGATCTGCTTTAGTTTGAGTTTTTATATGCTTTTATATTTTCCCTTCCCTTCAGGTTTTCCTTCAGATTGCATGTTATTTGCAAATGTAATAAAGACAAACTTAATGTGATGTGACGTGACACAATGTGATGTGTTATTAGATCAGTTTTGTACCTTCATTTCAGTTGTACCTTAAAAGGCAGTGAACCGCATCATCAGAGGTCTTTCCTGTATTATATAAGCAACAATTATTGAAAAGGTACAAAACTGTTCTTCAAAGAGCAATTTTTGTACCATTGTGTAACTTTTTATTATTGAGAGTGTTTGGAGGTAACACACAATTAATGAGATGAGATTAGAACACAACTGACATGAGAACACAACTATAGATAGATAGATAGATAGATAGATAGATAGATAGATAGATAGATAGATAGATAGATAGATAGATAGATAGATAGATAGATAGATAGATAGATAGATAGATAGATAGATAGATAGACCTTTTATAATAGATTCATATTGAAAGAATAATTAAAAGAGTAAAATAAATTTTAAATAATCAACAATGTTAGTACAGGGAAAGATTTTAAGAGAAATGTATATGATCATAGCATTTTCTTACCATTAGTTAAAGTATTAGATACATTTATGGTACATTGTGATCAAGAGTTAACTCATGGCAATCGTGGGATTAATAGCAATTAAATATTTTAATCGCTTGACACCCCTAATAAATAAAGAATAAATATATATATATATATATATATATATATATATATATATATATATATATATATTCTTTTTTTCAGACAGCCAGCTGCTGTTTGAAGCACTGAATGGGACAATGTTTAATTCACAGGTCTGTAAATGGTTTAACGCTGGTCAAAGTTCATTCTAGATAACTGGCAGCATTCAGGAAACAATTGCAGTGTGAAACGATTGCAGTTTTCATTGACCTCTTCTTCTGTTTGTAACTCTTACAGAAGAAGAAGAAAAAGGCAAAAACAGGATTATATTATAATACAACAACTGATCTGTCCGTCAGTGTAGAAAACTCGACCATGCTCATCAGACAGGGGGCGCTTTTTGTTTTCTGTTTCTGTTCAACTCTGACTGTAAGCAGGGAGGAGAAGGTAGGTTCAATCTGTTTATTATTATTATTATTTATTATTATTATTATTATTATTATTATTATTATTAATAATAATAATAATAATAATAATAATACTACTATAATTGTGTAAACAATGCACTGACAATATACTTGTGGTTGCTGCCTAAATACATACATTTACTGACGTTTAATGCATAAAAATATTTCTATTGTTATTCATAATCTATTAATCATTTTTACATGCACTGTATCAGTAAGGTTTGGTTAATGACAACGACAAATTAATAATAATGACAATCATAACCAACAATTATGAATGACCTTATTTGACTTATATGACTTTTTTCAACTGCAAGGACATACACAGTGATGTCACCATTCCGAACCAGGCATATTTTGCAGAAACATTTGACACAAGTCCATTAGATAGGTACTGTTCTACTACTTCTTTTATATCCATTTAAAAAGGTATGTTAGATTAAAAAAAACGTATGTTAGATTAATTAACATCATTTTTGTTGTCAGAGCTAGTTATTTCTTTTATCTCACCTGTGTCTGTTTATTCTGAAGAAAATGGGTCCTTTCCCAATCTTTGAAAGAAGGAGAGTTGGACAATTTATAAATATGATGGTAAGAATAAACTTTAGCTACAAAATATAATAATAATTTAATATTATTAGAGTTTATTATTATTAGAGTTTAATAATACTCTTCTGCTTCAATAGTTGACAATCAGAATCAAATAAATCAAGAGAGTGAGAGTAGAGCAACTTTTTTATGCTCTTTTATTTACTCTTTTTATTTTTAGGAGAATGGCTTTTAGAGGAATCCAAGGAATCGACAATCACCAGGGAACAAAGGCCTAATTCTTAAGTCTCCTGGTCGGCATCCATGCAATTTCTGCTTACCTCCGCACAGTGTACCACTTCAATAAAAAACCTCTGTGCCTACAGTAAGCCTTTCCTTTCATTCAAAGAGCCTGTTGTTGAGCCAGTTGTAAATATAGAACATATACCTGTGATGTGGCTGTAAGTCAATTCAGGTTTATATTGAAGCGCGAGCTTTAATACATTGTCACTGCTGCTGTAATGATGCATTTACAAGGATTAATCATGGCAGAGGTTTAATAACAAATAGATGAATTTTGTTGTTGATGAAAAAAATGACATCAAACAAATGAAGATATCTTGAATAAAGAGCTAATACAAAGTTTATAATAAATAATACAAAATAATACAAAAACTTACACAACTTGACTTTAGATTCTATATATATATATATATATATATATATATATATATATATATATATATAAATATATATATGTATGTGTGTGTGTGTGTGTGTGTGTGGGTGTGTGTGTGTGTGTTTGTGTGTGTGTGTGTGTGTGTGTGTGTGTGTGTGTGTGTTGAATATTAGAGAGTGATGTTTAAGCAAGTCTTTATATATATATATATATATATATATATATATATATATATATATATATATCTATATATATATATATATATATATATATGCATCGCTCTCTAATATTCACAAGTCCTAGTCCACATTTTAATACTTGTTTTGCTATTGTCCATGACATTTGTTTGATGTCATTTGTTCATATATATCATATATATATATATATATATATATATATATATATATTATTAATTAATTAATTTTTTTAAATAAATAAATAAACATTTAGACCGTCATGCCAGGGCAACAGAATACTGCATTCATTCATTCATGCATCTTCTACCGGTATATACGATCTTCCCTCAGGTCACGGGGAGTCTGTGCCTATCTCAGACGTTCAGGCGTCTATGGGCATTAAGGCAGGATACACCCTGAATGGAATGCCAACCCATTGCAGGGCACACACACACACACACACACACACACACACACTCATACACTAGGGACAATTTTACAAGGTATACAAAGGCCTAATTCTTAGGGAACAGTATTAATTATTGCAGTATTCAATAATGAATACTGCATTCATTATTGATTATTTACCTTTGACCAATTGTTGTATGCCTTACCTGGTTATATGTTACTTAATCTATACAGATACGAAGTTTTCTTCCAAAATGAGATTGAGTGCGGCGGAGGCTACATAAAGTTGCTGTCTCTTTCAGATGACCTGCGTTTGGTGCGATTGTCACGCATATCACTAGCACAGTTTGGGACACGTGTTCCTTCGTTACAGAGGCTGAATGTGTTTTTCCTTTATTTCAGAGTCAGTTTAATGACGCCACACCATACAGCATTATGTTCGGTCCGGACAAATGTGGAAGTATATACAAAGTGCATTTCATTTTTCGCCACCGGAACCCTCTGACAGGGCGGTACGAGGAGAAACATGCTCGGCAGCCTGAGATTGACCTGAGCGACTACTTCACTGATCAGAGCCCTCATCTCTACACTCTCAGTGAGTATTAACAAGAGCACGACAATAAAAAAAAATATCCACAAAAATCACAATGAAGCGTTCCAGAACCCCAATAGCTGTATATAGGCAATGTAAAACAATGCACCAGCAACAATTTCATTATATCAATTCTTCAAATTTTAAAATAATACAACTGTATAACTATAATAGTAACTATCATAAACAAAAGTATAAGTATAATGAGTTCCATCCTGCTATAGAGATGCAGCTCTGATGTATTACATTTTAATACACACTCTGATGAAGGACAAATTCTAGATATAATACAGTCTTGTTTTTCAGATTTGTTTCCGGACAACACATTTGAAATTTTCATCGACGAAACATTAATCAATACCGGCAGTCTCACAGAGGACATGGAGCCACCGGTTATGCCTCCTCAAGAAATAGACGACCCCAGAGATACTAAACCCGTTAACTGGGACGACAGACGTCATATTCCAGATCCCACCATTACAAAACCCCATGACTGGTGCGTCTTTTTCATTATTCATCTTCATGTGTTTATTGTCAAGGACTGAATCTACTGACTTTATTATTACAATTATTACAATGCTAATTTACAAATGCCCGATACATCTTTATATCTCTGTTATATCAAATAAAAACTATATTCAGAGGAAGTAGAGTAGAAATGCTGAATCTTACTTGCACTTTCTTTTGAATGTAATTCTCAGTTTATCCCATGTGGTATCAAAAACCACGCTTCTATCAAAAATACAAACCGGATTCCAAAAAAGTTGGGACACTATACAAATTGTGAATAAAAACTGAATGCAATGATGTGTAGGTGCCAACTTCTAATATTTTATTCAGAATAGAACATAACACACGAAACAAAAGTTTAAACTGAGAAAATGTACCATTTTAAGGGAAAAATATGTTGATTCAGAATTTCATGGTGTCAACAAATCCCAAAAAAGTTGGGACAAGTAGCAGTAAGAGGCTGGAAAAAGTAAATTTAAGCATAACGAGGAACTGGAAGACCAATTAACACAAATTAGAACAATTGGCAACATGATTGGGTATAAAAAGAGCTTCTCAGAGTGGCAGTGTCTCTCAGAAGCCAAGATGGGTAGAGGATCACCAATTCCCACAATGTTGCGCAGAAAGATAGTGGAGCAATATCAGAAAGGTGTTACCCAGCGAAAAATTGCAAAGACTTTGCATCGATCATCATCAACTGTGCATAACATCATCCAAAGATTCAGAGAATCTGGAACAATCTCTGTGAGAAAGGGTCAAGGCCGTAAAACCATACTGGATGCCCGTGATCTCCGGGCCCTTAAACGACACTGCACCACAAACAGGAATGCTACTGTAAAGGAAATCACAGAATGGGCTCAGGAATACTTCCAGAAACCATTGTCAGTGAACACAATCCACCGTGCCATCCGCCGTTGCCAGCTGAAACTCTACAGTGCAAAGAAGAAGCCATTTCTAAGCAAGATCCACAAGCTCAGGCGTTTACACTGGGCCAGGGATCATTTAAAATGGAGTGTGGCGAAATGGAAGACTGTTCTGTGGTCAGACGAGTCACGATTCGAAGTTCTTTTTGGAAATCTGGGACGCCATGTCATCCGGACCAAAGAGGACAAGGACAACCCAAGTTGTTATCAGCGCTCGGTTCAGAAGCCTGCATCTCTGATGGTATGGGGTTGCATGAGTGCGTGTGGCATGGGCAGCTTGCATGTCTGGAAAGGCACCATCAATGCAGAAAAATATATTCAGGTTCTAGAACAACATATGCTCCCATCCAGACGTCATCTTTTTCAGGGAAGACCCTGCATTTTCCAACAAGATAATGCCAGACCACATTCTGCATCAATCACAGAATCATGGCTGCGTAGGAGAAGGATCCGGGTACTGAAATGGCCAGTCTGCAGTCCAGATCTTTCACCTATAGAGAACATTTGGCGCATCATAAAGAGGAAGGTGCGACAAAGAAGGCCCAAGACGATTGAACAGTTAGAGGCCTGTATTAGACAAGAATGGGAGAGCATTCCTATTTCTAAACTGGAGAAACTGGTCTCCTCTGTCCCCAGACGTCTGTTGAGTGTTGTAAAAAGAAGGGGAGATGCCACACAGTGGTGAAAATGTCCTTGTCCCAACTTTTTTGGGATTTGTTGACACCATGAAATTCTGAATGAACATATTTTTCCCTTAAAATGGTACATTTTCTCAGTTTAAACTTTTGTTTCGTGTGTTATGTTCTATTCTGAATAAAATATTAGAAGTTGGCACCTACACATCATTGCATTCAGTTTTTATTCACGATTTGTATAGTGTCCCAACTTTTTTGGAATCCGGTTTGTAACATGTTCCTTGATGCTGATGTTTGATGAAATCAGTATCTGAAGCTCTAGACCTGTATATGCATGATTTCTGTTCTGTATTGAACATGAGTGTGTACTTTTATATTAGTTCAAATAATTATGTCTTAAACTCTTGCTATAGATAATACTATCAGTGTATTAACCATACCATTAGCCCTAATATCTAACCCATTTTATCTGTTTCATTTGCATCAAAGCAAAATGTTAGTGAGTGCAAATAAGAGTTCCTACTATTGGCAATAATAGTGCGAATAAAATATGATAAATATGACTATTATAACACAGACTTTGTATCTTTAAAAACACAAGCACTGAAATACACACTCATAGTAAACTGCACTAGGTAATGATGGCAGATTTGTTTTGAAGGGATGAAGAAGCTCCTCCGTACATTGCTGACTCCACTATGCAGAAACCGATTGGCTGGATTGAAGAAGAAGAACCTTTTGTCCCAGATCCAGAGGCTCAGGCTCCGTATGACTGGTGTGTGATGCAGCAATATTGCACATGATTGTGCTCATATCTATATTACACACTTCACACATATACCCTCAATGTAGTGTGTAAATATACATTAGATGGGGATTTTAAATAGGGTTTATGCCAGGGGTGGGCAATTATATTTTCCAAAGGGCCACATGAGAAACCTGTGGTGTGTTCGTGGGCCGAACCAACAATAACGTTGAACATAATTTATGTTCAATATTAATTTTTTCCACTTGTAAAGAGCGGTAAATGATATCATGTTCATTATGCTACCAAAAGAATAAGGATATTCTATTTAAGGAAAATAAACAAAAAAAATCACTGTATTTTTCCTTCATTTTTCTCACTGAGCATACTCTAACAATGTCAGCACTGCTGTGCGGTTATACTTTCTTCTGGTGCGGCAAAGAAGCCGAAGCAGTTCAGCGGGCCGGATTAAAAGGACCAAGGGGCCAGATGTGGCCCCCGGGCCGTAGTTTGCCCACCCCTGGTTTATGCCATACATGTGGTAGTTCAGTGCTTATGAAACTGGGTTACTAATCAGAAGGTCTGGCTTTGGCAGGCTGTCACTCTGGGACCCCTGGGCACGGCCCTTAATTATCTGTGCTCTAAGGAAACTGTAATATGGCAGAAACATTGTTCCAATCCCACCTTTTTAATGTTTTTTTTAGCACCATTATAATATTATAACTAATATTAACACTATAATTAATCACTGGCGTCAAAAGTATTCACATTTATATAAGTTGACTGACTACTCTAAATTCACAAAATGTGTAAGTGCGCCATCACATGACCTGATTCACATTGTGATCATTAGTACCTGCGTATATGGGTCACTTTATCATCACTGCGTGTCTTTCCACAGTTGTTCCTAGGAAGTGTTGTTATTTAAAATCTATGCACAGTTTATGGTCCAAGTACAGTTTATAGTAATTTTATTATAATTATTATTTTATTATAGCTATTATATTATATTAGATGTTTATTTATACAGGGTTGAATGATGTCCAAAAGAAGCTAGTGCACGCCTTCAACCTGTACTCCTAGGGTCATTTGTAATCTGTAATCTATTACATTTCCAGAGTAACCTTCCCAAACACTGTATGTATAGTATATATATATATATATATATATATATATATATATATATATATATATATATATATATATATATATATATATATATATATATATATATATATATTATATATACACTTGCTTAGTTCAATAAATATATATCAGTGGTCATTGCTATGCTATGTAAATGTGATTTAAAAAGAAAAAGAATATCTATGATAAATCTGTTGTCAAACAGGTCAGTGGAGATGGATGGGGAGTGGGAAGCTCCTCTCATTGATAACCCTGTATGCGCCCATGCTGTAGGCTGTGGGCCGTGGAAGCCTCTCATGGTGGCAAATCCGGCATACAAGGGAAAATGGACACCACCTATGATAGAAAACCCAAATTATCAGGTAGACTTGCATTTCAAGTTGTACCACAGATACTCAGACTTACATGTAACTCATGTTTCAATATTAATAAATAAATGACCGTTTGATAGTAGAAATTAAATGCTTTTGGGGGGGGGGGGGGGGTGGGGGGGTGTCAAATCCCAGAAGAACCACCAAGCTGCCATTAGTGGGCGCTTGAGCAAGGCCCTTAACCCTCAGCTGCTTGGTTGTAAGTCACTCTGGGTAAGGGTGTCTGACAAATGCTTTAAGTGTAAATAAATAAATAAATATAATATATATATATATATATATATATATATATATATATATATATATATATTTTTTTTTTATTATTTTTTTTTTTTTTTTTTTTTTTTTTTTTAAATGACTTATACAAAGAAAATAATGTTCTAAAATAACCACTGAAACAAGAATTCAGTCAAGATGAGAAGTTCCAGTTCCTTTCACAAAACCTGTTTTTAGTACACAAGCACAAGCGTACACACACACACACACACAATCAAAACGACAGGCTTTCAAGAAATTTAAATATCTCACAATACACAGTCAAAGGCTATTGTAATAGTCAGTCTGAAGTGGATATACTGTACACTATGCACAGGAAGTATAATAAATAGCAAAAACAGAAGTGGTGAATATTTATTTCCCCTTACTGTGAAAATGACAGAATGTCCCTTTAAATTATGTATTATAATATTTTATCTTTATTAAAAATTAGATATTGTAATTAACTTGCTCCAGTTAAAGTTGAGGGTGAGTAAACATCTATAAGGCATCAAATAAGTTGCAATAACAGGAGAGATAAACTCCGTATTGTGTTTCTGGTCTCTGCGTTAGGGAAAATGGAAGCCGAGAACGATCCCTAACCCAGATTACTTTGAGGACGCTCATCCGTTCAGAATGACGCCCGTGTCCGCACTCGGCTTTGAGCTGTGGTCGCTTACTGGTAATGTCATGTTCGACAACATCTTGCTTTGTGATGACGTTGTGATTGCCAGACGCTGGACAAAAGACACGTACGGACAAAGGCAAACGGTAAGCCGCTTTAAATTTCTCAGGGTTGAGACGTGAGACTTAAAAACGGGTGCAAATGATGATAAAAAGTGACACACACTTGTATCACTCTTATAGCATGGAGTTGTGGAGCGGTTATTGTTTGCCACAGGAAAGCGTCCCTGGCTCTGGGGTGTGTACATCTTCACAGTGGGTCTTCCCATCATCCTGTTTATCAGCTTCATGTGGCCTGATAAGGTACAACCTGCTGGATCTCTTGTATATGACAAACAATTTTTAGTCATAGTCTATTAATTTATATAGAGTACATCTGTCACTATATATATATATATATATATATATATATATATATATATATATATAGTGTACTTGATTTCTTTTTGGGATTGAATTCAGGAAATGTTAAATGTAATGCTTGACCTGTCAACTTTGTGTGCCAGCGATTTGGCCCCTCAGATCAGGATTATTACTACAAGAAAAGTGATGAGCTTCAGCCAGATAGTCCAGAGGATCCGAAGGACCACATGAGATTCTCGGACGATGGTGGGAACGTTAAGTTTGATTTCATTTGAGTTACAGGAATAAATATATAATTAATTGTATTATTTTGATTTGTCATGTGTAGCCCAAGGATCCAACAACTCTACTGACCTCAGACAACGGGAGGTCACGAGAGAGCGAGCGCAGAAAAAGTCCGATCTGGAGTTAAAGGTAATTCAGTTTCAATCAAATCAGTAGTGGTCTAAAAATTACATATGTAAAACTGTATTCTTCTAATATTGAAAACTCTGTGGTTTTAGCGAACGTAGCATGGATAAAACAATGATAAAACGACACAGAATGGAAACATGACTGGGGCGCCGGGAAACCGGGAAACATCCTGCTACTTGAAAACAATTCACCACACACTCCAGTGAGAGGGAAAAAAATTATATATATATATATATATATATATATATATATATATATATATATATATATATATATATATATATAGATATATATATATAAGATATATATATATATATATATATATATATATATATATATATATATATATATACATTTTTAAATGATGTCAGTGCTAGACCTTTGAAGAAAAGAAGCACATTTTGTTTTGTAAAGTTAGAGCTTTGAATAAACATATAACTTTCACTTCCAGAGTCAGCTGCTATTACTTCTGTTAACGTTCCACCAGTTTACCATATACCTCAGAAATGTGATCTGAGATTTGTTTAAATACATTTAACAAAAGATATACATTTCGAGATTAACATTAACATTTTGTCATGAGGGTACAAGATTAATCATGTATGAATATATGAATTAATAGCCAGTTCAACATTCACTCGTTCATCTTCTATTCAGAATCTTATCCGACCTTCTTTCTCGGGTTCCGGCAGGATCTATGGAACGCCAACCCATCGCAGGTTGTACACACACTCACATTCACACACAAAGGACAATTTTCCAAGGTGCCAATCGACCTATCATGCATATTTTTGGACCGGAGGAAACCCGAGAAAAAACCCCTGAGGTTTTTTTGAGGCACGGGGAGAACACCCGCGATCCTGGATGTGAGGTGAACGTGCTAATCATTAAGCCACCATTTCCCTTACAGCATATCAGTATTTTACCTATGCACCATGTCTTGCAAGGTAAGCACAAATCTTCACAAAATCTACTGGAACATGATAAAGATAATCAGCCCATTATGAATAATGAATATAGAGCTAGTAAAAAAGTGATGACAGCTTTATTTTTCCCCATTTACATGTGATATGAAGACATGGCATGTAAGACAGGACAAAGTGTGCAAGCCAGGTCAATCACAAATCCCCTGGCAAAGAAACAAAGATAATTTACCTAATTTAAAGTACACTTGTTTACATTAAGCTGCAAACATAACAGACAGGTCATCTTTTTTAGTATCTCCTGATTAGTCCATGCTTTTAATCACCATTAACTACTAATTCAGATACAAGTACACATATTAATCAGGTACATTTTTTGAACGATTTATTGACAGTTATGATCTGATCATCGTTACAAATCCCAAATCACTTTTAAAGATCCGAGGATTTCAGAATAAAAAGGAATAAGAAAATAATAATAGACTCGGGTAAATCACATCCGATTTAATTTCGCTCTTGGCACCACATGCAGGAGGAATACAAATCCTAGCTGAACTAGGTGCATTGTCTATTTTATAAATATTTATAAGACATTTAAGGTACAACAAGCAACAAACTACAAGATGGACACATTTTTTTACAAAAAAAAGAGAGAGAGAGAGAGAGAGAAGCATCCAGATCCAGTTGCACTAAATCTGGCCATGACAAACACAGACGCACGGGCAGAACTGTGGAAGAATCGTTTTGAAAACATCAGAAACGTCGCACATTTTCATTACGATTCCTTTCGAAGAAATACAATACAAGCACGTATCATAAAACTTTATTCTTTTCAATTTGATGAATTAAATAATTACATGATTCTTAATAATTACAATATTATGGCAAAAAAAAGCAAACTAAAAAGTGCATTTTGGATAGAAAAAAATAATAAAAACTCATACATATATGTAACAATCAACCAGGGAGAGCGGTGAAAATCTCTTCACACTCACCAGTGGATGCTAATGGTTTATAGCTCACAGAAACACCACTCTTGCATGCTAATGGTACAGCTGCGGTCGAGCTCAATATGAGTCGAGTCGTGTACGTCATCGAACTGCGGGCGAACTGCGTGATCATAACATCATAACATAATCTCTGCTGATTAATGTGTTAGAATGCGCATCACATTGATCAGAAGAAACATAAAGAATGTTATTACGGGTAATCTTTAGATCGTGTCTGAACAAAGTGATAAATCTTTGAGATAAAGTTCCGATAAAACTGTGTAAAGAAATCATTAATTCAGCATCCTGTAGTTGAGAGAATTTTTATATATGCAATAAATGTCTATATACATGTAAAAAAAAAAAAAAAAAAAAAAGAAAAACATTCTGGCCTGTAAATGGTGACTGCATTTTGGGTCCTTATAGAGGAATAAAAGGTTTTTTTTCTTTTAATTATTATTATAATTTGCTCTCTAAAAAAAATGAACCAGTGGCACTTATACAATCCCACCATGTTAAAACTGTGCGTCATTTCGTTTCCTAAGAGGGAAGAACCTTAAACCTGCATCTGTGAGCATCACACACACTCGCACTGATACTGCTTATTGTTTTTGGCTTTCTCACTTTTTTCCAGTATTTCGTTCGCTTCATTTATATCATAGTGATATAATACAGTGTCTATTTAGTCATATTATTTCCAGAATATTCCTGTTTTTTTTTTTGAAGAAGAAGTTGACGAGCAATTCTTAACAGTAGTTGTAACTGAGCGGTGTGTGGTGCACCGAGATTCACCTCACACGCAATCAGGGTGCTGATTGTGCACAAACGTGTGTGCATTAAACTGTGCCTTGAGAACGTACACGTTCACCACCAACAGAACGGTTTCACAACATGGGATTAAAGGAAAGAAATCACAAACATTGGCTGAATCGAATCCTGGAGTAAGACGAAAGGGATCTGGAAAGTGTGTGTGTGTGTGTGTGTGTGTGAGTGAGTGAGTGTGTTAAGCTGAGAGAGTCAGGTTAAACAAAAGACACCTGATAGATCTAAAGATGGCGTTGGTTTTGCGTAAGTGGTTTATTTCCCTTCCAGGTCGGTTAGCGTGAGGGACGAAGCTACTTGGTCCGGCAGTTGGGCCAATTCACGCCTCCACATGCAACCGTCAGTATGATCAACAGGACTGCCTAAAAATGCACAGGTACAAATATTAGAATCATTCAAATTGGCAAACACATACTATCTGGTCTACAATCTGTCAAATGTTGACAAACGTCCATCACTAAGGTTAATTTTATTGATTCTCAATTCCGATTATTATCAATTCCGATTCTCATAGATTCCGATTCCAATCAGTGACCCGACGCAGATGCTTAGTCATGTTGGTCGTGACACCGTGCTTGCAGTATATTAGTTTATCACAATAATAACGGTTTTTACAAAGTGAAGCCCCACACTTTTGAGCACTTCCTGCGGTTCATCTTGTAAACTGCTGTTTAGATTACCACATAAGGTACTGGCAAATTGGACGTGCAGAAGGTCCTGGCAGATTGCCAGGTTTAAAAAAAAATTCACCTAGGAATCGATTTAAATTTTATAACAAGTATCTGATTCTTAATATTGAGCATCCGATTCCAGAATCGATTCCCAACCCTAACCATCACACCCTTTGGGTTTGAACTTTGAATGGTGACTGCACCACGGCTTCTTCACGCCGTATCAGTACCAGACTTTACTAATATTCTAACAGCTTAATGGAAAGAAATTCCCACATTCCAAAAGATAGTGGAAAAGCCTTTGCAGAAGAGATGAAGTGAGGAAAAACAAACAAATAAAACACCTTGAATGGTTTGCTTCTGAAGCATGTGTGTGTTGGTGAGGTGACCACATACCCTTGGCTTTACAGTGTACATATAGACACTATCTCTCTCTCTCTCTCTCTCTCTCTCTCTCTCTCTCTATATATATATATATATATATATATATACACACACACATATATACTTGTGTGTGTGTGTGTGTGTGTGTGTGTGTGTGTGTGTGTGTGTGCGCGCTCACTTTATAGTGCACAATTCCAATTTAGCAAAGCTTTCAAAGCAGTCAAGTTTTTAAAAAAGGAATATTTGCCGCAAAATTTGTAATATAGATAGTTTATGATTATGATTTAAAACAACAACACTGCTTCAAATGTTCCTATTTTACAAAGAAAAACTGAATGATCATTACATTATGAAGCTTTTTATTTAGAGTCTTCGGTGTTGCTATATCAGTGTATGCAGTGTATGCTGAAAGGTAAAGCTGCCAGCCAAAAAACAAGCAGGACGAAGGGCTTATTATACATTTACATTTTTTACAGAGCGAATGACAACTGAGCAATTGAGAGTTAAGGGCCTTGCTCAAGGGCCCACTAGTGGCAGCTTTGTGGTGGTGGTGGGGTTTGAACCCATGATCTTCCGGTCCAGAGGCCAACACCTTAACCACTAGGCCACCACCTCCCCTATAATAGTTCCTATAAAGTGACAGAAAAGAATTTTAAATACAGCTATCAATGGCTATAAATGTCACGTAATTTATAAATGTGTTAATAATTTGGCTAATTGCTGTCGTATAAGGAATAAAAACACATTTGGCCCTTCTTGAAATCAAAGCCTCATTAGTTCACATCTCATTAGTGCACTCCTGTGGAGAGCAGAAGATTTGATGTGACTTAGCCGTTAAGCTAATAATACGTGTACCTTGTGTTTTGTAGCGATCCCGCACCCGTAACACTCATAAATGTTTTACTCACGATTACTACAAGGACGATGATGATCACAATTTTTAGGTTCTTCATACACATTGCGCGAGCCAGGTTGCGACTCGTTGTTTTAAAGGTGACGGACTGCATTGAAAAAGGAACAAGGAGGAAAAAGAAAAACATTAATAGTGTCAAATGGCAAAACGTCAAAATGCAGAATTGTCCAAAGACACTGACCGTGTCCACCAAGTTCTCAGTCTTGTCAATGAGAAGTTCCAGCTTCTCCCCTCGCTGTGCCACGAGATCTAAAATGAGAACATTTCACTGTGATAAGTTTAAACTTGTCATGGCTCTATGCTGGTTATTTGAGTAGCATTTGAGCTTCTATGTCAGCACAAACCACTCTAAACGTGTATAATGTTTGTCTACAGTGGGAACTCTATAGCGTGTTGTGTACAAAACCCCAAACAAGCCTCTATGGCACCAACAATACTCACAATTTACTGATTAAAATATATATATATATATATATATATATATATATATATATATATATATATATAAACTGTAGATATTTACTTTTCATATCAAAGGATAAATATTAGATGTTCTTTCGTGTTCAAAAATAGAAAAAAAAGATATTTATGGCTATTTATTATAAGCAATTGAAATGACAGGACAAAATTGGGCAATAAGCAACACAAGTCAATCGCAGCTTGCACTATTTCTGACCATTAAAATAATGAGTGTTTTTAATCCGTTTAACACAACTAGATATCAACGTGATCAAAAGCTAATGATCTATCGTCTTATAATCACCTTCTGATCCCAACCCCATTTATCTCGAGTCTATACCAAAAGAATATAACGGTCTTGATGACTTGGTTTTTTTTTACAAAAGTACTCTCACCTATATTTCGGACCATAATGCCTTTCAACTCGTCCACCTGTATCTGTGTCTCTGTCAGCCGATCTCCGCTTCTTGGATCTGAGTGATGTTTCTGTCAGAAGTAAAAAAAAATAAATGATTAAAAATTAACAGTTATAGTAAAAACAAAATAGGGCAATATAATATAGTCCTGGCCTGGCCAACCCGTGGCTCCCAAGCCTCATGCGGCTCATTAACTAGTTTCATGCGGCTGTTTAGGAGCTTTCACATAACATGCGTCAATGGGAATGGGATGATGTTGATGTGTTCCCATGTATATGATGTGGCTCTTTGCAGTAACAGAAAAAAAAGGCTCTTAGCCTCCTACTAGTTGGCCACCTCTCATATAGTCGATGCCTTGAAGACAAGGACGTCTTGATTTCAGCAATGATCAAGAGAACTGAGAAGCACCTGAGCTAAATTATAAGTGTTGTTGCACGTGGAGAACATGCAAACTCTACACACACATGGTGGAGGCGGGAATCAAACCTACAACCCTGTAGGTGTGAGTTGAACAAGCTAACCACTAAGCCACCGCGCCCCCTTGTATCGAAAACCAAATTTTGGCTAAAAAAATTGGAGGTTCAATTTATATGGCATATTTCCACGCACAAGGGGCACGGTGGCTTAGTGGTTAGAATGTTCGCCTCACACTGCCACGGTCTCGGGCCATGTGTGTGTGGAGTTTGCATGTTCTCCTTGTGCCTCAGGGGGTTTTTCTCCAGGTTCTCCAGTATCCTCCCTGTCCAAAAACTTGCACGGTAGGTTGATTGGCACCTTGGAAAATTATCCCTGGTGTATGAATGTGTGTGTGAATGTGAATGTGTGTGTCCTGCGATGGGTTGGCATTCCATCCAGGGTGTATCCTGCCTTAATGCCCATAGACGCCTGAGATAGGCACAGACTCCCCGTGACCCGAGGGAAGATCGTATAAAGCGGTAGAAGATAAATGAATGAACAAATGAATTAATTAATTTCCACGCACTACCTAGACTACATGTCTAAAGTATATTCAAACATTAACAACAGAAAGGATGATGTGTTTAGAAAAAAAAACAATTTTTTTTATTATATTTTAAAATCTCAGAAATTAAAAAAAGCAATATGGTTTGGGAAATGGTGTATGTATTGGTGTGTGTGTGTGCGCGTGTGTGTGTGTGTGTGACACAGATAGAGAGAGAGAGAGAGAGAGAGAGAGAGAAATGAATGCAAACGAGCAGGAGCTTCTGTTGTGCAGACGTTGTGAAAGCTAATGTAGAGAAGCCCGGGTGAAATGTTGTGTGGAAATGTTACGCACCATTTGTGCAGCAAGCGTGCTGGAGAACTCGCTGTTCATGGCGTAGGGTAACGCTGTCTGAGCCCGAGATCCATAGGTGGTCTGGAAACGTTTCTTGATCTCATTAAGGAAACTGAATGCACGCGACCTCTCAAAGTCCTGCAGGCAAATCCACATGACGGGTATACGTCATTACAGGAATGAATCTGCGACAGTTTCACGAAGAACAACGGTGTAAAATACAAACGAGGTTACAGCAGAGTTTAGTGATCGATGTCTAAAGAATTAACATGAACGCCATATATTTACGACTGTAAAGAACACTCGCTGGGCTTAAAAAGAATTCAGAGACTTATTAAAATCTTTGATGGAAGTTACTCATTTATTTATTTTTAACATCTAGTGACACTGTATTAATATTATTAATATCACACATACTATTAAAGAGACACAAAGCTCCGCCCCCTAACATTACAGTTTTTGAGAGACTGACTTTCAAATTATGTGTTTTTGACGTAATTAATCCAAGTGCTACATATGCTATATACGCGTATACTCCTGCGCATACTCCGACAATGAGAGCACCACTGACACTTACCGTAGTGGATGTGCAATTATACTTTATTCTAGTACGGCTAAAAAGCATATTCCGCTACGTCACCCCCCCCCCAATTGAGAACCGCTAACATAGCCATCCAATGAAATAATTGTGGTCCTCACTAAATGCGAATGAGTTGTGTCGGGAACACGTTACACTTTATGGATAATCCTGTGACACAAGCGCTTGTAAATCTGGCAGGCCAGTGGTGGCTACGCAAACTCGCATCCTTACAACAAGACGAGAGAAAAGAAGCCATTGTCTTCATGAATACTATTTTCCACACCGAAACATTTAGACAGGTTGACGGGAAGTGAAACCGAGCTGTATAGAACGACGCTTCCGGTCATTCTTGCAGTGGAATTCACAGAAATTCACAAATCCGATACTTACGTCATCAGTGATGCCTAAATAGATAATCCGGTCATGACAGATGTAGTGGAAGAGGTAGCTAAAAACGAGAGCGATAACATCATTTCAGAGCGGTTACATTTCAAAAATAAAAACAAACAAACAAACAAAAATCCACATGCAGATTTAACAGACATATATATTTTCCTACCTGCCATGTGAGTAAGTTAATTTGTTGTTTTCAGATGGAATCTTGGCCAGAACTTGCTCCGTCACCTCGAGAAAGTTTCCTCCACACCAGGCATGTTTGGCGAGTATAGTGGTTCCACGAGCTACCACAGCGAAAAGAATCGCCATAGCACCAAGCTTGAAAATGAGGAAAACAATGTTAAACGACAGTGCGTATGGGTTCAGTAAACTCGCACAAGGCTGACCTCGTTGCTTAACTGATTGGATTACAACACTGCCTTAGATCCAATCTTACACCATTGAAATGATCTGTGTCACAATGGTGATTAAATGTCCTTTTTGATGCTTGTAAATCTTTAAATGGATTCCGAACTGCTTAAAAGGCAACTTTCTGTCTGTATTTCACTCAGATATTCAGACACGAGAATTAAATTTACAAATTCTTATAACAGAATGAAAAGAAGGAAGGAAAACGTCGCAATACTGTTTCACCTAAAATATCTGTGGCGTGTGTTCTTCAAACGATTTAAAGGTACCAATGATATTTATTTACGACTGTGTATATGAGGCGCAATTCTGTTTTTTTTTTGGATATTATTTAATTAGTCATTTAAAAACGGGGTTTTCTTT
The DNA here is from genome assembly GCA_030449085.1 of Kryptopterus vitreolus. Classification (NCBI taxonomy): domain Eukaryota; kingdom Metazoa; phylum Chordata; class Actinopteri; order Siluriformes; family Siluridae; genus Kryptopterus; species Kryptopterus vitreolus. The sequence continues at coordinate 4,331,480 of JACRUU010000005.1, read as the reverse complement.
TTCAATGGCTAACACATTTCATTCATTGAAACTGCTTGGTTCAGGTTTTTCTTTTTATTTTCCTTTCCAATTTAAATTTGAATAAATAAAAATGTACCACATAAAGGCAATGTTGAATGATTACATTGGTTTAAAAAAAAGAACAATGACCAATCAGAAATATATATAAAAAAACAGCATCAGCTGTAAACTTATGTAAATTTTAATTACATATGTAATGGTTTCTGTAGTTACAACTCAGATCACAGTGACATATTGCATATTGTCCTGTTATACCACACATCATAAAACAAATGAAGTAAAATGGAAAAAAAAAATTATGAGTGATGTCTTGGTAAGGGTCTGTATTTTAATATGCACAAAGAAAAAAAAATGTTAAAAACTAATTAAACCATAAAGAGTATGGCTGATATGCAAACGTGCTAAAAAAATTGATAAGAGGAACTCGTTTGCAAATACAAGTGGTCAAAAGTTCACAAGATATCACTTGTCCATTGTATATATTGATTGGAGCATAGCTGCAGTATCAGAGAAATAAAACACTGCATTTATTGGTGGTAAAAACAAAACAAAAAAACTCCACTTCCACCAATACAAGTATTTTTTTCAATTTTTATGGTTTTAAATATATACATATATATGTGTGTGTGTGTGTGTGTGTGTCAAGATGGCACCAAAGATGGCTGACTTGGTGTGTTTGGTGTGCTTTGATTTGTATTTTGTTTTATAATTTTTTAAAATATTTTTATATTCATATATATCGTTTCAATTAAGTAAACAATAGCAAACGATGTCTGGCCCAAAAGCATTTCCAATGGCGCCTGTCAAAACAATTAAAATGTATTTTCAGGTTTAGATAAAACACAACAGTCAAAATATTTATAAAAGCTAAAAACAGAGAACATCGAATAACATGGAACCATTAAATAAGACACTGGCAAGACAACCTTTCACTCGGGACATTATAAACGTTTACCTGAAAAACGGAATGAAGATGTGTATTATTATCTGCTTGAGTGTGAGTCTGGAATATTTCGGTAATACAACGTGAACGCTGTACCCCTTGTGTAGTGAGGGTTGGAATCACACTGTTTTAAATCCTCCCTCTGCTTGGGTCGTTGCTATGGTAACCGGGAAGGTTATTAAGTGCGCATTGTACCTGCATTGCCAGCTTAGTCTGTATGTTTGTGCAATAATAAATCACATTGTTAACTGAAGTATATACTATATTTACATTGTCCCATTTAAAACAATAATATGAACTGCTATATGAATTGTGGCAAAACTGGGAAACATGAACAGATGTTTGGGATGAAACAAGATTTATAAAATAATATTGTCTTGTTTTGATTTCTTGTACAAAGAAACTGAGGCTCTGCAAGAAATTATGGACAGAACAGACATTATCATCTTAAATGGTCAACTGGCCACAACATCAGTCATTAATACATAAATTACATTTCATTTGAGCATTGATGTCATCGAAATAAAATGCTGCTTTTAATGGTAAAAAAAAATAAACAAATAATTTTGGGCACGTCATGTGTATTTTCTTGCATTTTTTTTTTTACTATTTCTTTATTTGTTTTTATGAGAGTAGTCTCTAAGATTTCCCCATTTGCCACTGCTTTGAACAAACGTTAAAGCAATAATGCATTCTCAGAATCCAATTTAAAACAATTACATAAAAGAAAATTAGATATAGAGTGTAGCATAACAGCATGCATATATAACTGGTCAAATAATGGTCTATAAACAATCACGGAAGTCGTATCAGAGATAATGATTTAAAAATGTTCAGAACACATCAGAACAAATCCACACGTTTGTTTCCTTTCCTTTTCTTTCTTGAATGATTTAATTGTTTATATCATATTACCCAATATTATTAGTATTGGTTGTGGGTTAAACGTGTTACAATAGGCATCTTAACACACACATCAAACACACAAATCAGCAGAGCTAAAAACACTGTCAAAGCTTTCAGACTGACTCACTCAAGCGTCACTTATCTTTCCCACCCGTATTCCTATAAACCCCGCCTCGTCTACAGTGATCGGGGATCAGAATGCAGGCCGGATTGGCTTTTCTCCCTCACAGTCGTGACCATCTGCTATCACCAGCCAATCACGTCATAGAAGGCGGGTTTATCAATACGGGTAGGGAAAGAAAACACTACATAAATAAAGCTACTAGCGTAACATGCAAGATGAAAGCTAAGCGAGCTAAAGCAACCAAAAACGATGGAAATCTATCCTTCTACACTGTGAGGTATTTTATACGAACACTACAACGATACAGGGATGAATAAATATCGGCGTCATACCTGATACAGTTTAATCACGGGCTGCTAGGCTTCGTCTGCACTGTAAACATTCAAAAGCATACAGGCTCCTGAAAGTTGCTTCCGCAGGGTCCAATGACACTTCCGCCCTGCTGGATACCGGAAATGACGTTTTCTCCGACGGCACTGTTTTGATGTGTTTTTTACCAACGTATTAATAGTTTTTTAATATCGTGCTTTTTGTACTTAAAGACAAAAAACACTGTCTACATACAACCGTTTTATTCACTCTGTTTTTTAATGAGATTAATTAACAATATATATGGCATTAGATGTAAATCGCATTAGGGAAAAACAAGAAGGAATAAGATGTAGCTCATTTCCAAATATGAAAAGACGGTCAACGTGTTTTTATTTACACAGTCATCTCATTCATTTAGGTTTTATCGCAAACAACTCTGTATATAATGCGCAGAAAGTAAAACACTGCAGTACGTGGACTATTTGGGACTTCCACGGGAGCCTCGGGCAAATGAAAAACAAATGTTGTCATGTGTCTGCGTCACTCGTGAAACGTCATCGGTGAGCGACATCGTCAGCGTTACAAGCATGGCTGGAGCTGATACAGAAAAGAAACCAGTTTTAGAGATGGTGAGTTTAAACACACACACACACACACACACACACACACACACACACACACACACACACACACACGCGTGTATATATGGGTTTAATCTGGATCCGTATAATGTGTTTTTTTCTTATAAGATCTATTTTCTGCGAGAAAGATGAAAATGCAACATCACACGGTGAATTTCAGTAGACCAATGAGCACGTTGCTTTTCATTATTAATGCCTTGATATCTCTCACATAAGGCATCTGCGGACAATAAACACCCTGAATACTTTGATTAAAGATTTGGTGTGGCTATCGAGCGCTAGTCTCCATCACCTGATTATATAGAAAGTTAAAAAGTTTATTCCGCGTCTGATTGAAAGCCTCAGGACAGAGTATAACACCATTTTGCCCCACCAAACTATTCTAATCCCTAAGTTCCCTTTTCCAGTTTCAAAGATGTACGATATAATACTCGGTGGATGAAAAACGGGCGATATATTTAATATCCGCTGTAGTTTCTGGACACTAGGGGGCGCGGTGGCTACGGTGAAGAAATCAGTCATATTACTGCTTAATGGGTTTTTTTCTTAAACGCGATTTTACTGTACAGTAAAAAGTATATACTAAAATTATGTCTCAGACACAAAGTTAGAACATAGAATGGATTGCGTTTCCCATAAGCATTTAATTGTCTTTACTTTGGGCTCAAGGAAGCTCAGCAATCAAAGCTGGAATCTCTAAAACAACAAAACCCGCAGCTTTCCCCCCCCCTAAAATAAGTATCTGAATGTGCACTAATTACCTTGCACATTGAATAAGATCCTGGACTTCTTACTGGAAGTTTAAGGGATCATTTCACAGTATCACTAAGCTGCCACTGCTGTAAAACTGAGGTAACTGTAAGTTATGGATAAGGACAATCATGCAAATGTTATAGACATAATGGTATCAGAATGCGTAGTCATTCTGTACCAAAACATCGGCTTCCAAACATCGGCTTTTCTTTATGGTCACGATAGATAACCTGCTGTGACAGGACAAGCTCCGTAACCAATTCTTATATGAATGTCTTTTATTGCTCTGATTATCCAGACAAACCACAGTTGAATATGTGCATCATGCCTACCGCCACACAGATCTTCCATGTGAGCACAGGACAAAAGACAGTAGATCGTCCTGTTCCTAATGATCAGTGATTTCAGCCCAGATAGCTAAAGACACAGAGATCAATATCCAGGATCTGACATCCATAAAAAGCATGAAATGGAGGGAAAAAGTGTGGGTTGTGAATTTCTATTTGATCACAGATATTAGACTAGAGTCTATATTAGCCAGAGGTAAATGACCATTTTAGAGCAAACGAAACCTGACCTTAATTTACTGAATAATACGGAATAATTTACTGAATTTTTTTTTAATGTATTATTGCAGAGTTGTTCCAGGATTTTGAGGTTGCTTGGGTAGTGATTTTGGACCACCCAAATAAAATATTTTGAATGCTTCTCAATCAGACCGAGGTCAATACTTGGCCATCGGAAGACATTTACCCTCAAGTTCATGAGCTATTCGTGTTGCTTGCCATCATTGTCATGCTGAAACCTATATTATAAAGTTACATTGTTCCATTGATTCGTTCTTTAATTTTAAAAAGGTTTTTAGTCCCTGCTGATGAGAAGCATCCTCACAGCATAATGCTGCCACCTCCATGCTTCATTGTAGGCATGGTGTGCTTGAGGAATAGGTTAGAGTTTTAGGTTTCGCAATAACAAGTGTTCAAGTCCTAATGAGAGATCGTCTGACCATAAAACCCATTTCCAGCCATTTTGTAATTGGTTTTATTTCATAATACCCATCGCGTAAAGGCTTCTTCAGGCTACCCTTCTTCGCCATTGTCCCCTTTCTCCGCTCCCAGCCATTTGAACTGTGTAGCAGCTTTTCCCGCCTGGTCTTGCAGCTTCCACTTCCTGAGAATTGAGCCAAATGTTTTTTTACCAAGCGAAACACTATTTTGTTCCCTTTTAATACTCTGTGTGTTTGGATTAATTATACTCTTTATAACCTCTTTACTGAAGACCAGTTGCTCATTGGTCTTCAGTATTTCTTTATACTCCCAGCCTAATGACTAATGATCTTTTAACAATGGGGGTTTTTATTCAGCGCCTTTGACAAAGTTTAATGATTCGCAGGTGGATGGCAAAGTGGCAAAATAGTGAGGTAATTGTGTCCTCATTAGAGCAATTTGTTTCATCAGTGTAAACTGGGAACTATCACAACGCAAAGGTTGAGTTTTGTCGTCTCCAAAAAAAAAACCATCAAGCAGATTAACATTTCAATATACCATTTGCATTTCAGTAATATGAGCGTAAGCCTGCAAAGCACTGTGAATTTGAGCGAGAGATAACAATCATACGACTCGGCATGTTGAACAAAACATGCAGTGTTGAGATTTGTGCTCTGACTTGCTCTGATCTCTCTTTTGATCTGATAAGACAAAATTAAAGCTGACCACCATGTTAATGTAGCTTTTATCTGTCACCCCCTCTTATCCCCCCCCCTTCCCCGGGTTTGGATTTAAACTGCCCCTCCTGTCCTGTGTCAACAGAGCTTTTCCCTCCCAAAACAAAATATCTTCTGAATAGTAGATTTCCCTGACTTTTCTGACCTCTCCACCTTTCCTGTCTCTGATTCGACTCGGTGTCCAAATTATCGTTTATGAGTCATGAATGGTTGGGATTATTCTTTTTTTTTTTTTGGCTTGCAGTTTGATAAAATCTCAGGTCTTTAAAATATATTAAGCATGTGATGAAATCCAGTGATCTGTATACACAAAGTGAGGAGATGAATTAGAAAATTCCTGAGTGGTTTAATGTTCTGAATATGATTTTGGTTTGTTAATGGCAGTCTCTCTGCAGTCGGGGTTGATTTTGTTCGTTTTTACAGTCGTATTTTCGCCTCGGTGCACCAACACAGTGGACAAAAGAAAAAAAAAAAACAAGAGTTAATATTTATATACATCGGCTTATGATTTCACCTTTTGGCTCTGACAAAGTTTGTGGCGACTAAAGGAAGCAGCACGAATAATTTATTTCAGCACCTCAAACTTTTTTCACCAAGACAGCGTCCAGTCTCCTCAGACTCGTCAGATTTACTCCAAGCTCCCGGTATTGTGTTTGTGCAGGTGCAAGCGGATGGTGCGGATGAAGGTTGTGTGACATTTGTGTTGCATGAAGAGGACCACACACTGGGCAATTCTCTCCGATACATGGTCATGAAGAAGTAAGAAACCTTTCCTTGTCTATTAAATCATGGGTCATTTAAAGGAAGCTAATCAATAATGGGATTTGAGGATTGTGAATGTAGAAATTCAAGAGTAGTGTTTGATGGCAAAACAGCCTCTGTCCATATTGTTGTGATCTGTTGATGTACCACCAAGAAGAAGAAGTCAAAATATGAAGTAAAATATAAAGTGAGCTGCGATTTAATAATGGCATCCAAATAAACTTTGTCTTAAAGCCACTTTACAAAGATCCAAATGTCGTGTTAAAAATAGATCTATTCAATTCCAATTCAATTCAATTCAATTTTATTTATAAAGCGCTTTTTACAATGTGTCATCGTCCCAAAGCAGCTTTACATAATACTAATGTGTGAATAGTGAAAATCAGTTTGGCACTAATTGTTTCTTGTTGAGCAAGCCGAAGCGACGGTGGCAAGGAAAAACTCCCTGGGAACAGGAAGAAACCTTGAGAGGAACCAGACTCAACAGAGAACCCCATCCTCATTTGGGTTGTTAGTGTAGTGTGTGGTTGAGGATGTATATTGTGTAGTGTGGAGTGTATTCATGAATTTGAAGCATCATCAACCGGGGGCGGAGTCACCATGAGGTTCTGACAGGAACAGAGTGCAGAGGGGGTCTGGATCACTGACAGCTCAGCAGTGGGACATGTAGCTCAACGGAGAGAGAGAGAGAGAGAAAGAGAGGGAGACAGAAAGAAGGAGATCTAGAAAAAGACTTATAAAGGGGCACGGCGGTATATTGGTTAGCACGTTCGCCTCACACCGCCAGGATCCTGGTTCGACTCCCGTCTCAGCCATGTTCTCCCCGTGCCTCAGGGGGTTTTTCTCCGGGTTCTCCGGTTTCCTCCCCGGTCCAAAAACATGCACGGTAGGTTGATTGGCACCTTGGAAAATTGTCCCTAGTGTGTGTGTGTGTGTGTGTGTGTGTGTGTGTGCCCTCCGATGGGTTGGCATTCCATCCAGGGTGTATCTTGCCTTAATGCCCATAGACCCCTGAGGTAGGCACAGGCTCCCTGTGACCTGAGGGAAGATTGGATAAAGCGGTAGAAGATGAAATTGCCGACATCCAGGATTCTTCAAAACAGGAATGACCCTTGCTTCCCTGAAGGAATGCTAATGTCGCAAATCCATTTAACAGCCTCATGTGACTTGCCGTGTTTTGTTTCCGCAGTCCTGAAGTGGAGTTTTGTGGCTACAGCATCACACACCCCTCCGAGAGCAAGATCAACTTCCGCATACAGACACGAGGTGAGATTCGGGACTATTCTAAATAAAAACAAAACAGAGCTGGATCAAAATTCATTTTCTGAACTAATTAGTGAATTTGAGTAAATTAGTGAATTCATTTATATAACCAGGCTGAAGACACAATCTAGAACCAGAACGTTATTTGTGAAATATACATTACGGCACAGAGACATTCTTTTCTTCACATATCCCAGTTTGTTTGGACCAGTTTGTCAGCGGGCCCAAGACATATAGGTGACACCAGTGCTTGAACACATGAACTTCTTAACAGTAACTTGACCACTGAGTTATCTAGAAATAGACACACCAATAAAGGCACAACAAAATGGGAAAAAACAACGTAATAATAATAATTAAATCAATCTAAAAGACATTAGGGGGAAAAAAACAGAAAAAATACTTGATAAGTGCTGTAAATACAGCTCATGAAACATTTTTAACTGTATCTTATTCCACATTCTTAAGGCATTGTGTAATTACATTAATTCGTGAAGGATGGCACTTCCTTGAACCACGAAGCACATTCTTTTCTCCCTAACAGTGACTGCTGCTGGCAAGAGATGAGTGTATTCCATGTTAATTAGATTATTGTAGTACTGAATGAGGCCGGACAGAACAAAAGCAGCTCTTCACTTACACACTTGAGCAGACTCCACGAAAAAGGGACTTTCCTTTGCTTTAGGCTTATGTTCCTTCCATTAAACTGCAGTTTTGCTTGACACGGACACATCGTGCAAAACACACCTAAAATAAAAAACAAACAGATCATCACTTAATGCCATCATCTACAACAGAATTCAATAATGCATATCAGCATGGTCAGTTACACGATTGTTACTCCTCTTGGCTCAGCAGCGTGGAACGCATGACAAGAAGCGTAGGATTTTATGGAGTTTTTCAGTCCTGAAGTTAATTGTAGTCGGGTGGTTTCTGTGTATACAGCTGGTGGAGTAACTCTGCTCCCTCCTTCACTCTGCTTTGCTTCTTATCTTTTCTTCATACGTATTAGGCTGGTGTGGGAAAAAATGGCAAGTGTTAATCATTTAGTTTCATCAATGAAGAAAAGAGAAATGGAGAACAAATCAATATTTGAGATATATATATATATATATATATGTGTGTGTGTGTGTGTGTGTGTGTGTGTGTATATATATATATATATATATATATATATATATATATATATATATATATATATATACATACATACATATGTTCTGTGTTGTGCTTATAACATTGGGAATTGTCTCACAGCAGTTTTATACCGATAAAAAGGTTAGAAAATTAATTTAAAATTCACAATTTAGTCCCTAATCCATTAGACATGTGTATAAGTAACGGATATACACACACACACACACACACACACATACACATATATCACTCTTGTCTCTTTTACTGTATGTATGTCTTCTCAATTGATTGAATGCAAATGTTATTACTTCACTAATACGTATGCAGCGTGACACCAGAAAGCAGATATAAATTACAAAGGGGACACAGTGCATGCATACAAGTTGTTGTTGTTGTTTTTGTTGTTACTCGTCATCCTGTGTCCTTATAGTATTTCTATTTTTTTTCCCCCATGGTATTCCCAGGAGGCCTCCCAGCAACCGAACCGTTGCGCAAGGGCTTGAATGACCTCGCGGATGTCTGTAAACACGTCCTGTTCACATTTGAGGTGAGACTAACACACACACACACACACACACACACATACACACAGACACTCCTACCTCTTCCTCAGGTCTCCACCTGCTAACACTCAGATAAAGCTGATAAACCCCTTCAACCTCACTTCCTGGATTTCCTGTTAATATTGGCAAGCGTCACACACACACATCTCCTCCTTTTGGATCTTTCCCCCTCTCTCTGTGGGATCAGAGATGTGTAGTTTTGGTAGTGGCCCAAAACGTCTCTGTGCAGGATGTCCAGGGATGGGGGAATGGTAGTATGTGTTTGCCTGTATGTATGTGTGTGTCTGTCTGTCTGTGTCTCTGTCTGAGTGTCTTTGAGTCTCTGTGTCTTTGAGTCTTTGTGTCTTTGAGTCTCTGTGTCTTTGAGTCTCTGTGTCTTTGAGTCTCTGTGTCTTTGAGTCTCTGTGTCTTTGAGTCTCTGTGTCTTTGAGTCTCTGTGTCTTTGAGTCTCTGTGTCTTTGAGTCTCTGTGTCTTTGAGTGTCTGTGGCTGTCTGTCTGTGTGTGACTGTGTCTCTGTGTGCTTGTTTGTGTATTTATCGTCTGTACTTTTTGGACGAACCTTCAGTCTGTAATATATAGTGTTTTGATAGCTATAATATAAATTACTCTATATATTTGTATATTTTTGTAACTAATTTATTCCTTTGTGAAAATATTCTTTAGTTCTGTATGTAACAGTGCATTTCGCCAAAAATGTATTTCTATTGTTGTTGTTGTTGTTATTATTATTATTATTACAATATTTGAGATTTGTGTGTGCAAATATTCAAGCTCATAAATGTTGTTTTGCTTGTCTTGATTTGGCAGGGACAAGTTAAAGACTTCCGAGAACAACAAGGTGAATCCATGGAATAACGCGGAACAAGAGGATCGTTATACAAGTTCGGATCTGATGCTGGACTCATTTTATATCTCTCTTTTCCAACAAGGACTTTTGTACAGATAAAACCTATAATATAGGTTTTACACAGATAAACCGGTAATATATCATAAAGATGCTGTGTATATTACCTTCGTCTCATGTGATTGCATTCATGATAATAATGAATTGGTTTTTGGACATTTAGTTCCTAAGAACAAGCTCTTCAAAACAAACAACAGGGTTACAAACTCGGGTACAACATAAAAGCATTGTTAACGATGAAAAACAAAACCCTTTGAGGATAAATCAAATTGTACACAGTGGGGTGAAATCCTCCAAATATCTGAAACTGGTATGGAACAGTATAACATTAAATGCATATCAATGGCTAAATGTCACATTAAATCAGATTAGTGTTAGTATTAGTTAGTAGTAATACAATGCATGGAATAAAACGAAATACACATTCCTTATTAAGTATGTTTGAATAGTGAAATAAATGAAAATTGTGAAGTATATCATGGAAGCATATATTAAATGCAACAAACATTATGGTCAATTTTCACCTTTTTGCATACAGTTATTTATATATTTTTGTGTTGCAATAGGACAGACGAGATCCCCTCCAATCACAATCCTCAGTTATATATAGGTTTTGATATGTGCGCGACTACACCACTTAAAATTCAAAATCAGGTGGGCATGGGATTTTTTAATAACTAGATGCCTATTTCCTTTAAAACTGAGCTGGAAATGTAAGTGTGTCTACTCTGTAATGAATAAAAAGCTGGCACGCCCTTTATATTTGACCAAACAGATCACAGTTCACAAATACACTGGTTAAATAGGTACAATTAGCACAAAACAGATGCAATTACACACTTCCTTGACTGCATCATTTCCTGTTCAGGGACTTGCCAAATTAATTTTATTGACTACGTTTGCGGTTTAAAGAAGCTATCTTCCCTATCGGCAGAGAAACTATACAACTATTATAAATGTCACAGCTACAGTTACCAGATATAAGCAAGCTGAAATTGATTCTCTTTTCATTTTTACCACCATTACTACATCTACAAGCCGTATCGGAGTACTATTATATACACAATGAACACACTCGAGTGTAATCTTTATTTTCGTTATTATTTCTTAACAGCGAATCAAGGTAATATTAATATGGTGGTATCACTTTTCACTGGTCTCCTGTTTGAAAGAACAACGGGAAAAGTCTACCATGCTTATATCTAGCAGTTTACACATTTCCTTTAAGCGAATTGGTTACACTGCCAGGTACATGAAGTATTGATCTCGTGCAGACAATCACCGCAGCGAGTCTTGTTCTATATTTCATATTTCAGCTTGCTCAGTTTACCTCAGTGTTACACATTTTCACACAGTAAGTTATTGTATGACTCATTACAATGCTGTCCCACCAGCAACACTTCACTTGTTTTTATGGGAGTTTGTTTGTGTGAAAAACAAACGGGTGGTGCTTCAGTGCAGTCTCAGTATTTCAGTCTTATTATGAGCCCCTAAAGTGGAGCCATCCAGTGGCAATACTATATTCTGAATTCCAGCATGGACCTCCGGGATCCTGCGTGGGCTCTTCCAAGACTCGGTTAGTCTGTGAATAAAAACCTGCAAATATGTTCTTTATGTTGGGAATCTTCCAGATCCGAAGTGGTGACTGCTCAGCCATCATAGTCCGCACTAGCTTTGGAGTAGAAGTCTTGCTGAGAATCAATGGCAGTTTGAGTCCTCAGGAAACACTGATGCGGTAGTGAGATTCCTGGTTGCTCCCGGACTCAGGAATTCGAGGCATGGTGAAGTATTTAGGAGGAGCTGTACTTCTGGCTAGACCGTGAGCTGGACCGGTCCAGACCGTTACCATGACTCGACCCTTTCCAGCGGACTCCCGAGCCCTGCTCAATGGCTGGAGAGTTCCTCTGGCACCAGCAACACAGACACGACTAAGGGATTAAAAGAAACACGACGTTAAAACCGCTCATTTAACACATTTTAAGTGCTGAAACGTCACAATACAATGCACTTTCGAACCTTGAAGCAATTTTTGAACTTCTGACTGACAAAGTACAGAGCCACAGGGTTGATGCACGAGTTGAGGGAAGCCATGTTGATGCCGATGTAGTCCATCACGAGAAGGAAGCTAGCAATGCAGACAAGGTCACAGGGAAAGGTGAGGTAAACAAAATCTGACAATCGAAATCCTATTTATCCAAAAGAATTGATCCTAAGTATCCTAAATACAACAATCGTTCACCTGAATCATGAATCGCTAAATACATATAAGCAGTCTTTCAGTCTCCTCCGATGTAATAGGGATGTTACATCGGAGGAGAAAGAAAAATATGTATTTAACTATCAAATTTGGAATTTCAAAGGTCGTAGGTGAGCAAGTGCTCAAGAAATGAATTACCTTAAGAGCTCACAGCGGTTAGGGTCAGTCGGATTGTAGATCGTCCTTTTCAGGATGCGGCTCAGGTGCAGAGGCAACCAGCAGAGAGCGAAGACGACCACAAGGCAGAAAACAGTTTTCGCCACTTCCCGTCTCTTAAAGGAGACACAAAGCATTAAAGGTATTAAAATACGATGTGGGCGACTAAATGATTGTGTTTCTTGTTGCATCATTCATTCATTCATTCATCTGCTACTACTATATCCGATCTTCCCTCGGGTCACGGGGAGTCTGTGCCTATCTCAGGCGTCTATGGGCTTTAAAGCAGGATACACCCTGGATGGAATGCCAACCCATCGCAAGGCACACACACACACACATTCACACACACATTCATACACTAGGGACAATTTTCCAAGGAGCCAATCAACCATGTGTTTGGACTGTGGGGAAACCGGAGAGCCCGGAGAAAAAACACCTGAAGAACATGCAAACTCCACACACACAGGGCCGAGACGGGAATCGAACCCGGACCCTGGTGGTGTGTGGTGAATGTGCTAACCACTAAACCACCGTGCCTCTTTCTTATTACATCACAAAAGGCAAAAAAAAAAAAAAACGGTGCCAGTACCTGCTTCATATGATCATTGAGGGCAATGCGCATTCCTTTCTTCCTTTTCAGCATCTCGCAGGACATAAGGGTATAGAAGACGCCGGTGCAGGCGAGCGGTAAACAGAAGTAAAAGCCAAACAGCCACCAGTCCTTTATATCCTGATAAAACTTTTAAATTTAAAGAATCTGGTCAGCCTCATGTTCTGTAAACTGCATGTTTGAAGATAATCAAGATAATCATGGCTAAGTTGAATACAAAGAAGGCTAGCCTTTAGCATGAAGGCTTATACGTGATTGAATGCTAGGGGAATGTAATGATACCTGTAGGAACACTGTGGTCTGTACAGAATGTAGAAAGCAAACCCTCAGTTTCTGCCCTCTGTAAACCGTCTCCATTATGTCAAAGGCCAAAGCCTCAGGCACTGCTAGGATCACTGACAGCAGCCAGATGAGCGTTACTTCTACAGCTTTCCATAAGGGAATCCCCATCCCCTTCACTCGGCTCCAGGAGGTCACAGCGTGATATCTGCACAGAAAAACAACGCATGCTTCAATGCAATTGGCTGGCATCTTTGATCGATTGTTTTTTGTTTTTTTTTTTACGAAAAGATTGACTTATGTGTATTGTGATTTGCATTCGCGTGCCATACAGTTTAAGAACTTGGGCTAATGTTTACATCAAACATCGGCATCATGAAAAATGTAATCAAGGTTGCTTAGATGTGGAATGGTTGTTGGACAGTTTGAGGATTTCAGAAAAAAACGATCTGTTGATTTTCACACACAGCATACTCTATAACATACTCTCTATAGTTCAGAGTGGTGCATAAAACAAAAAATATTCATTCAATCTTTGCAACTACAGCTCAGGAAAAAGGAAAATATTGGGTTAGACTTCACCCAATAACAAAGCTGATGATACAGATTGTTCTGAACATTTTATCTATACACCTTTAAAGATCCCAGTGCAGCAATTTAAGAAGTCCTCAAACTTGCCCATCTGGTACCAACATCCGTCCCATAAGTCACTGTGATCTCACTTTTCCTCCATTCTGATATTTAATGTGGAAATGAACATGAGTGCACATGTGAACACTTTGATTGATACTGTGATTATTCCTAATCACTCCAATGTTTCAATGTTTACAATCGCAGGAATATTGCACTACATCACAGTTATGGGCCGGTGTTGTGTTTTATTCTATTTTGTGTTATGTTTGTTGTCTCGTGTTGTCAAATACACTCTGCTCTGTTTTTGCGCTGTTTTCACCAGGTTGCACACGATGCACTTTATGTGGCTAGGACAAACTTAGTCTAGCCTTGTGTTCTTGTAGCTCTATGTTGTGTTATATGTTGTTTCTAGCTCTATGTTGTGTTATATGTTGTTTTATGGAGCACCAAGGTTCTGGAGAAATGTTGTCTCATTTCACTGTGTACTGCGTCATCTATATATAGTTGTAATGACAATAAAACCTCTTGACTTGACTTGACTTGCCCGTTGTTGTGTGAGTTTGAGTCTTTATCTTTACTATCTTATCTATACTATCTCTTGTACTTTAAACATTGTCCGACATATATTGAATGTCTGATACCATAGCTCAGGGATCACCAACCTTTTTGTATGTACAGGACACCGAGTTAGTACCAGTTTGAAATACTCCTCTGACACTTTCTTACTAACCTGTCGCATACTGCAACAACGATGCTCAGGGCACATAAGCTGAGGACTGTGATGCCCACTGAGGCTTTTTGGATGAAGGGCATGAGCTTGCAGATGTACACACCGAATGGCCAGTCTGCTGCCAACAGCTGAAAAGAAAAAAAATAAAAATTTTTTTTTCAAAGACCAGAACAAGACAGTAAAACCAAAAAGAGGAAAAAGTGGTATTTCCGGTTCAAAGAAAAATCTGATTAATTTAAGACTGCTACTGCAAAAAAAACATGAAAATATTGAAGATTACAAATTCCAAAGACCAATGCCCAACACCCCCCCAACAATAAATAATATAATAATATATATATATATATATATATATATATATATATATATATATATATATATATATATATATATACTATCAGTCAAAAGTTTGGACGCCCCATTGGATAACTTTCCATTTAATGTTTTAAACATACTAGCTTTGTAAAGAAAGCATAATTAAATACAAAATCTACAGATTTTATATCTACAGATGGGCAAAAAAAGTCTGGTATTAATAAATCAGCAATTCTTGGCAATTAAACAGTATAAAAGATTTTGAGATGAACTATTGTGTAGGTAGGAAGATATCACACTAACCTGTTACTTCTAGTTATTATACTGTTATATTAATAGCATGTCGGCTTGTCATGCTTTGACCATTAAACTTTCCCCAACTTTAAGCAGATTTGCTATTTAATATTTAAAAAACTTCAGCAAAAATGCATCGATAAGTACATCATTTTCCAAATGGTGTTAGCAGGTTTTGGCTTCCGTTTCCTTGTAAAGCTCATTACTTGGCCGAGTTCTAAGCCCCATTACTGTAATATGCAAAATAATGCAATTTATCATTCCAGACCTAAAACTATGAGTGCCCCCCCCCGGCCTCACACACACAAAAAGCTGCAGCCTATGGTAACATATCTTAGTTCAATTTTGCCTCCTTCATATGCGACTGCAATTAATTACACACTGGATGCCATGTGACACAGTGCCATGTGACTCCTACCTTAAACACATTGATAGGGATGGCGATGAGGATGTAGAGGAGATCTCCTAATGCTAAGCTGCCAATGAGCACGTTTGGCCCGTTCCTCATGCACTTGTTCTTGTAGATGATTCGCAGCAGTGTTGAGTTGCCAATGATGCCCACCACAAAAATCAGGCAGGATATGACGGTGTTAATGTACTTAAATGTGTGCTTGATCTCGCTGGGTCTGGCACACATGGGTGGGAACGGGTTGGGGGGCGAGTTCCTAGACCCAGGCTGCTCGGCGTTGGAGCCATTCCAGGCCGTGCTCCCTATCTCGTCGCTGGGAACGCGGTTGAGGGCGACTTGCGTTGTGTCACGACTGACACGGGAAGCCCAAGAGCAGCCGGCCAGGAGTAGAGTCAGCAGCCACACAGGCTTCATTCTGTGTTGAAGCATTTCTCGAGATGTGGATAAGAGTTGATGAGTTTCTCTTGGTGGACCTGTGCCAAACAAATACAGGTTTTAGACAATCAGAAAGAGCTCACGACCTAACAACCCGCGACCGTACATATGCAGCGGAGCATGAATAAGACAAGATCTTTGCCGAGAGAAGTCACGCTGTTGACTCATGAAAATGAATGCATGCCAAGAGATCTGGGGGGGGGGGGTGGACAAGTCTTAGTCTTATCAGAAAGGACCACCACCTTTCACATTTTCCTTCACTTCTTTATCTTATCTGTACAAATGCACAGAGCAGACCGCTCACAGACATGATAAATGACTCATGCCATCCAGTCCGGTCTGTTCAGAATAATATTCCCAATGCTACTGAGACAGATATTTCTTTGGCATTTACTTGTAAACAAATATTTCTAAAGACCTAGGAGGTGGCCATGGGGTGGCAACTTGCATACTATGCTCTTTCATTTCCAATCTCCCCCTCCAGCTACTATATATTATTATATTAGTTGCTGAGAGCTGGGGCGGGACTATACACAGAACGGTCCTTTCTCTTTCTAGACTTAGGGGCATCAGAAGTCATGTGCGCCTCCTCAGTATGAATAGCGTGATTGATCAGACACTAAAGCATATGTGAGACAGCTTGAATCCTGGCAAACCAATTGAAGAATAATGAAAAGAGGGCAAAAGACATTGGATGTGCCTGTAGTACTATCGTTATGATGTGCAATATGACATGCTATTTAATTCACTATGTCAAAGCAGCCACATGTAAATGGATTAACAATGCCATTTACCTGAAAACAAAAATTGAAGAAGTGAATTTTCCTTCTAACAGCTTCTGGAAGACGCTGAACTTTTCACTACTAGAATTAGTCCACTGAACGGAATGAAATTGCCACTAACTTCATAAACGGTCGATAACAGGAACATAACAGCACCATACAAAGGAGTCAATGTAATTTCCCCACAATGGCACTGAGTAAGGAGCTGAGCAATAGAGGTGGAGGGCAAGGGCCATAACCTTCAGCAGACATTACACAGATTAGTATGGACACCAAAAACCCAAGATGTTTTCGGGGAAGAAAACATAAGACAACGGCTGCTCACATGTACCATTATATCAAGTCACCCCATAGCACCCTCAGGGCAATAATGGGGTTTTAAATCCTTCTTTTGTACCACCACATGTGAACTTTCAGAGACACACATGCTCACACATGACTCGAGCAACTCAGTGAAAGTAATCATTTCAAAAAAAAAAAAAACGTCTGTCAGTCTCGCAGCAGACGAAATGACTAAGAATGAATCTCATTGATAGATCGATTTAATTTCATAAACAAGTGGAAATACCCTCATTATAGTCCAAAATGATCTAATATTTCCTGTTATAAGTTTACAAACCAAATATAAGATGATGAAACCATGACTACTCATTTCAAGCTTGAATTAGTATTGTCAGATAACTACATTTAAGCATTTATTCTCAGTCGAATTACAAAACATTACATGAACTATAATGTCCTCAGAGATATGTTGAACGTTCTTATAAATAATCACCATTATAATTCCAATACTAAAATCTTGTAATATGGAACACAATTGACGTTTTTTACTTCACATAATTATTTCCAAAGCTGTAAAATTTTAATAACTGAATTGCCGCTTCTGGTTTGCAAAGTCTGGTTCGTCAAGCGGCCAATTTCTCTCTTTTTTAAAATATCTACACTATCTACATAATAGTAATAGTAGTACTAAATTATTATAAATACTTCTTATATATGTTTCTAAATTAAATCTGCACTTGAATGTATTTTAGGAACCCTTCATTCTATGTATGGGGAGAAAGAAAAGCAAAAAATGAATAAATAAATGAGTAATAATAGGATTGATATACATATATAAAACAGAATGTGTTGCTCTAATTCAAAAATAGAGTAATAATTATATTAATACATATACTATCTCTTTAAAAACACCATCTCATCTAAAATAATAATGCGACTGTTTAGTGTTGAAATACGATTAAAAGTATACTTGTATACACCAGGTCTAAACAACATCATCTAACAGGGATAAACAGTAAACAGTATAAACATGAATAAACGTATTTAACATTGTAATGACACCACATGATCACTAATCTCCATCCCAAAGAATATAAACAATGCAACAATTCTGAATGTCATGTAGAAATGTCATTAAAAGCACAGATTCTTTTTTTTCACGAATGCAAAAAGTCTGAAACACAAACACCGTTTGTATTTATTTGACCAGCCTTCAGAATGCAAAGAAAACAAACATTTAAACACTTTTGCGAATTCTCACCTGTTCTTAAAACTACTTCTGAACTCTGATCCTGAATCCTGCGCTCTTGTGTTTATCCCCAAAATAATGTCCACGAATTCATTAATATCTCAGTCATTTATCGCCTTTCTCATCCATCCGTGTTTCTGACGTGACCGATCTCTCTCTCTCTCTCTCTCTCTCATTTCAGTGTGCTTGTGGGTGTGTTGCAATGTGTGTGAGCTTGAGTGTGTGTGTGTGTGTGTGTGTGTGTGTGTGTGTGTGTGCGCGTTGCATTTATATACGCGCTGTCTGTGTGACGGGCCGAAGCGCTTCATTCCCTCCCGCCATCTATTCACATCTTCACCCTCATTTCCATATCCATACCTCCCGAGCAGGATTCTCACACTTTCTGCAGCAAAGAATGAATTCCTCGCTGCTGAAGAAGAAGAAGAAGAAAAAAAGATTCCTAGCACTAGAAATGTTTTGAAAACTAAAAATGTAAACAAACAAACAAACAAATAAACAACCAAAAAGTCCAAAACGACAAAATTATAAACTCCATTTGTCTAAAAGTCGAAAAAAGTAAGTTAATATGGGAGCTGGATATTTTACTTTTAATTATTCAAGATAATAACATAACATAATATAATATAGTATATAATAGCTCTCTCTCTCTCTCTCTCTCTCTCTCTCTATATATATATATACAGACGTGGACAAAATTGTTGGTACCCTTTGGTCAATGAAAGAAAAAGTCACAATGGTCACAGAAATAACTTTAATCTGACAAAAGTAATAATAAATAAAAATTCTATAAATGTTAACCAATGAAAGTCAGACATTGTTTTTCAACCATGCTTCAACAGAATTATGTAAAAAAATAAACTCATGAAACAGGCATGGACAAAAATGATGGTACCCCTAACTTAATATTTTGTTGCGCAACCTTTTGAGGCAATCACTGCAATCAAACGCTTCCTGTAACTGTCAATGAGACATCTGCACCTCTCAGCAGGTATTTTGGCCCACTCCTCATGAGCAAACTGCTCCAGTTGTGTCCGGTTTGAAGGGTGCCTTTTCCAGACTGCATGTTTCAGCTCCTTCCAAAGATGCTCAATAGGATTGAGGTCAGGGCTCATAGACGGCCACTTTAGAATAGTCCAATTTTTTCCTCTTAGCCATTCTTGGGTGTTTTTAGCTGTGTGTTTTGGGTCATTGTCCTGTTGCAAGACCCATGACCTGCGACTGAGACCAAGCTTTCTGACACTGGCTAGTACATTTCTCTCTAGAATTCCTTGATAGTCTTGAGATTTCATTGTACCCTGCACAGATTCAAGACACCCTGTGCCAGACGCAGCAAAGCAGCCCCAGAACATAACAGAGCCTCCTCCATGTTTCACAGTAGGGACAGTGTTCTTTTCTTGATATGCTTCATTTTTTCGTCTGTGAACATACAGCTGATGTGCCTTGGCAAAAACTTCGATTTTTGTCTCATCTGTCCACAGGACATTCTCCCAGAAGCTTTGTGGCTTGTCAACATGTAGTTTGGCATATTCCAGTCTTGCTTTTTTTTTTATGATTCGTTTTCAACAATGGTGTCCTCCTTGGTCGTCTCCCATGTAGTCCACTTTGGCTCAAACAACGACGGATGGTGCGATCTGACACTGATGTTCCTTGAGCATGAAGTTCACCTTGAATCTCTTTAGAAGTCTTTCTAGGCTCTTTTGTTACCATTCGGATTATCCGTCTCTTAGATTTGTCATCAATTTTCCTCCTGCGGCCACGTCCAGGGAGGTTGGCTACAGTCCCATGGATCTTAAACTTCTGAATAATATGTGCAACTGTACTCACAGGAACATCTAGTTGCTTGGAGATGGTCTTATAGCCTTTACCTTTAACATGCTTGTCTATAATTTTCTTTCTGATCTCTTGAGACAGCTCTTTCCTTTGCTTCCTCTGGTCCATGTCGAGTGTGGTACACACCATATCACCAAACAACACAGTGATTACCTGGAGCCATATATATAGGCCCAATGGCTGATTACAAGGTTGTAGACACCTGTGATGCTAATTAGTGGACACACCTTCAATTAACATGTCCCTTTGGTCACATTATTTTCTGTGTTTTCTAGGGGTACCATCATTTTTGTCCATGCCTGTTTCATGAGTTTATTTTTTTACATAATTCTGTTGAAGCATGGTTGAAAAACAATGTCTGACTTTCATTGGTTAACATTTATAGAATTTTTATTTATTATTACTTTTGTCAGATTAAAGTTATTTCTGTGACCATTGTGACTTTTTCTTTCATTGACCAAAGGGTACCAACAATTTTGTCCACGTCTGTATATATATATATATATATATATATATATATATATATAAAATAGTTATATAATAGTTGATCAGCAAGCACAAACATTTTGAGGCAGTCTGAATAGTTGTATTTTGTATCAAATGTATGAATCCTGATTTTATCTTTGCGTGTGAGAAGATAGTAGAAGTAATAATTCCTATTTCTATTCCCCATCATTTGTTGTTTTATTCTGCCCGTTTTCTAACCAGTGATTTGTTTCTTTAAAATCTGGCTGGCACATTTTTCAACCACGAATGCCAATAGCTTATGACTTATTTACCCCATTAGAGACCATCTTTACTCTTAATTAAAGAAAAAAAGAGTAAAATTACATCCATCCACCACTAACAATTTCCAGTTTAATTAATATCAATTTAATTAGTTGTGGGACATTTGTTTACTGCTCCACTAAGTAGTTGAGAATTAAGTGTGCATTTTACTATTACATAGGCAACAGCTCCCACTTACAGAGATTCAGTGCTCTCTCTCTCTCTCTCTCTCTCTCTCTCTCTCTCTCTCTCACTCACACACACACACACATACACACACACACACATACACACTTAGCACAGTCAACACTCTTAGTAAACATTGCAGACAAACAGTAAAACAAAATCTCTTGCAGTGATCGCAAGCAAGGTTTTAGAGTATCGATTAGAAATCATTTATTGCTTTTATTTTTATGTATGCTAGTAATACCAAAGTTGTTCAAATCCAAAGGATTGCATTATATACTCTATATAACTCTATATAATCTGTAATATATACCTGTGAAACTGTTCCTGAGAGTGACACTCCTGCTTGATGTGGATGTAACAGCTCCATGACAATTTTGGGAAAAGAAAACAGCACCCAATGACAGCACATGACTCTTAAATAGCTTTAAATTGAGCACGGGCTGTTTCCAACAAAGGCAGCCTGTCTTTGGGTTGGAGTGCGGGTGTAAAATTCACAGAAAGTGCCTCAAAATAGCTTGACGACTTGCTAAATATAGTGAGATGAAGCCTTAGGCAAGACAGGCTTTAGGGTTTATCTTTAATTCTGCACGTGGACAGCTGGGAGAAAGAAATGTCCGGTGCTACTTTGACCTCAAAGGCATCAACATGACACAACAATGCACATTGTTGGTAACATTAGTAGTGTTATGCTATTAATAGGAAACACACACCAGAAGTCTGGTCCTCAAAGGCTATACGATTTAGCAGTTTACAACTGAAACTGCAGTTTACTCTCAGGACATCTTTGTTTACAGGTGTGTAAAAATATTGTGAAACTCTAAACTTGTTTAGATTTACCTCAAGTAGAATAAACATGAAAATCTTTACATATATATGGCTCTAAATAATAAATAAGGGATTTTTTTCCTTTGCTTTTTTGCTTGATTGTGTTCTTACATTGCTTATATTTCAACTTGATACTTAAATCATCTACCTCATGTTTATTGAATTTACCTCATATTTATAGCATCTACCTCATATTTATGGCATCTGTCTCATGTTTATCACATCTACCTCATATTTATAGCATCTTTACCTCATATTTTTTGCCATCTATCTCATGTTTATCTCATCTACCTTATGTTTATAGCATCTATGTAATTTATATCTCATTTAGCTCAAATTTATCGGATCTACCTCATACTTATAGAATGTACGTCATGTTTATCACATCTACCTCATATTTATATAATCTATCTCATGCTTATATCATTTACCTCATATTAATCACATCTAACTCATATTTATCGGATCTACCTCATATATATATATATCCCTTATTATATATTTATTTAATCTATGTCATGCTTATATCATTTACCTCATATTAATTGCATCTACCTCATATTTTTTGCATCTATCTCATATTTATATCATCTACCTTATGTTTATAGCATCTATGTAATTTCTATCTCATTTAGCTCAAATTTATCGGATCTACCTCATATTTATAGAATGTACGTCATGTTTATCACATCTACCTCATATTTATATAATCTATCTCATGCTTATATCATTTACCTCATATTAATCGCATCTAACTCATATTAATCGCATCTACCTCATATTTATAGCATCTATCTCATGTTTATATCATTTACCTCATATTAATCGCATCTGCCTCATATTTATCGGATCTACCTGATATTTATATAATCTATCTCATGTTTATATCATTTACCTCATTTTAATCGCAACTACCTCATATTTATAGCATCTACCGCATATTTATCGTACCTAGCTCATATTTATATCAACTACCTTTTCTATCTCATTTGGCTCAAAATTATTGTATCTACCTCATATTTATATAATCTATCTCATGTGTATATCATTTAACTCATATTAAGCGAATCTACCTCATATGTATCGTATCTACCTCATATTTATATAATCTATCTCATGTTTATATCATTTACCTCATATTAAACGCATCTACCTCATATTTATCGTATCTACCTCATATTTATATATTCTATCTCAACAATTCATTCTCATGTATATTGTTTATGTTAAACAATGACAGTAAAGCTTAAGTTAAACTTAAGTTTAGTTGAGCTAAGTAGCTTTTACTGCTGTAAAAGGATTGTTTATAATGACACAAAACGTTAAAGAAAGTGTATCAATATATGCTAATGTACCACAAGCTGTTGCTTGACCATTCTGCATGTTTATATTACATGGTTTAATTCAGATTTAAACATTTATAGGAACAGCAAATTCATTAAAAGTGAAGAATCCAAAAAAAAAAAACCCATATTCTCCGGGTTCTCCGGTTTCCTCCCGGTCCAAAAACATGCACGGTAGGTTGATTGGCACCTTGGAAAATTATCCCTAGTGTATGATTGTGTGTGTGTGTGATTGTGAGTGTGTGTGTTCCATCCAGGGTGTATCCTGCCTTAATGCCCATAGACGCCTGAGATCGGCACAGGCGCCCAGTGACCCGAGGGAAGATCGGATAAAGCGGTAGAAGATGAATGAATGTTACTGTTACATAACAGAGAAACCAAGGACAGCACTTAACATGCATTCTCTAATTATTGACTAATAGTATTTGCTTTGATAGAATTGTGTATTGTATTGACTTGTCAATCTGTGTACTAGAATGGAAGACATGCTACATGTCATCCATACAGGCTTCTCAGGTCATGGTTCAGTCTCAAGTCATCTCGAGACTGGACTACTGTAACTCTCTGCTGGCAGGTTCTACCTCAGAACGCTATTGGTCCACTGCAAATGATTCAAAAAGCTGCTGCTGTTCAATTCTCTCACACCACCCCACTGCTGCGCTCGCTCCACTATCTTCCTGTAGCTGCTCACACGCATCAGATTCAAAACACTGACGCTCGCCTATAAATCCAAAAATGGATCGGATCCTTCATATCTCAGAAAGCTCATCACCTCCCGTACCGCACCTCTCTGCCTGAGAGCGTCTAGTACTGCTCGCCTGGTTCCACCTTCTCTCAGGGTAAGAGGTAAGATCAGCACAAGGCTCTTCTCTGTTCTGGCACCGAGGTGGTGGAATGAACTTCCAATGGATGTCCAAACAACAGAGACACTGCTGCATCTCCAAACGACGACTTCCAACAACACCTATCCTAACACTTCTTCCTTCTCAATGTCCAGGAATCCATTTAAACACCTCAACTGTGTTAATGCTTATTTTGTATCTTAAGTTTGTAATCAATCATTCCTGAATGAATTTATTCTTAGATGGAGACCTAAAGCACTATTTGTACGTCTCTCTGGATACGGGCGTCTGCTAAATGCTGTAAATGTAAATGTACACAGGAAGAGCTTAAATTGTGGTTTCTAGATGGGATAAATGTACAGAAGTTCCAACTTGTTTCCATTATTGGGCCTCGATTCATTTCAGTGTTGTCAGTGAGATCAAATTAAACTTACGCTGCTTGGTCATCTGTGATAAACCTGCCACTTAAAAAATACTATCTGAACCAAGTTTCACTCCCATTGCTCTCAATCACTATAACTTCCCTTCATCCAAAATCCCAAGAGATTTGCAGATTTGCAGTTGCATGACAAAATGTTTCCTAAATAAATGCTGATACACCCAACTCGATTCATCACTTAGGCCATTAATTACCCAGGTTTGACCTTCGAGTGTTGTGCTCCACAGTTTTAGTCATTTCCTTCCTCACAAACTTGCCTCTTTCTCACATTCTTATCTGCCAATAGATGCTCCTCTGTGCAGCAGAGAACAATATTAAATTTGAGAGCCAAAAACCTGAAATCAGTGCAATCATTTCCTTAATAAAAAATTGTCCATTATGCTCAAATCAAGAGTTATAAGAGACTGCAGCCGCTGTATTTCATTTAATGCTTATTAGTCAAAAATTTTCTGTATATAAAATTCTGCAAGTAAAATTTCTGCAAGGAGGAGAAAAAATCCCCAAAGGCAGATTTAACAGACTTCATAACAAAAAACAAATGTTTTATAAAATACTGTTTTAGAAATCAAATCTTTGTATAGCTATGCCAGGACACACTGGCCGTAACATGGTGGAGGCGGGAATCGAACCCCCCACCCTGGAGGTGTGAGTCAAACGTGCTAACCGCTATCCTAGGTTTTAAAAGAAATTGTTCAGATGTAACCCTAATCTTTAACATTTCATAAGTAACTAATGAATTACTGTAACATTTATTTTGTATTTAAATTACATAACGCCATTACAAGTAACTGGACTGGAAGGTTTCAGGTTCAAATCCCTCATCTGCTCAGTTGTAAGTTGCTCTGGATAAAGCTGTCTCCCACATGCTGTGAATGTAATTAATAGAGGGCGCACAGTGGCTTAGTGGTTAGCCCGTTCGCCTCACACCACCAGGGTCCGGGTTCGATTCTCGTCTCAGCCATTTGTGTGTGGAGTTTGCATGTTCTCCCCATGCCTCAGGGGTTTTTTCTCCGTGTTCTCCGGATCCCGGTCCTCCTAGTCCAAAAACATGCACGGTAAGTTGATTGGCACCTTGGAAAATTGTCCCTAGTGTGTGAATGTGTGTGTGAATGTGTGTGTGTTTGGCACCCTGGATGGTTTGGCATTCCATCCAGGGTGTATCCTGCCTTAATGTCCATAGACACCTGAGATAGGCACAGGCTCCCCGTGATCGGATAAAGTGGTAGAAGATGAAAAAATTAATGATGTTACTAAATAAAAGGCTTCTCTTACTTTTGCACATACAACAATTCAGTCTTCCATGTAGTTTGTAACATTTGTAATTGACCAACATAAGTTTAATTTATAAAAAAGCAGGTGATGATAAAATTAGAAAATCAAGGTAGTACAACAGAAATGTCTATACAGATCAAGAGGTTTGCAAATCAAATATCGAGTATTTGAGAAACATCCCTTAAGAATACAATAGAATAAAGAAATACGTTGCCTGTGAGAAATTTTAAGATGCATTAACTTTATTATATTTATTTCATTTTGAACGAAAAGTAATTTCAGAATAGCAGTCAAGCATATAATATGACAAAAAATAGGTCGATAATTTCCACAAACTTGCACACCTATAGTGTCTTTAGACATGCTTCACGAGGAGTCAAGAATGTTATTTTAGGACCAACGAGGAAGTAAACAAATCTATATTAATGTCTGCGGTTTTTGAACGGGAACACTTGGGCGCGATGGTCAGGTGTCCATATACTTTTGGCATTGAGGAGTAATTGGAATGGCCGAGTATCACATGGCTTTAATAAATGTGCTGGACAAGCATGTCTTTTGCTAATATGAACATATAAAAAAAAAAAAGTTATATTACATTAGGACATAATTTATCAGATTACTATGGCATTCTGAAAAAGGTCGTCACTGGAAACAAATCTAATTACTGAATCAATTAGTAACATGAGCTGATATAATAAGTTCATAAGATCAAATAGAGATGCTGAGACTACAAATGACAGGCAAATATATTAAAATGAAAGACAAATGCTGTTAACATTCTAACATCTGAGTATCTGCTCAGAACGACGTTAAAGTTTCAAATGAATAAAGTTGCCTGTAAATATATTTACTCTTAAAAACTGTCATGTTGAAATAAGCAACAAAGTACAGGTTTGCTAATATAGCATTTAATATGGATGCACAAACTAAAATTCTTAACTTCTAAAGTCAACTATTCTGAATGATTTACTTGAGCCGTTGTTTGCTTAAGTGACAATTTTACTATCTAAAGGACTATAATATATTAATTAATGGCCATGAAACATGAGCAAGGGGCACGGTGGCTTAGTGGTTAGCACGTTCGCCTCACACGCCAGGGTCCGGGTTCGATTCCCGTCTCGGCCATGTGTGTGTGGAGTTTGCATGTTCTTCCCGTGCCTCAGGGGGTTTTTCTCCGGGTTCTCCGGTTTCCCCCGTTCCAAAAACATGCACGGTAGGTTGATTGGCACCTTGGAAAATTGTCCCTAGTGTATGAATGTGTGTGTGAATGTGTGTGTGTGCCCTGCGATGGGTTGGCATTCCATCCAGGGTGTATCCTGCCTTAATGCCCATAGACGCCTGAGATAGGCACAGGCTCCCCGTGACCCGAGGGAAGATCGCATATAGCGGTAGAAGATGAATGAATGAATGAATGAATGAATGAAACATGAGCATGAAATGCCTACGTGCTTTGAGAATGTTTTTAAGATGATATAATATAATGGACTCCAGTATGTCTTTATACGTCATTCCATCATTTCCATGTTTAAGTTTTTCCCAATGGTCCAGTGATTCCTCTATGTTTCACTTATTTAAAAATATTGTAGTGGGGCGTTATTTAAGTGCTTTTAAGTACTTTTAAGAAATGTATTTATGGCCTCACCAATAAACTGTTGTCTAAAGAATTCCAATAATGCACTGTTATGTATGGAATAGTACGTAGATAATGTAAATATAAATAAGTTGAACTATTTGTTTGCAGAGAATACATGCAATTTAAAATCAAGCCAACTAAAACACGTTATTAGCAAATTTTTTAAACTACTATTCCATTATTATAAATGCTTTAACAGAAAAATGCTAAATTATCCAACAAACGCCCAAAGAATTACTAAAAATGAACTAAACGCATAATATTTTTAGAATGGATTTATCATACTTCTTACTCATCTTTACTCATCTTTACTTCTTACGTATTTTACTCATCCGAATAAAGCTTTATGTGCATCAGAAGAGAACTGACACCAAGCAGTCCAAGTTTCAAGCTAGATTTGATAACATTAAGAAACAGCGCTTGTCTCGATCCAGATGTTTCCGAGTTTAAGTGAACATATCCTTTATAATTGTTCCAAGAAAACCACAATAACCCTTCTTGCGTAGAGGACATACATCCGGTCAGAGATCGACCCACTCAGTGACCGCTTGTACACCACAGCAACTTGTGACCTGAAGATTTGAAGGTTCTAACTAGATTTAGAAACATTGCGAGATGTTTACAAAGTGCATAAACTCTTGAAAATGACTTGAACGTCAACTGAGATGAAAATCCATTCATGCTCCATAGACTTTTGACTTTTAAGCATGGTAAATATAGTACTGCGCTCGTCACAGATGAAAGTGATTTCTATTGTTTTCTTCCGAAGGTTTTGTACTTTTGTTCGTAATTTGTCAAAGGTTTATTTATTTAAAGATTTATTTTCAATTTTGACCGGTGACATTTTCGTTGGTGACAAAGTGACTTATAAATAGATAGTAATATTACTTTAGTATAGTTTTACTTTTATCATTTTTTTACAGTGTCATTTAAAAAGACAAAAACACACAGGGAGCAAACAAACATTGTCGGGTTCAAGTTCAAGATATTATTCACATGTATTTCACACTTTCCCAAAGCATTTACAAATTCTGGGACCATAAACAAGTCTAGCAGGATTTTTCATGTTTATGAACAAAAGGTTGAAGGTTGGTTATATATTTTTAGTTTCATAAAACTAAGTTTTAAAAAGCATCAGGGAAGCCATTCTTTTTGGAAATAAGCCACAATGCTGTGTGAAAGAAAAATGCAAAAAAAACAAAAAAAAACCCAAGGGTTAACGTGGTGTTTTTCACAATACAAACTGAGGCTCAGCTTCGGTTAGTAAAAGAGAAGTGTCACATACAAACACAAATTAAAAGCTAAATTTAACATAGAAACGTCAGTTAAATATGGTTGTTTTATCACTCATATATATATATATATATATATATATATATATATATATATATATATATATATATATATATATATATATATATGTGTGTTGTGTGTGTATGTGTGTGTATATGTGTGTAGGTGTGTGTGTGTGTGTGTGTGTGTGTGTGTGTGTGTGTGTGTGTGTGTGTGTGTGTGTGTGTGGAACTCCATAATTATTCATACATTTCAAGAGACTGGCTGAAAAAAAAGCTCATTATAACAGGCACTGAAGCTGTTTGTTGATTTGTTAATTGATGTGTTGTGTAGTTATGTTTAAGTGTTTTTGAGATGCCTTTTCCAGGTGTTGGGTGGGGGGGAGTGGACGGGGGGGCTTTTTTGGGTTGATGCTGATGTAATTTCCGGTGAGAAATGGGAGAAGCATGTTTTCTTTTTGATTAGATTGGGAGCGACATAGTGACCTTTTTGACCTTTAATGTGCCATTAAACGTACTGAATACAATTCGCTGGATGTCCCAATGTAAATTGCTAACGAAACACTCATTTAAAAGAAATATCAGTAAAAATGAAACACTGATCTTTATTTTAACAAAAGAAATCCACAACAAATTATATTTTATTTATTTTAATGATACCTAGATACCTGTGCCTGGTTTTATTTTCCTAATAAACTGGGCTGAAACTAGGTTCCTCACTGTGAAGAATAATTGAAATATTAAGGGTTACTTTTTAACGTTATGTTTTTAAATGAAAGTGAATTGTGTTAACCGCCTTCATTAACAAAACTAATTGTGGTGTTGATTGTGTTCGACTGACTTGCCTCGTCTTGTTAAAACATTTCACATAACAAGCTTGTTGTAGAAAGCCTACACCCATAATGTCCAGAACAGAACACTGCAGCTGTACACATCCTTGCTGTTTGTTTATATCCACATAGTGAGGCCTTATGGGAAAGGGGATGAAAAGGTCAATTTTCCTGTCCGGCAACAATATAAAAAATGGAAAGAGACTCAGGAAAGACAGGCACATCCTCTCTCCTGTACTCTCCATGAGGAGCTCTACATGCCTATGAGAAAACAAGTCCTCGAGGAGGTGGGTGACCTCAGAGAAGGACAGGAAAGAAAAGCAAAAACTACGTCAGGACGCATTATTAATTATGGACAATGAGTACTGTGCTTCTAAGAAAAAAAAAGAGAGAAAGATCGGACGTTAGAAAGAAAGACATGTGAAAAGAATAGCAAAAGCATTCAAGTCAGGCAGCGCTACTTTTTGCTTTTGTTTGCTTACTTAGTTTGCTTTTGCGGTACAACGTCTCAATCGAATAAAATCCGTTTGCGAGGTATTTTCAATATTAAAATAATTCTACAAATATTCTTTTTCTTCTATTTCATCTACAGCAGAAATGCACAAACTACAAAGTTGATCCATGGTGACCTTTAATTTGCCTTGCTATATATAAAAGGAGGGAAAAAAAGGGAGGAAATGCAGAGTGAAAAAATCTTTCGGAGAATAAGGACTAGCTTCATGTGTCTAATTAGAGGTCACTGAATAGCTGTATTTGAACTCTTATTGAACTCTATTACAATACATTTGACTGTTTCTTTCTAGTTTCTTTCAAGAAATTTGATAATAAAACGTTAATTCTACATAAATTAGAAACCGTGATTAGATACCTTGTAATGAATTATTTAAAAAAATTTAAATGATTTCTTACTATTATGTAGAGCATTTTGACCAAATGTTCTTAGTGAATAGAATTTGATTAGTTTTTATTTCATTATAATTAAATTTTACTGTATGTGTATATAATATATATATATATATATATATATATATATATATATATATATATATATATATATATATATATATATATATATATATATATTGGGGGCACGGTGGATTAGTGGTTTAACCGCATTCGCCTCACACCTCCACCTCCACCTGTCCCTAGTGTACGAATGTGTGTGTGAATGTGTGTGTGTGTGTGTGTGTGTCCCCTGCGATGGGTTGGCATTCCATCCACGGTGTATCGGCACGGTGTGCCTTAATGCCCATAGATACCTGAGATATGGCACAAGTTCCCCATGACCAGAAGGAAGATCGGATATAGCGGTAGAAGATGAAGGAATGAATGAATGTATATATAGTATATATATATATATATATATATATATATATATATATATATATATATATATATATATATATATATATATATATATATATATATATATAGTATATAGTAGGATGCATTAGGTGTATACATTTGATATGTATTATATGTAAGTGTGTATGTGTATATATATATATATATATATATATATATATACTATATTATATATATATACTATATATATATATATATATATATATATATATATATATATACATGTGACCCTCATTCAAATTAGATTTTTGGCCCCTTGTAGAAAAACAATTGGGCAACTGTTATGTACAGAGAACAGAGAGAACACTGGCCTGGTTAAAAGGACAAGATTAATGTAGATCAACAAAAAAGTGTAAAAAAAAATCTCAGCAATACATTGTTTTATTTCTAAGATATAATCCTTATCTACAGTGTATATACATTTATTACATACACCATAAATGTTCTAGTGTTTTGCCTCTCTGCTTCCATACAGAGTTCATTTGTTGGCTTTCATCACTTCAGTAAGTCACTCTGGCGTCGGCCAAATGTCATGAATGTGAATATAAATCAAATAAATCCTACATAACCCAGTGTATTGTTAAGTATGACGGATTTTATTTACTTGCAGTGAACTGGTCTGTAACATAAAAATATATTTTAAAAAATGATCCAGCTTTGTGAAAGAAAGATAATCGAGGAATATAATAGAAATGACAAAATAATCAAATAAAACCTTATTTATTCCACGTGACAATGTTACTATTCAATTCAATTCAATTCAATTCAACAAGTTTACAACAAGACAGATACTAAGTTAATTAATTGAAATTAATTTGGAATTAAGTTAAACATCGTATTAGAGTTACATGTAACAGCATGAAATATAGTTTTATATAAGATTTCTCAATCTTATCCCATGTGGTTTAATTACATTAGTCAGAAAGCATCCATGTAAAGCTCTAGTTCAGATATCTCTACAACCCTGGCAACAAGTTTATCACTTATTGAAATTGCCAGTACACACAGCATTTACAGCTGAAATAGATCATTAACGGAAAACGATGATATAAAATCTTTCGAGCTGGAATTCTGGAAACAGAGAATCATGAAATGGCGATTAAAACCATATGCAAGTCCAATAAATATAAAACATAGACATGTTGAAAGATACCCAGCGCCTGTGTGCCGAGGCCAGAACACATGGCCCTACACCTGAGTGTTTCAATTATAGTGGACGACCATATTTCATGCAACTGTTTGATAGTGATAAGAGTCATTGCTCATGGGTAATCAAATACAGTGAAATGCAAGAGATCAGAACGTAACCTGGAAATACATTTGTCATTGATTCAGTTCAAGAGAAAGAAATACAGCATATATCTTCAGTATGTGTAAAACTTGTTATTTTGTCTGATAAGCCAGAATTGGTTCAGACTTTGAGCTTAAAGACATGGACATATAGTGTAGTTTTAATACTATATTAGTATCCCAAAGAAGATATATTTATTCTTATCCATTCCTTCTTTAAAACAATAGCTTCGGAAGTAACAGTACCCCATAACCTCTAAAGATATCTGCAGAGAGTTCTTGATCACTGTCCACGCTTACTGTATGGATAAAATAATAATTTGTATATAGAACACATGGGTTGATTTCGCTGTATAATTCAGAAATGATTTAACATTCCATATTGTTCAAATACTGTTGTGGGGGAAAAAAAGTATTCATAGCTATTTTGATGACTGAGTGACCAGGTATCATGTGATGAGAGATCAGAATACAATAGACAGACTGTGCTGCTGGGGAGGAAAAAACTAGGCCATCTTTGGGAAATTTACAGACAGCAATTCAGCAATGTTTTCTAACAATGAATGCATTTCACCTAGTTAATAAAAGACAGCAACGCACATATATATATATATATATATAGAATGTTTGCCTTCACATTTTCCTTGGTTTTGAAGCTGGGGTCAGCCACGATACAGTATCCCTGGAGTGCAGATTGCTTAAGGGCCCAAGAGTGGCAGCTTGGTGATACAGGGCCTCGAACCCCCGAAATTCTGATCATTAGCTTAGTGCCTTATCCACTTAACTACACCCTCCATAATGTACCTGTTCATGCAGGAGAAAAAGACCTTTTTTTTATATGACACAAATTTTTTTCCATTTTTTTCATCTCAAATTATCAATAGGAATATGGACGTTATAGATTTCAATTTGGAAAAAACAATAACAGCTTTAAAAATAAGGTTGGATCTGAAATTCCGCACTTCAATTCATCATTATTACATTCAAGTGTCCGTCAGACAAAAGCGCGCCATCCAAACATCATTACACACAAATAAGTACAAATTACTTTCAAACTAATAGATAAATGATAGGTCACCCCTGCGTCCACAAGTGCTTTTTGTTTGCAGGTGTTCATGTTTTAGGAATTGATTCAATAAAAAGGGGTTGACAAACTTCTAAAGGTCTTAAATATCAACAACAGTTTTTCAATGGAAAGCTGATAGAATAGCCTTTATTTGTCACATATATACTTTACAGCACAGTGAAACTGTTTCTTTGTACTTCACAGCTTGTACTATCGCACCATTCCCAGCTTTACTACTTCGCTTGTTTGGAAGCTGGGGTCAGAGTGCAGGGTGGACCATGATACAGCGCCCCCGGAGCACAGAGGGTTAAGGGCATTGACATCATTCATTCATTCATTCATCTTCTACCGCTTTATCCAATCTTCCCTCGGGTCACAGACGGGGAGTCTGTGACTATCTCAGGTGTCTATGGGCATTAAGGCAGGATACACCCTGAATGGAATGCCAACCCATCGCAAGACATACGCACACTCACATTCACACACTAGGGATAATTTTCCAAGGTGCCAATCAACCTACAGTGCATGTTTTTGGACCGGGGGGAAACCGGAGAACCCGGAGAAAAACCCCTGAGTTAATTATAATAATAGTAATTGAATGATTTAAATCTGTAACTTGTTTGGATGTCCAAATCCAAATTACATGACTGAGTGATTTCATAAGGCAGCATCACAAATGGGTATCCTCTTCAATGCTTGCAATAAATGCATACATGTTTGTACACTGGAAAAGGGGAAAGAAGTCTCACTGTGCGTTTATGAGAATAAATGTATGACCCATGTATTTCATGGCAATATATGCGTCTGACTATCTCATCTTTGTCCCGGGATAACCGATTCCGGCTGTTTGGCCTGACTTTGCTTTCAGACGCTACATAGTGCTAGTGAAAGATAAACTGTGACAAAACATAGCAAGACAGCTCTGTGTCAGAGGTTATAAGAAAGCATGAGGAATGTGCCTCAGGGATCAGTTGAAATGGAATTGAGCTTCGCACTGTTTGAAAGGCTAATAAAATAATATCTAGGGGAATACCTAAATCTAAGGGAGTAATGTATCAGGGAACATCGAAATAGAAGGGAGTAATACCGAAGGGAATATCAAAAATATTAATCCTCGCTCCAATTTGTTCTGTTTTTAAGTAAATGATAAATAATAGTTTTAGAGTTGCTTCTGCATTAGGATAAATTAAAAGAGGATGTTCAGTGTTTGCCGTGTTATATTTTAGTTTCCATGGACGTGAGCCTCATCAAACGGTCACTGCTTAGCATCTGTCAAATGCCATTAGCACGAAAGAGACACTGTGTTTATGTGCAATATATAAATATAAATTATGGCTGTCAGACGATTAAAACATTTCCGCGTGATTTATCCCAATTTAATTGCACATTTGTATGTTGTAAATATCCCTTGATCTAATACTTTTTGCGTTTTCAACATGGCCATGGACACATATGGATGTTATACACAAATGTATGTTTATTATTCGTGAAACTAAACTCTACATAGGGCATAATAAAAAATATGATTTAAATGTCTTATAGTAATCTTGTTTTTTTTATTTTTTTATTTAAATAATCAGGACACCAAAGAGATCTTTTGCTATGTTTCCACACGGACAGTTTTGGTTGACAGATGTGTGCACCGTGTTGGATTTTCTTGCTTGATTTAAGACCAGTAAAACAAATGATTGTTGATTAAAAATATTTTACATTGAACTTTATGTATTAAAAAAAAAAAATGTATATATATATATATATATATATATATATATATATATATATATATATCTGAGTCAAGAAAGAACACTGAAAATAAACGTGTTGCAGTGATTAAAGTTTCACCTCTTATTTATTTATTTATACCTTTAATAAAAATGCATGCTACATTCAAATCAAAATCACATATCAGTTGAAAATCACGAGTAGCCTAAAAGCACTGATTTTACATGAAATTATTCAGATGTAACCCTATTTGTAATCTTCAACATTTTCATAAGTAACTGTAATTTAATTACACTTTTTTACTCATTAACTGTAACGAATTACTGTTATTTTGTGACTAGTTATTCCCTAGCATTTATCACATGTTAATAAAATTAGTGTTGTTAAAATGAACTTCATTTATAGGTCCTCATACAACTAGTTACATGTAACGTTACGTAATTTAATTACAAAAAAAGTAACAGAAATTTGTTACACTTACTGAGAAACATGTAATTAAATTGCAGTTACTTTTGAAAATGTTAAAGATTAACAATCAACAACAATTTGACTCTACAAACATGACATAACCTACTTTTTCCTTTTTATTTTTTCCGAGGGCTTGAAATTTAGTGGAAATTTAGTAAAAAACAAATGCAAGTAATCAAAAAGTAATCAAGTGTAAGCAGTTACTTAACATTTTTGTTGAAAAGTTGAAAAGTTTTCTATTTACTATTTACTACACTTTTGAATATGGGTCAATTTGTAGTCTATTACATTTCCAAAGTAACCTTCCTAACACTGCATATATATATATAAACACAGCTGCTTTGTTGCAAATCCAATAAATGTGTGTGTTCCTTTGAGGATTTATTCAGAGAACAGAGCAAACTTTCCTAAAAGTCACAGGACTTTGTTAGATCCTCCCCCTCCACACAGAAGGGCACATGAGCTTCTGCTGTTACACTGAAAAATAGTTGGCTTTTGTTCTGTAGTGGAAAGCCTTAGTCACACAGCCCTTATCACAGACTTCTAATGATCAGAGGGGCTTCCCGGTGGGTAACGTCCCACTCTTCTTGTTTCTACAGCCTAAGGTGAAACACTGGACGCAGCGTATAAGAATAATGACCACCAATTGCATTTTCTGGAGCGACTGTAGTGGTGCCTCTGGGATATTCTATAATCTTTGACTTGTGTTTATAGTAGGAGACACTGTGAAGTCACATGAGCCTTGCCTCGTGAGATGTTCGAATCCTTCAGTTTCACCAACGCAAGGAACAACCGAAAAAAAAAAAAAAAAGTCCTTTACCTTTAAAAACAAAAAACACATATGTACCAACGGAAAAACACCACCACCTGTGTTTTTTTTTTTGTTTTTTTTCCAATCCACACAGATCATACCTCATATCATGCGCACCAATGGTGTGAGGTGTGCTATTACTTTTATAAGGAATCGCCCCGTGGTATTCCGAACCCGGGGCCAAAAAGCGAGAAATTTTTCCCATAGGAAATTAATGGGGTCATGCCTCACAGCTCAGCCTGTGACCGTCCGACATGCACATATGGCATATCCACTCGTAGGGGATCCGGAGTGGATAGCGATCATATACATTCCGGACCTCACACACGTTCGGAATTTCAGGAAATCTATGACATTCCGGCTGCATCGAGATTGAATGGGGAAATTTGACGCTCCACTGTATGAATGGGGAAACTTTTCAAGTTTCGCTGTTTGGCCGGAGTTCGACCGACATTCCAGTTTGACCTATCCACTCGTCTGGGGCAGCAAGGACATTGGGTAGCAAGGACAACTCCACTGGGAGTTATGGGTAATCGGGGCAAATGTTTTTTTTTGGTTTGTGACGAATTTGTACCATAGAAAATGAATGGAGGATTCCGACACGTGGAAAAACGTGAAACGTGAAAAATATGTGAAACAGCAAAACTCAGCCCGGGAAGGGATGATGTCTTTTGACGGGAGTCGGACGATGGGTAATCATGTGAGTTCATGTGATGTCACTGGCCCCGCCCCCTCCCGAAAAAACAGCCAAAATGGGCATTTCTGGGGTCTAAGCATTCGTCTCTGTGAACAAGCTTGCGTTTCGATGTCAGCGCTAAATATTAAACGGACCATAACAGGCTCCAATGGGTGACGCCTGGAGCCGCGGTTTGCAACAGAAGCATCACTCACATTTTCTTCATTAAATGTCCCATGTCTAGTTTACATTAACATCCTTATGCATTATACTGTTTTAAACACAGTAACTGTATTTATAAACAGATAATCCAATATTCAATGCAAAACTTTTTTTTGCTAAGAGAATGGCATAGAAAAATACACATTGATGAAACTGTTTTAATTAAATCACACAAAAACAAATCCATATTGTTACTGAAAATGCATATTCCAAATACATCAAGGAAATGTTGGTTTTGAGGAGATACTGACAGTGCTGATTATTTATAAAAATGTAATTAAATGCCATTTATTGGGTCTAAATCTGGGTCTTTTTTCTGTACCTGTGAATTTGTATGAAATCATTGGACTGAATTCTTCAAAATACTGTATATAGGCTGAGTTTATACATTATCTAATACTTTGCTACATTAGAAACTCTATATTTCAGTGTCATTTCTCGAATGTGCCAAATCACAACCGTAAACTCAAAAGCTGCAGTCAGGGATTTCTCTCTATTCAAGTTTAATCACACATCCGCTCATTGTGGAAGTCATCAGGGTGTTCCCAACACTGGCGAGATTAATAGTGGGAACCAGGGTATTTTTTTTTCATTTGACAGCTGATCCTGTGCTGATGTGGGCAAGACTGAGGCAGACAATGCATGCAGAAGGTCATAAGGTCAGCTTTGAGATCATGTTTGAACTTAACAGGGATCAACCGACCCCCCCACCCTCAACATTTTTTGCCTCAGGATGTCATCTTCAGCAAGTGACAACCAGTGGATGAATGAAAGTAATGAAATGTAATTAGTGACTTTACTTTTGTAAAGTAATTAAAAAGTTACACTACTTATTACATTTTGAATTGGGTCATTTGCAATCTGACTTGTAATCTGAACTTTTCCAAAGTAACCTTCCCAACACTGGTCCTGCATAAACTGGTATGAACTGGTATATCTGTTGCAGGAAGGCTAAGAATTGTACATCTATTAATATGAACCAATCTTATAGATATAAAACTTGAACTAGCAGACAGGGGACATCCGTGGCCAGTGTTGGGGAGTGAGTAGTTACATGTAACGGCGTTATGTAATTTAATTACAAAATAAAAGTAACAGTAATTCGTTACAGTTACTGAGAAAAAGATAAATAGAGAAATAGAGTGGAATAAATAGAAAATAGAGTAAAAGTACAAATTACAACTCTCAAAGTCCTCCGCCCAACCCCATCCCTCATCCTCAATTCCGAAAATATAGTGTCATAGTATAGTGTCACCTCGGCTAAGCCTATTGGGCAAATCAGGGTCACTTGAATACTCCGGAACATGGTTCTAAACAAATAAAGACCAAGTTTCAAAATGTATTTTGGACTTCTTTTTTTTTAATCTTTGTGTGTTAGCTGGTTTTAAATTGTACAAAACTTTAGGTTTAGGATAAAAAATTTGTACAGGCCACATTCAGAAGCCTAACCTTAGTGTGATGTTGTGAGGCCGGTCTACACTGAAAATGTGTATGAAATACAGCACCTCTGTCTCGCCCAAAGAGTTTTGGGTGCGTCCCGTACACTGTTTCTTATAGAGAACTACAGTTCATAGAAAATTTGCACCACTTTGGAACAAATGAATTATTGCTTTATTTCTCTGCAATCTTAAATGAGAGAAAGTGTTGTCTGAGTTCAGGTAATGATAAGATCCTGTAGAAGGTCAAGGAATGATAAAGTTTCCGCCGCAGGGATCTTCCAGACTGTGGGCCATTTCTTGTTTCCCAGCTGGATATGCGTCATCGCTTCCAAACAACAGAAACACACAAGACAAATCCTGCTGTTAAGTCATGAGTATGCAACAATTTATTTTTTATTTTTTAAGACTTTCAGCCATATTTAAAAAAAAAGAAAACCCGCATTTACTGAAGTGCATTAAGTTCAGTTAAAGTTTACAATGCAAATAAAGAGGAAAATAAAGGATTTGTTACCAATCTAGTATTTTGTAAAAAGGAACATTTGACTACAGTCATTTTCAAATCCTTTCAGGTTTAAATAGATGTTAAATAGATAGATAGATAGATAGATAGATAGATAGATAGATAGATAGATAGATAGATAGATAGATAGATAGATAGATAGATAGATAGATAGATAGATAGATAGATAGATAGATAGATAGATAGATAGATAGATAGATAGATAGATAGATAGATAGATAGATAGAGATGTGGATGGATAGATAGATAGATTATTGTTATTCTGTACCATTGTGATTCTGTATTATTGTGATTCTGTATCATTGTGATTCTGTATTATTGTTATTCTGTATTATTGTGATTCTGTATCATTGTGATTCTGTATTATTGTGATTCTGTATTATTGTGATTCTGTATCATTGTGATTCTGTATTATTGTGATTATGTGTTATTGTGATTCTGTATTATTGTGATTGTGTATTATTGTTATTCTGTATTATTGTTATTCTGTATTATTGTTATTCTGTATTATTGTTATTCTGTATTATTGTTATTCTGTATTATGTATTGTATTATTGTTATTCTGTATTATTGTTATTCTGTATTATTGTTATTCTGTATTATTGTTATTCTGTATTATTGTTATTCTGTATTATTGTTATTCTGTATTATTGTTATTCTGTATTATTGTTATTCATTGTTATTCTGTATTATTGTTATTCTGTATTATTGTGATTCTGTATCATTGTGATTCTGTATTATTGTGATTATTGTTATTGTGATTCTGTATTATTGTGATTGTGTATTATTGTTATTCTGTATTATTGTTATTCTGTATTATTGTGATTATGTATTCTGTATTGTTATTCTGTATTATTGTTATTCTGTATTATTGTGATTCTGTATTATTGTTATTGATTCTGTATTATTGTTATTTGATTCTGTATTATTGTGATTCTGTATTATTGTATTATTATTGTTATTCTGTATTATTGTGATTCTGTATTATTGTTATTCTGTATTATTGTTATTCTGTATTATTGTGATTCTGTATCATTGTGATTCTGTATTATTGTTATTCTGTATTATTGTTATTCTGTATTATTGTTATTCTGTATTATTGTTATTCTGTATTATTGTTATTCTGTATTATTGTTATTCTGTATTATTGTGATTATGTATTATTGTTATTCTGTATTATTGTGATTCTGTATTATTGTGATTCTGTATTATTGTTATTCTGTATCATTGTGATTCTGTATCATTGCCCTCAGATGAACCAACAACAGATATGACTTTTGGCAAATTCAATTTGATAACTGGTAGATTAGTGGTTAAGGCATTGGCCACTGGACTGGAAGATCACTGGTTCAAATCCCACCAGCACCACCAAGCTGCCACTAGTGGTCCCTTAAGCAAGGCTCTTAACCTTCAGCTGCTCAATTGTAAGACGCTCTGGATGAGGGTGAATGCCGTAAATGGAAATTGAAATGGTCATTGAATTTTGACCAAAAGTTCTTTGTTAGTAGTTCTTTATTAGTTTTATGTGTAGTATTATGTGTATCTGCAGCATCAGAGAGACATTTGTGTACTTTTGTGTAGATTATGATTTAAAAAGAGTAAACACAGTTGTTTGACAATAAATGGCTTCAACCAATTCACAAACCATGAGTAAAAGAAAAGGTTTCTGTGTTATCAGAAATGGTAAATTCTTACACGCCAGAGTATGTATGAGCAAACTTATGAGCACACACATGTATGCTCTCCTTCACCACTGGTGTGAATTCCCTTCTTCTTTCCCTCCTTTTCTCAGTTGATTATGAGCTAATTATTGGATTTGAAGCTAAACTTAAAAGTGGTTCCCGGAGAAGCAACAGGAAACCACTGAGTCATTTTAGACCTGCGTTTCATTAGTGAGAAGGATCCATGCAAGCTCCATGAAGCATTTGTGTGTGTGTGTGTGTGTGTGTGTGTGTGTGTGTGTGTGTGTGTGTGTATTACGTGCATTGAGCAATTGCTCAATCTTAGCTTCAAAGAGAAACAGGAAAACAGCTGCAGACGCCAAATAGATTGGAGATAATGAACTCGTTTATATGAAATTACTAAGTATTTTTGTAGCATTTTATTTGTATATAATGAAACTCTGGGATCAGAAATTAGAATTTGGTTGATCAGATCTTTTGGAAAGAATGTTCTTACACTGTACCATTTGCTTTGTCTAGAATAAATGACTGATTTAACTTATAACACGTGTTGGGAAGGTGACTTTGGAAATGCCATAGATTACAGATTATAAATGACCCTATTCAAAATGTAATAACATTTCAATTACTTTATAAAAGTAAAATAATTGCTAACATTTGATCTGTTTGATTGCTTTCAGGGACACGTTCGCCTCACACCGCCAGGGTCCGGGTCCGATTCCTGTCTCCGCCATGTGTGTGTGGAGTTTGCATGTTCTCCCCGTGCCTCAGGGGGTTTTTCTCCGGGTTCTCCGGTTTTCCCCTGGTCCAAAAACATGCAGTAGGTTGTTTGGCACCTTGGGAAAATTGTCTCTAGTGTATGAATGTGTGTATGTGTGAATGTGATGGATTGGCATTCTATACAGGGTGTGTCCTTCCTTGATGCCCCAAGACGCCACAGGCTCCCCCGAGAAAAGATCGGATAAAGCGGTATAAGATGAATGAATGAATTATTGAATGATTGCTTTCATTTGTCCACTAGGTAGAACTTACTGTAATTTACATTCTAAGGGAAAAAAAATTCAAGCCCTTATAAAAGTAGGTTATATTTTTCGAAATTGAGCTTCACTACAATCGAACTTTTGATGGGGGTGGGGTTTCGGGGGGACAGGGTGAAGAGTGGGTGAAATTTTTATCTTTAACATTTTCATATGTAAGGGGGCACGGTGGTTTAGTGGTTAGCACATTCACCTCACACCGCCAAGGTCCGGGTTCGATTCCCATCTTGGCCATGTGTGTGTGGAGTTTGCATGTTCTCCCCGTGCCTCAGGGTTTTTTTTTCTCCGAGTTCTCCGGTTTCCTCCTGGTCCAAAAACATGCACGGTAGGTCACCTTGGAAAATTGTCCCGTTGTGTAGTGAATGAGTGTGTGTGTGTGTGTGTGTGTGTGTGTGTGTTGTGTGTGTGTGTCCTGTGATGGGTTGGCATTCCATCCAGGGTGTATCCTGCCTTATTGCTCATAGACGCCTGAGATAGGCACAGACTCCCCGTGACCCGAGGGAAGATCGGATAAAGCGTAGAATAGAATAGAAGATTTTAGAAGGTAGAAGATGAAATAAATGAATGAATGAATGAATTTTCATATGTAACTGTAGTTTAATTAACAAGTTTAATTACAATAGAATTTCTATTCCATCCAGCGTTTTTTTTCTCAGTAACTGTAACAAACCTTTTCTTTTATTTTGTAATTAAATTACGTAACTAGTTACTCCACACACCTACAAACACACAAACCTACAAACATTCACACACACATCAAACTGAAACAGACACTTTTTTTTTACAATACAATACAATTTTGATTTTAAATCAGATTTATAGAGATCAGTAGGTGGAGATTTCTTACTTTCTGTACATTTTACTGAAGTGTACACAACGCTCAGCTGATTCTCTAAACTCACTTCCATTGAAGTTACTTCAGGTTGAGGACCACCAGGAAAGTGGATCGCAAAAAAAACATCATTGTGATTGCATACAATCACACGCACGCACACACACACACACACACACACACACACACACACACACACACACACACACACACACCACACACACACACACACACACACACACACACACACACAGGGTGTCTTTCAAAAAGTTTTTTTGCTGTTGACGCATGCATGTTTCTTTTGTTTAAATGTAACAAAATAGGTCATTAACCTTGGCATCTAGACAGTTGGTTTCTCCAAACATTCAGCTGGAAGACTTTTCCGCGTCTCTTTTAAAGTGGATTCCAGATCCGAGGGACATCATTCACAACTATGGGCGACTCTTTATACTCAATCCACCCACCTGCATGCTTTTGGATAT
This sequence comes from Kryptopterus vitreolus, assembly GCA_030449085.1. Lineage (NCBI taxonomy): Eukaryota > Metazoa > Chordata > Actinopteri > Siluriformes > Siluridae > Kryptopterus > Kryptopterus vitreolus. The sequence continues at coordinate 4,288,118 of JACRUU010000005.1, read as the reverse complement.
CGAAAGGAAAACGGGAACGAGGAGAACGTGCAAAACTTTGCACAGATAATAACACAAGCTGGGGCTTGAACCTCAGGTCTCAGGTGCGGTACGCTCCCTGCTGTATCTCTGTGCTGTGAACTCAAAAGCGAAATATTTCAGCATTGCGTTCTTTGATTATACAATCCTTCCACAGCACTTACACAGTGTGCTTGTATTCACAGCTTTACATAATGCTTATGTATGAAAAGAACAAGAACAGATCTTGTGCACCCCCCCTCCTAGACAGAACTAGCAACGACTACCTTTGTGCATCCCACTGGGAATACGGCCAATGTGTTCTGCGGATTTATGTTGTTTTACTTAAATGAGAATTGATAAGGTTTATGACCTGAACCCATCCGAAATATCTGATATCTGATTTTGGCACTTGAGCCAAATTCCACAGATCAAAACATCAGTTAAAGAGCAATGGACTGAGACTAAGGCCGCTTATCCCGAGCGAAGGAAATGTAATATCTTTGAAGCAGAGCCTGCTGTAGCATTCCAAGTCACGTCTGGTCCAATTAAAACATCACAGTCAGTGTTGTTTGTGTTTTTTTTTCCAAAAAACAGATGTTCAAATTATATGAGCATGTTTTATACACACACACACACATTGTGATTACGCAACTCTCTTAAAGGGACTGCTACTAATCTCAGTTTGTTATCTGTATAAAAAACAATCCGTTTTCCGCTGCACCGCATCAAAGCGACGATGTACGGGGCCACGTAGCATCAGATCTTGGGCGAGAACATTAACCAGGGCATTGAAAATGGGACGTGGATGGATATTTCAGCATGACAATGATGTCAAAAACACAGCAAAGGAGGGGCACAAGGTGCTGTAGTGGCCAAGACAGTCTCCAATAGAAAATCTGTTGGCCTACATCAGTAACTGTACTGTAACTGTAGCACTGTAACACTGTAAATGTTGGAGCACAAACCTCTATAACTGGCCTGGCCAACCCGTGGCTCCCGAGCCTTATGCAACTCTTTAACTAGTTTCATGTGGCTGTTTAGGAGCTTTCACATAACATGCGTCAATGGGAATGGGATGATGTTCATGTGTACCCATGTGTATGATGTCGCTCTTTGCAGTAACAGAGAAAAAAAGTGGCTTTTAGCCTCCTACTAGTTGGCCACCCCTGCTAGGTATCTAGCTATAAGAAGGTTCTGGGTTGAGAAATGGGGAAATCCCTCCACAAATGTGTGCACGGTGGCCAACTACAAGAAACGTCTGATTTCCAACGAGCGTTTCGCCACCAAGTGCTAAGTCATGTTTGGCGAAGGGTTCAAAAATGCATTTCCCCTCATTAAAATACAAATAACTTTTTTTCAATCTATAAGTCTTTTATTGTGTGTTCAAATAAACCTACCATTCAACTTTTTGTCAGGGGATCAAATTCTGTTTTCATCACTGTATAAAAAAAAAAAAAAAAGGTTTCACCCACTGTTGATTTTATATATATATATATATATATAATATAGATATATATATATATATATATATATATATATAATATGAATTACATTTCATTCATTCTTCATCTTCTACCGCCCGCTTTTATCCGATCTTCACCTCGGGTCACGGGGAGCCTGTGCCTATCTCAGGCGTCTATGGGCATTAAGGCAGGATACACCCTGGATGGAATGCCAACCCATCGCAAGGGCACACACACTCACACATCACACACACATTCATACACTAGGGACAATTTTCCAAGGTGCCAATCAACCTATCATGCATGTTTTTGGACCGGGGGGAGGAAAGGAAACCGGAGAACCCGGAGAAAAAACCCCCTGAGGCACGGGGAGAACATGCAAACTCCACACACACACATGACCGAGACGGGAATCGAACCCGGATCCTGGCGGTGCGAGGCGAACGTGCTAACCACTACGCCACCGTGACCCACTATCTATTCTATACTATATCTATATATATATATATATATATATATATATATATATATATATTTATATATATATATATAGATATCTATATATATATCTATATATATATATATAGATTAGATATAGTATATATATATATCGATATATATATATATATATAATATATAGATTTTATGTTTTAAACCTGATTTTAAAAGTAAAAATAGCTATTTATGGCCAATACTGGCTGTCAATCGAATTATAATATTTAATTGTGATTAATCACACAATTGCTATGTGTTAGCTCGTGATTTAACGTGTATTAATAGCGCATTTTTCAATGTACCATAAATGAATACTTTTCATGTTTCTAATACTGTAACTAACTGTAACAGATGTTATAAATATATACATTTCTCTCAAAATCAATGTGAATCACTGAACTAATATTTATTGGTTAGAAAAGTCATGCTTGGAAATGTAAACATTTAATAATGAAATTCAAAAGTCATAAAAATTAACCTTCAAGACTAACGGAAGCGTTAAGAATTAGTAGAAGTGCGTAAGACATCTATACAGTATTGTGTAAGAGGTTTATTTTGCCACAAATAATAAATAAATAAAAAAATTCCTTTGGACTTGTGTACATGGTGTGTGTTGTTAAAATAAAAGTCAATCACGTAAGTGGTAACATCTTTTTGGACGATCCTGTATAGAATAGCTTTAACTTCAATACACACAAATGCACTCTAACATTCAATTCTAAATCACAACATGAAGACAAAGAGGGACACAGTGGTTTAGTGATTAGAACATTCGCCTCACACCGCCAGGGTCGGGGTTCGATTCCGGTCTCGACCATGTGTGTGTGGAGTTCTCCCCGTGCCTCAGGGTTTTTTTCTCCGGGTTCTCCGGTTTCCTCCCCGGTACAAAAACATGCCTGGTCGGTTGACTGGCACCTTGGAAAATTGTCCCTTGTGTATGAATGTGTGTGTGTGTGTGTGCCCTGTGATGGGTTCGCATTCCATCCAGGGTGTATCCTGCCTTAATGCCCATAGACGCCTGAGACAGGCACAGACTCCCCGTGACCCGAGGGAAGATCGGATAAAGCGGTAGAAGATGAATGAAGGAATGAATATTAAGACAAATTGATCAAATTTGTCATTGGAGGAAAAATAAAAAGAATATTAGGCTTTTAATAAAAAAATGTATTTACAAAGTTGAACATTTATTGTATAAACTGAATAACCTGAAGATTTAGCTTTCTTGTGAATCACTGAACTAATATTTCTTGTTTAGAAAAGTCATGCTTGGAAATGTAAACATTTAATAATGAAATTCAAAAGTCAGAAAAATGGACCTTCAAGACTAACGGATGCGTTATGAATTAGTAAAAGTGCGTAAGACATCTATACAGTATTGTGTAAGAGGTTTATTTTGCCACGAATAATGAATTAAAGAGCGTCTTGTCCCTCGCTGTTCTTGGTGTGGAGAACATTAAAGCGGTCACGTGGCTGTCATGAGAGAAGAGCATGTGGTTGTTGTGACTGAAAGCGCTTTCTATTCACTGCGGTAATCGGCATGACCGTATCCGCTTTACGGTTCTCGTATTCCGGCGTGTGCAAAAGAAGCAACTTCTTGCCGACTAGAAAGCGGCCGAGTGTGTGGATAACAACATTGATTCTGTAAGGATTTGGCCCTCGAGGCGAGTGTCATTCACTGGCTGTGGTCACGGCGGCTCTTCTTCTTCACGGCTGAGCAAAATGTGACCATTGTTACGGAGAGTCGTGGTGTGCTATTCTTTATTTTTGTGCTAGCTCAGTGGGTAAGACTCTCTGTTGCTACACTGCGTTCCATATTACCATGTAGTTTTTCTCTCTTTTTCCTAAATAATCGATAAAAACGATACTTCTCGTCATTTTCAAGTCATTAGTGTATAAGTCGAATTTGGAACGAATCTCCGAATCACAACTTTTTAAAATCGAAATCTTGCAATGCAGTTCTACATTATTACACACAAAAGATTTTATTGTGTGGTAAACGACTGAAAACGGTCATTAGTTGATGAATGATGAATGAATGAATGAAAACAGGTGCAAGTGACTTCCTACTGGTGATATTTTCCTCATCAATCTTCAATTTTGCTCAAAATGATAGCGGTGAGTTTAAAAAGAACAGAGTAATCTACAGGATTGTCCAAAAAGATGTTACCACTCATATGGTACTACGTAATTTTATATATATAAAAAAAAAAAAGACTTCACAGGAGTGCACTAGCTTTATTTGGACTTGTGTACATGGTGTGCGTTATTAAAATAAGTGTCAATCCCATGTAAGTGGTAACATCTTTTTTTAGAGGAAATTTTGAATTAATTTTAACTTGATAAACAACTCTGTGTTGCTTTATGAGTAATAAGTGCAGTAAACCTGTGAGTCAATGAGTCATTTTTTCCGGGATACGAGAACACGTGTATTAGTGAAATCTTGCTTTGGGGGATGTGAGCGGATTTTTGGGATTACTCGCTCGAGGCAGTTACCCGAGAATAGCGCTCGCTCTCTGTCTTTGTTGCCTCAATCGTGATCATTCTTTTTAAGGACAACACCATATCTCGCTTCCGTGACGAGAAAAAGGCAGCGAATAAAAAAACAAAACAAAACAAAAACAAAACCAAAAACGAATGTGAATCAAAAACGGGGAAGTGAAAAAGTTTAGATGACCTTAAGTTTAGATGACAATCTTAATCCCATAATCATAATGGAAGGAGACTCGCCTCTTCCACACCTCATCTACCTCAGATACCAGAGTGCACCTTCACAAGCATTGTGGAGGTCAGGCCTTGACTAAATAAAGATGTTTTGGCAGTATAAGAGGAACCGGCGCACTACTGTCACTAGTGCTGAGTGATCAATTTAATCTCCGATTTTTTTTTTAATACAGTGGGGGGGAAACATATCCGCTGTTTATACCTGTTTGTAGTCGGTGTTTTGGGGTTTGCCGCCGTCATGTTTTATCCATCAGATTTTTGGACGACCCTGTATAGAATAGCTTTTACTTCAATACACACAAATGCACTCTAACATTCAATTCTGCAAAAGAAAATGAATATTAGGCTTTTCAAAAAAATGTATTTACAAACATTTACTGTATAAATTAAAGATATAAAGATTTAACTTTCTTGTGAATCACTGAACTAATATCTAGTTGTAGAACCACAAGTTTTGAGAAGTGCTTCACATCTGTCTTTTTATACACAACAGTCTGCGAATGAATCTGAACATTTGAACGGTGAGTAATTTGTGGTAGTAACTCATTGCAACCATTGTGATCAGAAAAACATGTCGTCATGCTCATAATAAACACGCCTTGTTGTGCATGACCTGCAATAACAAAAGACCACGTCATGTTCCCCTCCTCATTGAAGAACATTGTAGCTCATTGGTTTAAGGTGCCAGGCTACTGATTGGAAGGTCAGGGTTCCACTTTTGGGTTCTTTAGCAAGACCCTTAACCCTGTATAGTCCAGGAGTACGGTATCTTGGCTGAGCTCTGGCTCCAGCTTATAAACAAGCTGGGATATGCGAAGAAAGAATTGTACTGTGCTGTAATGTATATTTAATATGGGAGGTGGTAGCCCAGTGGTTAAGACGTTGGCCTCTGGACCGGACGATCACGGGTTCAAACCCCACCACCACCAAGCTGCCACTAGTGGGCCCTTAAGCAAGGCCCTTAACCCTCAATTGCTCAGTTATAAGTCGCTCTGGATAAGGGCGTCTGACAAATGGTGTAAATGTAAATGTATATGTGACAAATAAAAGCTGTTTGATTCTGAGGGAGTCTGTGCTTATAAATGTTGCTTTTGGCTTGACAGAAAGACCGTAAGTCTATTGAGAATGCGGAGATGCACTTGTGCTTATGGAGATTAAAAGAGGTAATAAAGACCTTCTGCCAGTTCGATTCAATCTCCTCGTCCTCCTTAGATCTCAACATGTGCTTTCAAGTCTTTTTCCATAGAAATATCCGAAAAATACTCAAAAGCAGGTCATGTGGTACCAAAAACCACCTTCCAGTAAGTTTTCCCCAGACCCATTTTACAGAAATCCATATGTCACATGCAAGAGGAAAACAAGAGAAAAACAATGAAGGGGAAAAAAAGGAATACTTTCTTTTGATTTTATTTGCTTTGCTTTTATTTGCGTTGCCATCACCGATACAATAAATAGGGAAATAAACGTAGAGAAATAATCTTTCGTATAGAAAAAGATGAGCGGTGCTTCGTTTTTGCGATGCTTAATGAAAAAGAATCCTGGTCTCTTCATACAACATTTAGAGGACAAAACCATACGGTGGCACCTACAGCACTTTCACTACAGTGAAAACCGAACACAAGTGAACACAAAGAGAGAGAAAAAGAACATGATCCGTATACGATTCCGTTCGCCGTTTCTTTAAGCCAATCCAATTTCGCTCACTATATGGCACTGATCAAATGTTAAGGGATATTTAGATGAATCAATAAACTTTAAATGATTTCTTTTTGCTTATGGCTTAACAATCCACTCATATAAGAAGATTTTCCCCCAGTTCCTCATCGATCCCGAGCAGCCAGGCATTTTAGAGGAAAAGTAGCGACAAAGTTTCTTGTCTAAAAATGGCAAGAGTCTCTAGAAAAACACCCTGGATGCAGTGAAGTCAGCAGATATGGAGGAATTCCCCAGGGTGCCATTTCCCTGGCACGCAGGCCCTCTAGCGGAGCACATGAAGAGAGGAAAACAGTGATCAGACATGTTACTGAGCATACAACCATAAAACCTACCTGTGTATTGGAGAGAAACGTTTTTTTTTTTTAAAACACAATAATTACAATAAAAAAAAAAATAAATTTAAAAAAAAGAGAGAGAAAATATTAAGCTTCTGGTCTTCTTCATAGTTAACCAGGAGGAGCAGGTTCCCTTATGAGTCCTCTCAAGAGAACTCTTCATTCCACTGAATTGCGTATTAAGGATAACCGTAAAAACCATTAAACTAATACACATATCAGCTCTTTACATCTGTAAAGCTGCTTTTTGAGAATAGCCATTGTTAAAAGCATTAAACAAACAACAACAACACAGAAAAATTACATTCAACCAGGAATACCTTCGTTCTATGTTTGTTCGTGGTCGTAAGACATTAATTTAAAAACTCCCTTTTTTTCCTTCTCTTCCTCCCCTGTTTTTTTTTTTGCTACTTATTGTACGGTGTCCTTGAGTTTTGTGAAAGGCGCCTATAAATAAAGGCGCCTTTAAACAAGCCAAGTGCAGTAAAACCTGTGTTTTGCAGATAAAATTTTGAATTAATTTTAACTTGATAAACAACTCTGTGTTGCTTTATGAGTAATAAGTGCAGTAAACCTGTGAGTCAATGAGTCATTTTTCCCGGGATACGAGAACACGTGTATTAGTGAAATCTTGCTCTGGGGATGTGAGCGGATTTTCGGGATTACTCGCTTGAGGCAGTTACCCGAGAATAGCGCTCGCTCTCTGTCTTTGTTGCCTCAATCGTGATCATTCGTTTTAATGACAACACCATATCTCGCTTCCGTGACGAGAAAAAGGCAGCGAATAAAAAAACAAAACAAAACAAAAACAAAACCAAAAACGAATGTGAATCAAAAACGGGGAAGTGAAAAAGTTTAGATGACAATCTTAATCCCATAATCATAATGGAAGGAGACTCGCCTCTTCCACACCTCATCTACCTCAGATACCAGAGTGCACCTTCACAAGCATTGTGGAGGTCAAGCCTTGACTAAATAAAGTTGTTTTGGCAGTATAAGAGGAACCGACGCAATACTGTCACTAGTGCTGAGTGATAAATTTAATCTCCGATTTTTTTTTGGGGGGGGGGGGGGGGGGGGGGGGGGGGGGGGGGACCGGGGTTCTTGGGGGTGAAAATTCATTTTTGAATACAGTGTGGGGGGGGGGGGGGGTTGGGGGGGGGGGGGGGGGGGGGGGGGGCGGTTTTGTATCCGCTGTTTATATTTATATATACCTGTTTGTAGTCGTAGTCGGTGTTTTGGGGTTTGCCGCTGCGCAACACACACACACACACACACTTTTTTTTGTTTTACTCACACACACACACACTTTTTTTTGTTTTATCCAGCAGCGCCACCCACACACACACACACACACACACACACACACACACACACACACACACACACACACACACACACACACAACCTGCTTCAACAACAGCACTGCTTCCTTTAGTTCCTTTTAGCCAGCCAAAACTTTATACAGCGGGGTTTTGGCTTGTTGAACGTCTGAAGTTGCAAACACGAATTCTGTACGACTGATGAAACCTCGTCCCCGAAACATTTGGTATTTTGCAAGTGTAACGTGGGGCGGGAGGCGGGGAACTACGGAAGCTCGGTGTGCCAAACCAAGGTGAAATTGTAAAATAATCGATTTACGTTTTTTTAACAATAGACATAATCCATAAACTCAAATTAATCAATAATGACGATTAATCAAGATCTAGCTGTTTTTACTAATATTAAGATTGGATCGATGTATGACAAAAACAATAACAAAAAACTACTCCGAATGTACTATAGTTTTGATAAATTACAGCAATCAATGAATTATGATCCAAAAAATTAACAGGGCATGGTGAATAAGTATATATTTATATACAACAAACATGAGGTAAATATGTACAGTGGTATGTAAAAGTTTGGGCACCCCTTTAAATTTTCATGATTTTCCTTTATAACTCATTGGTTGTCTGGATAAGAAATTTCAATTAAATATATCATATAGGAGACAAACACAGTGATATTTGAGAAGTGAAATAAAGTTTATATGATTTATGGAAAGTGTACAAGAATTATTTAAGCAAAATTAGCCATGTGCATAAATTTAGGCAACACCAAAGAAAAAAAGAACTCAATATTTTGTGCATCCTCCTTTTGCAAAAATAACAGCCTCTAAACGCTTTCTATAGCTTCCAATTAGAGTCTGGATTCTGGCAGAAGGTATTTTGGACCCTTCTTCTTTACAAAACATGTCCAGTTCAGTCAGGTTTGATGGTTTCCGAGCATGGACAGCCCGCTTTAAATCCCACCACAAATTTTCAATAATATTCAGGTCTGGGGACTGAGATGGCCAATCCAGAACGTTGTACTTGTTCCTCTGCATGAATGCCTTAGTAGATTTTGAGCAGTGTTTAGGGTCGTTGTCTTGTTGAAAGATCCAGCCCCTGCGCAATTTCAACTTTGTCACTGATTCCTGGACATTGTTCTTCAGAATCTGCTGATATTGAGTGGAATCCATGCGACCCTCAACTTTAACAAGATTCCCAGTCCCTGCACTGGCCACACAACCCCACGGCATGATGGAACCGCCACCAAATTTTACTGTAGGTAGCAAGTGTTTTTCTTGGAATGCTGTGCTGTTTTTTCGCCATGCATAACGCCCCTTGTTTTGCCCAAATAACTCTATTTTAGTTTCATCAGTCCACAGCACCTTATTCCAAAATGAAGCTGGCTTGTCCAAATGTGCTTTAGCATACCTCAGGGCGACACTGTTTGTGGCGTGTGCTGAGAAAAGGCTTTTTCCGCATTACTCGTCCATACAGCATCTCCTTGTGTAAAGTGCGCTGAATAGTTGAACGATGCACAGTGACACCGTCTGCAGCAAGATGATGTTGTAGGTCTTTGGAGCTGGTCTGTGGGTTGACTGTGACTGTTCTCACCATCCTGCGCCTCTGCTTATCTGAGATTTTTCTCGGTCTGCCACTTCGGGCCTTAACTAGAACTGTGCCTCTGGTCTTCCAATTCCTCACAATGTTCCTCACAGTTGAAACTGAGAGATTAAATCTCTGAGACAGCTTTCTATATCCTTCCCCTAAACCATGATGTTCAACAATCATTGTTTTCAGATCATCTGAGAGTTGTTTTGAGGCTCCCATTTTGCCACACTTTAGAGAAGATGCAAAGAGGAGAAACACTTACAACTGGCCTCCTTTAAATACTTTCTCATGATTGGATTCACCTGTGTATGGAGGTCAAGGGTCACTGAGGTTACCAAACCAATTTTGAGTTCTAATAATTAGTGCTAAAGGTATTGAAATCAATCAAATGACCTTCAGCTTTTCAGGTTGCCTAAATTTATGCACATGGCTAATTTTGCTTAAATAATTCTTGTACACTTTCCATAAATCATATAAACTTTATTTCACTTCTCAAATATCACTGTGTTTGTCTCCTATATGATATATTTAATTGAAATTTCTTATCCAGACAACCAATGAGTTATAAAGGAAAATCATGAAAATTTAAAGGGGTGCCCAAACTTTTACATACCACTGTATATATCCATTATAAAAAAAGTCCTTTCAACAGAGTTTTATGATAATTGTATCCTAAGTGAACCAGCTGTGATTTATCCGTCGATAGAAGTTTAGGCTGTCTGCGAAATGCTGCAATTTTTAATGAAATGCTGAATATTTTGCTGTATATTTTAAATGAAATGCTGTATATTTTAAATGTGGAATAAAAACACACTGATAAATCTTTTCAATTATTTCATTGTGCAGAAAACAAACGTTTGTGGAGCAGGTTTGCGCAGCACATTACGTACATTTCCGCCAAACTGTAAAACCTTTTATTATAGTGTGACAGCAAAAAAGAAAAGGACATAAGTGGAAGCCCTGTGTTTACCAGAGGTGCATTTTTTCATGCCATAGATATTAAAAAAAGAAGTAAAAAAATACGCTATTTTGTGGTATGATGAAAACATTCGATGGAGACGTGATTTTATAACACATACGTTCCTGATGAGAGAGGAAGAAGCGAAGCCTGGATTTGGATGATCTTACCTAAGGAGAGGGTTTCGTTGTCTAACGCATGCGCATGTGCAAGCTGTGCTTGGGGCCGTCCACCCTTTCCAGCTTCTCAAAATGTTTCCTGGCATTGCGGATGTTGATGAGGGTAGCGGCAGAGGCTGCAAGCAAAGGGAGAACGGTGAACAGAAAACCACACAACAGACACTGGCAACATTGTAACACTGTCCATAATACATAGTAAAACTACACAACAACATACACAAAGTGTTTAACCTCCTTCCATCAAGGAGGAGATGCAGGAACCAGAACCAGCAGCATCAGGTCCAGCTTTTTCCAAATCCACCATCACCTTACTGAACTCTACACTAAACCGTTATAATGCTGCATATATCTCTTGTATGGTTGTACTTACAATGTACTTTTATGTACTTCTTTACACTGTCACAGACCGCACCAAAAAAATTACACACGGTACTTCCTGTGTCTGTATACATATTTCATATACTACTATATCTGTGTGTGTGTGTGTGTGTGTGTATCTATATATATATTATATATATAATATATATATATATATATATATATATATATATATACAGTCCCTGACAAAAGTCTTGTCGCTTATCTATTTTGTAGAAACACCTGCTATTAACCTTGCTATTATTGACTTTTAATTAATCAATTGGTGTTAGAAATAGCTCGTATGAACAGCTAAAACCCTCCCAAATGATGTTTAATGCACTGAAATAAATTAGTTTCACTGAAAAAAGATTTATCATTTAATCAAAACAGAAAGGTCAAATTTTGGCAAGACAAAAGTTTTGTCGCCTATAACAGAAATTGAACAAATTTACTGCAAATACAAAAATATGTTCAGTAAATTAAGTAGTGGTGCTGTGAGATCCAAATTTAATATCTTGTATGACTTCCATGAGCTTGAAGGACTGCATCCATGCGGTTTGGCAAGGATTCATACAACTTATTGATGAAGTCATCAAGGAATAGCAAAGAAAGCAGTCTTGCAAGCCTCCCAGAGTTCATCAATATTTTTTGGTTTAGTCTTCCATGCTTCCTCTTTCATCCTACCCCACATATGCTCAATGATGTTCACGTCTGGTGACTGGGCTGGCCAATCCTGGAGCATCTTGATCTTCTTCGCCCTGAGGAACTTTGATGTGGAGATGGAAGTATGCGATGGAGCACCATCCTGCTGCAGAATTTGGCCTCTTTTATGGTTGGGAATATAAGAGGTAGCTAAGATTTCTTGGTATTTTAGACTATTGATGTTGCCTTCCACCCTGCAGATCTCTCGTACACCCCCATACTGGATGTAACCCCAGACCATGATTTTTCCGCCACCAAACTTCACTGTTTTCTGGGTGAATCTCGGATCCATGCGGGCTCCAGTAGGTCTCCTGCAATATTTGCGGCGACTGTGGTGTAATTCAACAGAAGATTCATCTGAAAAATCCACCTTCTGCCACTTTTCCAGCGTCCATCCTTTTAGCAGGCTGTGGGCCTTGGCAAATGCCACACGGTTTTTCAATCGTCTTTTGTTTAGTGCTGGCTTCTGGGCACTGATTCGACCATGGAGGCCATTTCGAGATAGAATCCGACAAACTGTTCTGGTTGACACGGGGACTTCAGGTGACCAGGTCTCGTGGAGCTCTGCTGCAGTGGAAAATGGGCTGGCCTTGGATTTTCGAGCCAACAAACGGTCCTCTCGAGCAGTTGTCTTGCGGGGTCTGCCTGACCTGGGCTTGTCAAAAACGTCTCCAGTCTCTTCAAATCTTTTTTTTATCCTCTGTACTTGACGCTGAGACACATTGAAGGTGTCTGCCACATCAGCAGTGGATCTGGTCTTCAGCCTCTTGATAATCAACACTTTAGTCTCAGGGTGAATCTTAGGCATGTTTGCAGAGGTCTAGTTGCAGTTGAGGTGAAGGTCTAGTGTACTGGGGTTCTTTTTATACACACCTGAGACCTAATTGATCCATTATTAGTCACAGGTGAAGCTCATATGACAAGGCGACAACACTTATGTCTTTGCAAAAATGGACTCAATGGGCTTTACCAAGCTGTGAATATTAGAATACTTTTTGACAGTTTCGTTTTGCACTGAAACATTATTACAAAAGCTGTTGGGATTAAAATGAGCCATTTCTTGTAAAAAAAATCTTGATTAGAAATATATTTCAGCGGCACTTCAGGTCAATTTGTACACAAGCGACAAGACTTTTGTCAGGGACTGTATGTATATATATATATATATATATATATATATATATATATATATATATATATAGATATATATATATATATATATATATATATATATATATATATATATATATACACACACACACACCATATATACATACATACATACATACACACACACACACAGACACCCCCCATGCACTTCACAACACTGTTCTTTTCTTACTGCCGGTGGTGTTCTTTCTACAGTTTGCACACTCCTCACTTATTATCTAATTGCATATTTACATTGTACATATACTTATGACAATTTGCATGTCTGGTAGATGCTATAACTAAATTACATTGCTGTGGATCTGTACTAAGAAATGCCAATAAGGTTCCTTGTGATCCGAGTATTAATGCAAGGTGAAGAGAGGTGTGTGCTGGAAATTTTAAATCAGTGTCGCATAAATATTAAATCCTCCATTAATAAACAAACCACATCTACAAAGACAAAGAAGCAGACACAAACATGCTTAGAGAGAGACAAACACACAGATACACTCATATATCCCTCCACACACAAACACAGACACACTAATAGGGGAGAGCCTGCTTGAAGACTATATATAACCACATTAGTATAACCACATTAGTATATAACCACATTTTCACGTACGTATGGAAGGGTCGGACATGATCACCATGACGTAGGTGTTTGAGGTGAACACGTCAATGAAAGCAGCGAAGTTGGAGTTGCGCACTTCCATGCTCTGGAAGGAAGCAGCTAATTTACTGTGGGGGTGACACACAAAAACGTAATGAGTTTGGCGTCGAGCCCATTACAGAGCTGTAGCGGGGGGGGGGGGGGAGAAAGACCTGAAACGGTCACCTGCAGCTCAGTTTAAACTGTTTAATGATGTTGCTGATCTTCTCGAAGCGATGTGCGTCTCGCTGCTCCTTACACTGATAGTGAGAGATCACCTGAGAAGGAAGGACAATAACGAGCAGAAATGAGAAAACATTCGCCAAATCTATTTACCCGCATTATAACTAAGGAAAGGCGACTGCAGTACAAGTATAGTAAAACATTGAGAGGATTTCATGTCAGGATTACCAGAAAGGTGGCTCTTTCAAAAAGCAGGACCTCGTCTGCCTCGATGATCTGGGCAAAGTTGCGCAAATTGGATTCGAGCTGCTGCACATTTGGGATTAGCTGATAGACAATGCTGGACCATGCCTACACACACACACACACACACACACACACATCACAAAGGATTAATTTTACAGTCTCACAGATATGAACAGAGAGTAATGAGGCAAAAAACCCTCACCACAGAATATACAGGAAACCAGCTTTATTACTAGGTATTGCTTTTTTGAGTCTTCGAACATGAAATCATTTGACAGATCTGAGGGATATATTATTAGAAGGGCTGTCAATAGATTCAATTGATATTTAATCGTGATTAATCTCACGTTTTTAATGAATGCTTTTCATAATTCTAATTCTGTAACAAATATTCATGCGTTTTATTTATTTATTTATTTATATACATTTTATATAAAATGATTGATTCTTTACATTTATTTTACTCTGGACATTATTCTTTTAATATTAATTTCTATGTAATTTTCTTCGGTGGTAGTTTTATAGTACGTTTCTCCTTTAAGAATTCTGAATTTTACAAACTGGTGATACGTTTAGCTTACATACGCCAACATATTCTTTATTCATTTGTTCTTTTTTTTCCCCTTGTTTGTCTTGGTTTCGTCCCTTCGGCAACACAACGCAGAGTGGAGGAGCGGATCGGCAAATAATAATGCCCGCTGCGTTAATGGCGTGTTAATTAAATTTGCAAAAGTTACGCCAATGCGCTATTAACGGACTTTGACAGCTAATTTTTTTACAGTGGAAAAGATTTTTGTCTTAAACATTTTCTAACCGAGCTAAACGATCATTTTAATTATGTGGTGAATACAGTATGATCGTTATAACAATGGGAAGAGATTTATGACGATTAGAGGAAGAAAACAAACGGCACAAAGAAATCAACACCATTGTTAGTACAGATACGACGTACACACCTATTCTATAAACTGTATATTATCAACACTTTAAACAAATGTCATCTTTCTTTTATAAACATTATCTCTATGTATGATTTAGGGCGGCATTCTCCATCTCGAACGATCGGTATATTAAATAATTAAACAAAATTAAATATTTAATTAATCTGTTCATTTAGTTTTGCACATCTGACATTAATGGTAACTTTATCTTGGTCTTGGATAGCAGGTGTCCATGGTATATAAGCACTCTGCTTTTCAATGTACTATAAATTAATACTCTTCATAATTGTAACCGATGTTATATTTATATAAAAATTATATTTTATATAAACAACACCTTTAACTGATCTCAGCCGGCAGGTGTCCGTGGTATATGAGCACTCTGCTTTGCGTCAGAAGGTCATTCAGCGTCATTCATTAATACCGCATGACACAAACCTAGCCAAGGATTATACATTATGCATTGCTCATACGCAATTAATCTGTTGCTGAAAATGCGACTTCAGCTTAAACAGACGTTAGCCGAGGCACCACTTTAAGTACTAAAAGATACCAATGTATATACTTTAAAGACATTTTTATTATTCCAAGGTATAGAATCATAGTCATTCAAATTGCGTTTTGCAAACTGCCAGGTGCATCTATCGCCTCGTTTCCATTACAAATTTGCGCAAAACAATTGCAATATTGCGAAATGACGAATTATACAAGCATTAAGTAATGGCGAGGCGATCCCTCTAAACTTGGGAGCGGCCACGTATGCGCTGTTCTGGGAGGCAATAATGCGCGATTTCACGGAGGACCTGTGGATTCAGAATTATAGGATACACTAGTTTTGAGCTGTGCATTGCAATACAACCTCTTATAGCACGTACAGAATCACACCAAAGGCAAGGCAAGGTAGATCATGTGACCGGGAAATACTAAAAAAAACGTTTCCATTACAGCTTTGTGAATCTTTCCTTTTTCACATCGTCTGCAAATTTAACACGATTCCATTCGCTATTTAAATTATGCATTTTGAAGTGAAATGGAAACGAGCTTCATATTAAAAAAATGTCAGTTTTCTCTTTTTGATTAAAATTCCACGTAAAGCACTTAGATGGCACGAGTTAATCGTGTGTAAAAATTAAATGATTAACATCCTGGGCTGTACATAAAAATCACACAGCTTTACCTTATAAAGTGTCTCGTCCCAAATGGAGGTCCTGAAGCAGGTACATAACAGCGGGCGTGAAAGTCTCTTCAGGTCTTCCTCGCGTTCTTTAAAGATCTGCATTAACACATGAGGAGTGATGACGGCTCGGGCAGGGTAACATGCTGGAACCATATTTATTCACAATTCACATTCCAATTTTCCATTGCAATACTGATTTTTTTTTTGTTAATAGTAATTTTTCTTTCATTAGCAAATTATTTGTACGCGGTTTATATAGACTCGTTTTCATTTTTAATTTTTTTTTAAGTTTTTCTAGGGCTGTCAATGGATTCATATATTTAATCGCGATTAATCGCACAACTGACATGTGCTAACTTATCAAATCCAATCCAAATTTTATGTCACATACACACACAGTACGACATGCAGTGAAATGCTTCTTACGACCATCCAAAATGTAAAAGAGAATAAAAAAATAAATAAAGAGAAATAAAGAGAAAAAATAAATAGTGCATATTTATATAAATTAATTGAAAAAAATGTATTTTTAAAATATATAAAAATAAAATAAGAGTAAAAAAAAATGTGTAAAGTGTGTAGTGTAAGCGAAAAGTGTTGTTAATGGCACATTTTTCCGTTCCCGGTGAACCATAAAGGAATACTTTTCCTGGTTTTAATGCTCTAATTGTGACAGATGTTAGAAATATATACATTTCCTTTAATAAAATTAATTATTTTATATTTGTTTCAATCTGGAAATTATTCTTTTAATATTAATTTCTTGCTAATTAATTCATTAATTCCTTATTCATTTCGATGTCAATTTTTTTGTGGTTGTTTTAATTGTCAAATATGGTACGTAGCTCCTTTAAGAATTATGTTCCCGTTTTGGTTGCTTTCCATATAAACTGGTGATATGTTTAGATTATAGTGTAATATAGTGAGTAGCTGTTGTGAATGTGAAACTAGTAGCCGTAATTTGGGGAAATTTAGGAATTTATGTATTTGTGGTAATAAAACACACGTGTCACACTTCTGACTAAATGTCAATTGCGGAGGAAAGTGCGTTCGATCACCAACACAACGCAGCGTAAAGGAACAGATCGCTCACATTGTAAAATAATAAAAGTGAATTAAAAAAGTTGAGTTAAAAAGTGAATTTATTATCTTTGCATAACTTTGGCAGCCCTGATTTTCTTCTTCTGCTCATCATTATTCACAATTTATATGGCCTATTTTCTTACCAAGTCTCGCTGGTCTTCCTGAACCAGGTCCATTTTGTGCACTAAGCAGAAGACTTTAGCATCGGGGGAATTCTGAAGGATGGCTTCCAAACACGACTGGTAGTAATGCATGTCCTTCTCCAACTCTCGGCTCTCCACGTCGAACACGTAGATCAGCACCTCCACGTTTCGGAAAATGTTATCCCTCTGACTAGTGAAGTAGTTCTCCATGAAGGTGTCCTGCCTAAAGGGACGAGCAAATAAGAGGAAACTGTTCAGCTGCATACTTTTTATAACCTTTAATACATTTCAGTCTGGCCAGGGCCGAATACTGTCCTATTTATTGACATTTACATTTACAGCATTTGGCAGACGCCCTTAATTGAGGGTTAAGGGCCTTGCTCAAGGGCCGACACGTGGCAGCTTTTTGGTGGTGGGGTTTGAACCCATGATCTGCCGGTCCAGAGTCCAACACCTTAACCACTGGGCTACACACCATCCCCAATTTATAACATTATTATTTGAATCAACAATGTGACAATGGCACAATGTGTAAAAACAACCCGGGTGGACAAATCACTATGCAATTATTCAATTTAAACGCATTTCATGCCTCCAAAGAACACAGATAAAGTCAAAATAATCGCCGGTGAATAAAAGATACATATTTCACGAGTTGTATGTAATAAATACTTCATTTACAAATCCGGCAACCAAATACAAATACGACCAGATTGTCATGAAGTCATGACTTCATCTTGGAAAGCTGAAGTAGCGTAGGTAGGCATGGGCTGGACACTCACCCTCCACAGTCCCACAAGTTTAATACCAGATTGCCGAGAAAACGCACATGGGAGTGCTCCACGTCAACTGCATAAAAACAAACAAACAAACAAACAAACAAAAAAAACAAACAACCAGGATGCCCATTAGTTGGTAACTCATTCAAAATTACATTGATACAAATGTCCTGAAACTGGAACTTCAGAAGTGAAAACTGCCTACATTGTGAGAAATGTTATGAAATTATATTTATTTAGTTTTTTTCATTTATAGTACCGCATAAACTCTTAGTTTTTAATTGAAATTTTAAGGTTAAGTACTGTGATAATCCTGAAACGGTACACGGGTACAATAACGTACATTTCAGCGTTAAGAACTTTTGCAGAAATTGAAGTAAATAAAGCCTTGAATGTTTATGCTAACAAATCGAACAGACGGTCTTTCCGTGATTATTTACAGTGCCGCGTTGGAAGCGACCGCATTAAGAGACATTTGGACGTAACAGTACTGCAGGAAATAGTGTATTAATCTAAGAGAGGTGAGAACACGGCAATTACAGAAACGCACACCATAATAACCCTTAGAAATGTAGATCTTTCTTTTAGAGACGTTGCAAAGAAAGGCAAGGCGGCAGCAAAAACAGCATCCTTGAGCTGTCATGTCATGCAGGGTTCAAACAACTGTTTTCTGTTGTAGAAAGAATGAAGCTTTTTTTCCCTCTATTATATTTGCAAAAGTTGAAATATTGTTTGACAAAATGATTTTAATCCAGGATTCATTTTTATGTTGCATTGTTTATTCTTTCTTTCTTTTTTTGAAATGGCACACATATGTACATATGACAGGATATGTACATATATATGATATGTACATTATATATATATATATATATATATATATATATATATATATATATATATATATATATATATATATATATTATATATCATTCTTCTTGCAAGTGTCTGTACATCGGTCAGTCTGTTTGTCTGGTATCACAGTACCTGTTTCTGTTCTATAAAAGCACAGTATCGTATGTGTGTGGGGGGGGTTTGGTATGTTGCTGTAACAGAGGTTCGAAAAGGTACTTACAGCCTGCTACTTAAAATTCGAACACGAGCGATTAGACACTAAGTATGCTGGAGCTTAAAATGCAAATTTGTACTTTTTCATAACTGAATAATACTTATAAAGTTCTTGGGATTGAGATACAGAGAAACATTCACACAAATCTAAAGAAATATAAAAGAACTCTATATAAGTGTTCCGGCACATGCAAAATGATTTTATAAAAACATACGTGAACTAAAAATAATAAGTAAAATAATCTGCTATTCATTCAGATGAAATGAAATCGAAAGCTTTCATTAAAAATTGTGACACTGATACATGGGATTATGAGGTTTAAAAAAAACAAGCTGGAAAAGGAATCGTGTTAAAACGTCTTACTCGTGGCTCCCAGGCGGCGCGTGTCCCTGGCAATGTAGTTAGCGAAGATGATTGATCTCATGCTGGTCTTTCCTGAGCCGCTCTTTCCCATCAACAACACCTAGACGACGACGACAACAACAACTTGGAGGCTTATGTCTAATGCTTTAGATTTGAATGAATGTGTGATAAATAAAAGTAACTTATATTACTGTTCCTGCTTACAAATCTCATTGTTTTTTTTGGTGTTAAAAACCTTGTTTTGTTAAATCACCTTTTTCTTCATGGCTGTACTCGACATCTCCGCTGTCGCTGACGGAGCCTGCTGTAAACAATTCCAAGCCGAGAAAACGCTGCCACACCCGGGTGATCTCCTGCAGTCTTCGACACTACGGCACAAGACAAGAATAGTTAAGATGGTGATAGCTAATGAAACTGTTGTTCCTGGAATCAAGTGTGATTTAAAAACAAAAATAGGTACATTAATCTATTCCAAAAATTGCATTTTGTGTCCTTTTTCTAAAAAAAAAAAAAAAAAAAAAAAAACAAACGCACATTTTTGCCTTTTTCGTTCAAATAAAGCTAGATATAAATTAAAATTGATACAAAAATGGCAACAAGAAAATAGAAATCATGTTTTGATAACACTATATTCTGAATGTAACACTTTCCTTACACTTATTGAATTTCAAAAAGATGCATTCATGTGTGCTTTGAGACGAGATGTATTTCTTCGTCTGCCTCAATCAAATCCCGCATAGTTTTCAGCTCTGCGATTTCCTCATGAAATTTGTACCTTAAGTTTGTAATCAAATCATTCATTAATTCATCTTCTACCGCTATATCCGATCTTCTCGGGTCACGGGGAGCCTGTGCCTATCTCAGGCGTCTATGGGCATTAAGGCAGGATACACCCTGGATGGAATGCCAACCCATCACAGGACACACACACACTCACATTCACACACATATTCATACACTAGGGACAATTTTCCAAGGTGCCAATCAACCTACCGTGCATGTTTTTGGACCGGGGGGAAACCGGAGAACCCGGAGAAAAACCCCCTGAGGCACGGGGAGAACATGCAAACTCCACACACACATGGCCGAGACGGGAATCAAACCCGGATCCTGGCGGTGTGAGGCGAACGTGCTAACCACTAAGCCACCGTGCCCCTGTAATCAAATCATACCAGAGTTAATTTATTCTTACATGGAGGCTACTTGTGTGTCGCTCTGGATAAGGGCGTCTGCTAAATGCTGTAAATGTAAATCGTAAGCTACTGAAACCAAGCGGCTTTCTCCGTCCTTCGGAGTTTCTTAAGAAAATCCCGACAGCCCAGGATCTTTTGGTCTCATGAAGAGTTTTAGCTTTAGCATTTCACCTCAGAAAGATCAGGAAAGAAGTATTACATGGACTTGAAGGGAAAGATTGAAAACTCTTTGTGACTGGTTTAAATCTGAAGTTCAGTGGTGAAAAGAGCCACTAAGACAGGCATGTCCAAGTTTTCAAATTTCCCCCGGCCCACAGCCTCCAAAAAACGAGAAAGAAAAAACAACTGCTTTTTTATGTTTCACCACAAGATGGCAGTAGACCTTAAAGTCAGCAAAGAAGGAGGAAAAGCTATAAAACGCCAGGAAATAAAGCTATAAAACTCGACCGGATTATTCACCAAGTTTTCTGTACTAAACATCTGAAATATGATTATGTTATGAAACACAGTGATAAAGTTTATTCACTATATTCGCTCCAAAGCATTGCGCCATCGCTAGTTTCAAAAGTTTCTGTAATGATGAAAACCACCGTTTTGAATGTGCACTTCTCAATCCGTGTATCATTTGTTCTCTCGTTTTTTATTTGACAAATTAAATAATACAAACAAATTCGCTCCGGCTGCCCGTTTTTCCACGACGGATTTTTGATCCGAGTCTACAATAGAAATAAAACGAAGACCACTGCCTTTTGATAGCCGATTCAAAAATCAAATAACATTTTTTTTGATGAAAAACAAAAGAACGGGTGATGCATACATGACTGATAAGGCCTTCTGAATAAGATCAATGTTAGTGTTATTTTACTGGTTTGCATTTAGAGGTTTAAAGGGACAATTTAATAGTGAACAATTTATGTTTCAAATTTATCTACATATGTTCAATCTTCCTGAAATCTTTTTTTCCAACACTTTTTCTTTTTTTTTAAATATGGTCTTCAAATATGAACGGTAACGTAATTAGGTAATTTGGATTTATTTGTGTTTTGTGTGAAGAAATAAAAAGTATGGTATTTGCAAATAAAAAAAAAAAGGATTCAGTGTTAATACTTCAAAGAATGTCCCCACATACTTTCACCTCACCAAATCTGGCCCTCCTTGCCAAAAGTTTGTGCACCCCTACACTAAGATATCCTACTTTGTGTTCTTTCTCAACACAGTAAACACGGTCTGCCAGTCCTGCGTTTGGTAATGCGCCTGATTACAGACCGAGGAAGAATTGTATCTGGGATGTTGTAGCTCATATGTAGCATTAGTCCAAAAGGTCATGGCTTTAAACTCCACCGTCGCCAAAAACTGACACTTCTGCACTCCTGAGCAAAGACCGTCAAGTTTCACCTGCTCAGTGTATAAAGGAGATAACTGTAAGACACGTCGGATAAGTGTGTCAGCCAAATGCCATTCATTATGAACTCGGTGATAACCTCCCAGCCAAACTCATCCCACTTCAAAGCATCCAGGAATCTAATGATACTATTGTAATACTCTTTTTTTCAATATTAATCTTTTGTATTCATGCAAATAAAAAAAGATATAAATCCACCAGCTTACACAAAATCAACATTTCAGAGATACACCAGCTATTTTCTGCAATATTAAAATACGGAAATAACATTTATAACCTAGAAAGAGGGAGCAAAATGTAGGAAATGTCATTAAATATGTATTAAATATGTTTAATACATATTTAATAATATGTATATGCATTATAATAATAATACATATTTAATAATATTTAATGAATAATATTAATTAAATATGTCATCTTAGATTAGAGAACATGCAAACTCCATGGTTGAGACCGGAATCGCACCCGGATCCTGGAGGTGTGAGGCGAACATGCTAACCACAAAGCCACCGTGACCCGCATTTACAACATATACTCTACATATACTATCAATGCACAACTTATTGCTTTTGGCTTCCTGACATTTGATCATGTGATTCACACTGACTTTTCTTTGTGAATTTCGCCATTTTATCATCCAGAGGCACTGTGTACGTTCTTAAGAGTGGACTATGGGAACCTTTATTGTTCTGCGAAGCAGCACAACCAGGTTGTTTCTGTTACTCGAATGGAATTTTACGCTGATAAGTAACGCCATACTAGAATCTGAATCGATCTATAGATGGAAAAAAATATTACCAATACATCGTACAATAAAACTAAACATCATGTCTAACACAGAGATGCCAATGTCCAAGGCCCACAGTGTCACTTGTGTCATATATATAAGAAGAGAGGGAAAAAAAAGCCAATTATATACATTTATCTCCATTTATAATTGATTGTTAAACTGCAGGGGGAAAAAAAGAAAATTAAATGGAAAATATACAAAAGTAGACTGTATAAATAAAATTGAATCAGACCAATTTGGAAGACTTAAAAAATTAAAAAATAAGGGGTTGCCTGATGCATGTGGCTGTACATCTAATATACTGTACATTAAAACCTAGCGTTTGGAAATGAGATTGTTCCTGTGTTTATATTGTACTATTTATGTTTCGTTCAACTAGACAACGTTTGAAAGTCGTTAGTTACACAGACTACAGAGCATTGATTTCTATTTATTTATTTCTAAATATTAGTTAAGAAAACTTTACTAATCCCAAATAGATTTTTTTTATTTAATTTTCAGAAATGCCAGCTTGTCAGGAGGCTGGAGTCAGAGATCAGGGGTCAAAGCACAGAGTCAGTCATGGCACAGAGACCCTGGAGCAGATAGGGCTTAAATGTCTTGCTCAAGGGCCCAAAGGTGGTGGGACTCAATATCCTCCTTATGATTTTAATGATCAATAAGTCAGAGCCTTAACTACCATGAAACATTTCCTTTCAGATAATGGCTTTTAATCATGTTTGATTTTTGGGACTTGAGAAGGAAAGGTTTGGGCAAAAGTAAACAATGTTTAATTTATATGTAACAGTATAAATAATGCTCGTTATGGGAAGCATTCCAGTTGAGAAACAGAAACTCGAGTCACGTGACCCCCCCAGAATCCCAAAAAACCAAAAAAAAAAAACAAAAAAAAAAGGCCCCCAAGACCCCCCCCCCCCCCCAAAAAAAACGTCTGTCAAACATGAGAAACTCGAGTCCGTGACCCCCCCCCCCCCCCCTATCACAAAGTTAGTCTGTCGTGTGACAAAAAAACTCCTGAGTGTAATGAGACAGCTCCTTCTCCAAACACACACACACACACACACACACACACACACACACACACACACACACACACACACCTGTAATGTTAAATACTGTATTCTGTATCCGATCTTGGATTCGAAGCTGTTTCTAAAAATAAACGGAACCACACGAAAAGTGCTAGGATATAAAACTATATGAAGTACATAAATCTAACATTGTTAATAAAATGTAGTATTAAATTTAAAAGAAAATAAAAATACACTCCAGTCAAACGTGGACTTCATGATCATATGGATTAAGAATAAAAGCTGTGCCAATGCAGCGGTTAGCACTGCGAGCTACAACGGCAATAGAATATATCTAGCTTAGCTTACTCACTACGAACAGCCCAAAATTAATGGGCTAACATGTAAATAATGTTTTGTTTACATGTTAGATATGTAAATATAGACAATATATTAAAAAAAAAAAAAAAACACACATCCCTTTGGCGTACACTACTATCAAAGTGCACTATATAAGGCCTAGGGAGCATGCTAATGATTAGCGCTAACAAGCTGCACATGAAGACGGGACACGGAAGAAATAAACTCCGATTACCTGTCCCTCCCGTTGCCGATTCCTCCTTTCTATTAAATACAATCCATTGACTGTTAACTTGCTAAAATCTTAAAGCCATTAAAATTCCAGTTCCATGATTTATTTCGGCTGTAAAACACTTTCTCCAACAGTGGCTTCGGGGGGGAAAAGCCCAGCATGTGACCGATTGTAAACACGGGGTGTGTTCAAGACACCTACGAGTGCGCAGAGAAAACGCAGAAATAATGTTCTGCGCAGAATTAGCATCATTATTGAATACTCCAAGGAAGCAAATGTCAATTGTGGCACTGGTGTAACGAAAACAAAGACACACTTTAAGTATTTAACTCTTTCACATTTGCGCAAGACTCGTTAAAGGGCTCAGAATTTGAGCACACTCTTAAATTCATTACAACCATCAATTTTTTTTTTTTGACAAACTCTTATTCGGGCCCAAGCACTAGTGTGTGCATCCATTTACATTGTCTACGATTTAACTTGTTTTCTAATGTTTCTCTATTGTTTAAAAATGTTTTGTTTGTGCTTTATAACATATAGAAAAGATCTATATGATTTTCTTATTGTTTGCCAAATATATATGTAGATATATTCACCTCACACCGCCAGGGTCCGGGTTCGATTCCCGTCTCGGCCATGTGTGTGTGGAGTTTGCATGTTCTCCCCGTGCCTCAGGGTTTTTTTCTCTGGGTTCTCCGGTTTCCTCCCGGTCCAAAAACATGCACGGTAGGTTGATTGGCACCTTGGAAAATTGTCCCTAGTGTGTGAATGATGTGTGAAGTGAGTGTGTGTGTGCCCTGTGATGGGTTGGCATTCCATCCAGGGTGTATCCTGCCTTAATGCCCATAGACGCCTGAGATAGACACAGACTCCCCGTGACCCGAGGGAAGATCGGATATAGCGGTAGAAGATGAATGAATGAATGAATATATTCATCTGAATCCCATGTTTGTGGTCTCTGAAAATGAATTCCAGCAATATATCCGTGATATTTCGTCCTCGAAGATCCTTATTTTGAGAATACTTACATTTGTATTCTATGTACTAGTGTTTTTGCTTTCTGTGTAAATGTCCTGATACCTTGGCAATAAACGGAAAAATAATAGAGCTCATTAAACTGAAAAACTTTCAAGCTATTTAGAGTTGATTGCAAAACGCACCCAATGAAATTTGAAATACTCCTCTCGGGGATCTCGGGGGATACAGTACGATCGCAACACACGGATGATGCAAAGCTGCCGATGGAATTTTAATATCTCAAAGCGTTCAGTCGTGGCGAATAAAAAGAAACAGGAAGTTTCTAATAAAGTCTGTGTACATTAAGCAGTGTACTTGAAATTGTGAATTATGTTAAGACAAGAAAGAAGAACACATGGATGAGACATGAGTGTCGATTATAGCGCCACCATTTGGCAGCAGCAACTGTTGGAAATCACAAAAATGTTTTCAAAGCCCCCCCCTATAACATAAATATCTGCAAAGTTCATATTCATCTGCGCAGTAGACATTTATTTCATTGAGCTTTCAAAATATATGTCATGAGATCAGCTTTATGTGAAGAGAAGAAATCATGTGATGCAGATCACATGAATCTGACTCCTTTGAGTCTGCGTCACAGCGCCACCACATGGCAGCAGAAAGTGTTTACGTTCAGAAATCTAATACAGTGGGAACGTCAGGTTAGGAGTTTAATTGGTTCCGGGACTGTGGCTCGTTAGCAAAAAAAAGCTCGTATGCTGAAGCAAATTTTCCTATAAGAAATAATGTAAATTCGGTTAATCCGTTCAAGACGGGTAAAAAAAAAAAAAAGATTACTTAGGGTGGATAATGACGCACTTAAAAGTGTAGTATTCCCGCAGTAAATAATAAAACAGCACTGTAAGAATATAAAACACAAGAATAGTCTTTATTTGTCACATATACATTACAGCACTGTGGAATTGTTTCTTCGCATATCCCAGCTTGCGAATGAAGCTGGGGTCAGCCATGATATGGCGCCCCCTGGAGCACAGAGGGTTAAGGACCTTGTTCAAGGACCTAAGGGTGGCAGCTTGGCAATACCAGGGGGCTCGGATCACCAACCTTCTGATCAGTATCCCAACGTCTTCACTAAGCTACACCCCTTCCTCAGATGCGCTACGATAATGTGCAGAACAGTGTATGTGACTCTGTTCAGTGACTGACAGCCTCTGAAATTCATCTCACTTGTAATTTGTAAGATTTTTATTTTTTAATTTATAAAAAGAAAAAAACGTTTTTACGAATCCCGTCTCATACACTGAATTACTCACGGCCTGGTAGATTCGTAAGCTGAGGTTCCACTGTACAGGGTTGTCCAAAAAAGATGTTCCCACTCACATGGGATTGACTTTTATATTTAAAAACATAACACACACTCACACACAATACCACACAGAAAAACACTTCCATCCAAGCTGCGACCTTCCTTTTCTCTTCGGATGTCCAAATCTAGTCTGCAACAAAAGATGATTCTAAATTATGTAGTACCATATGAGTGTTAACCGTTTTTTGGACAACGCTGTATTTTGTGCCTGATTTCAAGCTGATTTGACTCAAAAATTATTTCTAGACATGGCTTATGTGACAGGAGTTTGTGTTATTTTTAATGCTGCTTCTATGGTCAGGATTCAAATGAAGGAAATACTAGAAAGAAAAGCATGGTCATTATCTATAACATATGAGTGGAACGTCCTAGTGTTCAAAAAGAAATTTAACAACAAAGAACAATGGGGTGTAAGAAAGTTTGCTTATTTTCATGATATTTACACATTATCTTACGTTGATTATTGCAGTACTAAATGGACTCCTGCAGTACTACATCTTGTCCACTAGATGGCCATCAACAATCCTGCATCCCCTTTAGATTTTTTTGTCTTAGTGCAAATAAATAAATAAATAAATAATAAAAACAAAACAAACAAAAAAAAAAAATATATATATATATAATATATATATAGATATATACACACACACACACACACACACCACACACACACACACACACACACACACACAACACTTCTTTAACCCAAATTCAGTAATGGTTAAAAAAAAAAAAGAAACCCAGAAGTCACTATTAATACACAGAATGACTATAATTTATTGAACATATTAAATATATTATCTATGATTGTTATAAGTCAGTTATGACATACGGTACATGGCAGTCTGTAATGTGAGTAAAAAAGAAAAAATGAAAAAAACAAAACAGATAAATATTTATTTTGGAATGTATATATATTTTTTGTATTTAAAAATAAAAAAAGAGACATGTTCAGTATCAAAAATGTAGTCTATAAACACTGGCATGACAACAAAAAAGGTGATTTGGAGCTGGTCGATTGACAAAAATAGAAATAATAATAATAAAATAAAAAGATTCCATGATGCACATGCTGGCACACAGTACACGCGACTGACCACTAAAGTGTTTGCGTTGCCAGTCAACTTCCCTACTCTACAAACGACAAATCTAAAACACAGAGACACTTACTTAGGGATTAAAACCTTTCATAGACTAGTTTTTGTTTGTTTATTTGTTAGTGTTTTTTAGCAGCGAGCGACAGACGTAGAGACCATGACAATTCAGGCTGTCCCTTTATGGCTTCTTATGCTTTACGACAGTTTTATGTCTTTTTTTTTGTAATCGTTTGTTTATTTATTTATTTTTTCGTTAATGGAACATGAAAGCATGACAGTGTGTGCACAGTAACCTCGGTGCCTGTTAACAGTCTTTGTATCGGCTTTGGTTACATCTTTAGGAAACTGAAAATTTGATGAGATTATATGGTATATAATATGAATATATATATATATATATATATATATATATATATATATATATATATATATATATATATAGATATATATATATATATATATATATATATATATATATATATATATCTATTATATATGGCTTACGATATATATGTGGTGGCTTAAACACAAATTTTAAAGCTGCACAGAGGTCAGAGTTACGTCCAAAAAAATAATAATAACCAAAGGAGTTTGACGGAAATGTAGTGTATAGTTATATTTCTCGCTTATCCCAGAAATCTAGCATTTAGTAAAACAGGAAAATAAAAGGGCGATTCAAAAGCGCAGCGGATTCTTGCAGTTTGCTTCGAATCGAATGACGCAATGAGAATCAGAATAACAAATATATGAAGAGGTTTAAATGTGCACGCTTGGCATTATAAACCATACTGAAATATAGCACAGCATCTTTGGTCCTTTGGAGCCAGCAGTACTGTAAATGCTATTACTGTGTGGGAAATGTGATTAAAGGACTTTTAGGTTTTTGGCTCACGTTAAAGGATGAACAGTCCATTGTCTGGTAGCAGCACATGGGATTTCTCTTTCCTATGAAAAAAGGAACACTTTACATGAAGGTGTGTTTATAAGTAATTGAATGAATTAAGCAGGACATTCAGCTCTAATCATTAGGGATCAAGAATGTCATGCTAATAAAATGGCAATGTTACGTATTTGTTTGAACCGGAACAGGAATTCCGTAGCGAGATCTTGAAGAAGTCGCAATGAATCTTCCAATGATTCGTGTTTTGCATCGGTCAGCTCAAAATGAATTCATGCATGCAATAATAACCAGGTCAGTGTTATTAGATCAAATTCCCAGCATTAATCCAACCATTTTTGCCTTATAGTGCGCTAGATTATATTGTTTATGGAGTATTTTAATTTGTTCTGCACAAAATGAATATGTAGCTTATATTACAACATTTATGACTTGCATGTCATAGCAATGTAAGTAAGATGTATAAAAATAATTGTATACATTAAATTATGTATAGTCTTAGTGAGTCAGGAGGGGAAAAAAGTTTAGAATTTGGTGGCAAATTTGCATAAAAACGTCAAATGAAAGATGAGCGATTGAAACATTAAATCACTACCTTCAGTAAATAAAAAGTAGTGAGCGTTTAAACGTTGGACCTTTTCTTTTTTCAGACTGGATTTGACATTTATTTACGTTTATTTATGTTCCTTTAACATTGTGGAATTAATGATCCTTGAACAGTGTATATATCTGTATATATTATAGTATTATAGTATATATTGATGTGTACAGTCAGTGAAGACTGCAACACAATTCACAGCATTTCATTTTCCAGAAGAGGCTGAAAAGTTTGGAAATTTCAAGCCGTTAAAAAAGTAACCTTTATGTAAAGTGTTCCCCGGTTGGCCTAATTTGCTTTTAATTATTAACTTATTAACTGATAATTTCCAGCGATTGCTCCTTTATCGTGACCGCCTTGGCACATTCAATTCTATCAAAAGGATTTCTGAGTAAATTACATTTTCACTTTGATAGAGACGACATTCAATATGTCCAAAAACTTGAAATACACCGGGACCTATTTTGAAATGTGACCTGACACACACACTAAAAAAATAATAAAAGACAAATATGGAAAGACAATAAGGGAAATATGGAAAGACTAAAAGACTTGTTAAACCAAAGGTCAATGATAATATGGGAGAAAAGCAAAGGAAAATGTGCAATAGAATGGCTTTTTGCGACAAGAAAGAGGTATAAAGAACAGAGAACGGCTCTATTCAAGTTTGAAATCAAGGAAGTTCAGACAGCAGCTTTTCTCTCCATTATAATAATAATAATAATAATAGTAATAAAAAAAAAGACTAGCAGCTCGTTTCTTGCTACGTTTTGTAGTGAAACAGCATGAGAAGCACAATAACAGGCCTTGCACAGAAGCATACGATGCTAAGTCCTTAAAAGTAAGCAAGGCATAGAAAAGGCAAAGATTCCAGACTGAGAATGACTTATAAACATGATGCCTTTTACAGACAGAGGCACTTCACTACAGGGCACTAGCAATTGCATCTAAGACCTAAAATAAAATGTTCTAATCAACAACCATATCCGTTAACAACTTCATCTTGATTAAGCACCACGACGAAACTGGGAAGGGCTTTTTCAGTATGCATTAGAAGAATACAATTTTAAAGCTAAAGTTTTAAAATCCCATTTGTGTCTTGTGCGGCCCCCTAAAGAAGGAGAGAATCAGGGATAGTTACACGGAGGGAGAGATGGTTATTCCTTCTGCTGCACTGCTAAGCACCAAACGGCAACTGGAATAAACAGCTTCACTAGCCTGAAAGATGGGATATGTGCTAACATTTGCTCCTGGAGATAACGAGAATTCATTACACATTAGCAGAGGAAATATAGTGTTAAATAAAACTCCACTACCCCCTGCTTCCCCTCCCCCCGCAAAAAAAAAAAATTCAGAAAAAGGGACTACACTGCTCAGTTTGAGCTAAATATAGACATTTATAACAAATGCATATCTGTATAGGCTATCTAAAGAAATACTGCCATATCTGTATGTACATGAACATAGCTAGAATGTATGTATAGTCTATCATAGAACAACACACTGGTGATAGCGGAACGGGGAAAAAAAAAAAAAAATCATCTCTCCCAATGTCTCGGATATACGAATGGATTATGATGCGTAATGCGGTTATGACTTTATGAATTCTGAAAAAAAAAAGAGGTAAAAAATAATTCTTATCTGCGAATAAAGAGTACAACAGACTCCAGTCGGTGATGAGTATGCTCGTCGGAATACATCTGAAATGTCTTGAATATGAAAGCTTTGGCACGGTCTCCCTTTTTAACACTTGTGATATTGAGGAGAAAAAAAATCGAAAATAAAAATATCGGAACGTACTGCCTATGTGATAAATGCACTTGCAAAAAAAAAAAAAAAAAAACCCTCATATTAATCAAAGGCAGTAAAAAGCACTCAGCCCATAAAACTTCATTTATATAAAGCAAAATAAACTCACTGATAGAACAATCCTCAGGGGCTTCGCAGGAGAATCTCATGACTTTCGCACTGAGAACGAGGTCCTTTAAATGTTCAGAAAAGGCTGCTGTGTACCGAATACCAGCCGCGCTCACCGAAGCGCTGAGCGATCGGCTTCGCCCTTGAGATGCTTCTGTGATCTGGAAACAGTCCCGATTCGTACGAATCGGTGGTTAAAAACCGGGCCCAAAACTGCAAAGTAACCTTCTGAAAAGTACCTACTGATGCCACATATAGATTTCTTTCCTCCATGCATTAATAGTCATTAAAAAAAGATAATAATAAAAGGTAATAATAATAATAATGACCATTTGAAAATGCTCTGTGCTAGCCTGGGCGGCCATGTGCTAGGAGGCCTGCTCTGCTCTAAGAACCGCTTTTTTTTCTTTTTTCCCTTCTCCTTCCTCTTCCATATTCCTTCCTGCAACGAATCTCTCCCTCATTGCACCTCGATGATAAAGTACTGGATAACCACGGCAAACAGAATGGCCAAGATGACGAAGCCGAGGAGCAGAACGGTGGCGAAGCGCTCGTCGGCGACGGACCAGCTCCTCTTGGGCTGGGGATTGTGGGAGCTCGCGATTCTGGGCGGCTCGGTGACGGGAAGGGCCGTGCTGAGGCTGCATTGCCCCCACAGCTCACCGCCGTCCGCGCTACGACGGCCGGCGCTGACGCGCACGCGACACGTGCTGCTCGCTGACGAGTTGTGCCATGTGTACGAGGTTCCAGAGCCCTTATACAGCTAGAAAAACAAACAAACAAACAAACAAAATAAACCTGTTACACCTACATAAACCGATTGTAATGCACAACCAGGTTCAAGTGACATTCGTAATTCTCAGTCCATCTCTTTATCACTCCATCAGTTCACACCATTCCTCCATGGATACAAATATGAATCCATTCCTTCATTTATCAGCTACATCTCCCGTCCCTCGCATCCACCTATCCGTTCATTTATTCGCCCATCCACCCATCCTTCCACCCACACCTAAATCCTTCCTATCCATCTACCTCTACACTTCATACATCTCTTTCAGTTTAATCATCGTCCGAACCATCATGCAGCTTCCGCATCACATGACAGCTTCCAAGCAAGAACAGGTGAAAAACTATCACATGCATCCCCATGAGTCCCAGGAGGAGTAGTGGAGTTAGGAGGATGTACCCATGATTAGCTAATGTCACTGGAGAGTGCGAGAATGCCAATGCCTCGCCAGGCATCACTGTCTGCATTTCTTCCTTTAACACTATTTATACTTGATCTGAATATATTTATCACATTTCAGTCGACTGCCTTTAGATCTCAATAAAGTGATTTATGAGCAAAGTTCTCCGTTTTTTTTTTTTTTCTTTTTTTTATTACAGGGAATAATGTAGAGTGATGGATAAAGATCCGGATGGAATTCTGTGCGTTTACAGGATGTGTTTTTGTACACAGAGGTTTGTCCCTCATTTTCATACCTGCTCCACTTCTCGGCCCCTCAGCAGCTGCAGTGCATAAACAATTGGGTCCCCTCTCATCGCCTGCAGTGCCTCCCATGTGACTGTATAGCGATTCCACTCGACCAATTCAACCTTTGGGGCTATGGATGAGCACAGATCATAAAAACGTTAGAAAACACGCAGTGAAACAGAGCATAAAGAGATTTACAGGATTTGTTTACATTTTACTGACCAAATAAAGAGTTGAGACAATTAAATAAATGCTTAATATTTTGCCATTTTGGGTTTGATCCACTTGCTGCCCTTTATCTTTTGTGCTTATTATACAGTTTTGTGGAGTTTTTCATCCTTAAATTGACACTGAAAAATTCTCCTCTAACAAGGAACATCTTATTCACGAATGGTGTTTATCCCTCCAGGGCCATGGGAACATTGGGCTCACATTGTAGTGTAGTATTCTTCTTAAATCGTCTCTCTTTATATCTTTTTTTTAATCCGTGCTCTTCTTCCATAAAGTGACAGCAAGATTAGTATAGGTTCAAACTATGTTGCGATCGATTATTTTAGTCATCGAGGGTTCTGGCGATTATTCCATCGATTAATCGGATAAAATGTACGGATTTAAAAAAAATCAATACTAAATAAGATACAGAAAATATGACAGGTCTCATAAAATGAACATGTAATTTGTTTTTTTCTTTTCCAAAAAAACAACTGCATTTTATTGCTGAAATCGCATAGGAGTATAATGGTGAAAACTAAACCCATTTAATGTATTCCCATATTACCTCAAAATACAAATACAGTGTGTTCAAAAAGTGGGCACGGTGGCTTAGTGGTTAGCACGTTCGCCTCACACCTCCACGGTCCGGGTTTGATTCCCGTCTCGGCCATGTGTGTGTGAAGGTCCCCCCCCCCCCCCCCCCGGTCCAAAAAACATGCACGGTAGGTTGATTGGCACCTTGGAAAATTGTCCCTAGTGTGTGAATGTGTGTGTGTGTGTGTGTGAGTGCGAGTGCCCTGCGATGGGTTGGCATTCCAGTATCCAGGGCCTTAATGCCCATAGACACCTGCGATAGGCACAGGCTCCCCGTGACCCGACGGAAGATCGGAAAAAGCGGTAGAAGATGCATGAATGAATGAATGTGTTCAAAAAGCTCCTCTGCCGTGTCCGTCATGGTAGTTCAATTCAACTCATTATTATTCTCACTCATGTATTTATTTATTAAAGTGTGCACTGTATAATGATCTGGTGTTCCCGTTTGCTTGAAAAGCAGCCTGAAACTTTCCAGTTTGAAAAACATGCTCCACTTCCTGCTCTGCGCGTCACCGCGGAGGGAAGTCCCACAAGATCATGACTCACGTGACCCGCAGATTATTCATTTTAAAATGATATAATATTTAACGATCGCAGAATGAAAGCGTTTATTTGCTGATATTGCTTTGTAAGAGCAGTCACGTGATCACATGAACGTGTCGATAAGAACTTTTTTAAATGCCTCGCGCATTATTCATAACTCATGTATGGGATCGTTTCTTTACTGTAACTTTCCTTCTTATTAACATAAAGAAAACAATTTCTCTCCAACTCTTTTTTTTTTTTTTTTTTGTCGACCCAAGGAATGATCTGATCCGGCATTCAAAACCATTTACGTGATGAGCTTTTTTGACAAATAAAAATATCAAATGATCCTAAACATTCTTCCATTTTAAACACATTAATTTTTGTAATCGAAGTACTCGAGGAATCGTTACGGTAACTCGTTCAAACCTGAATCCCAAACA
Organism: Kryptopterus vitreolus; assembly: GCA_030449085.1. Classification (NCBI taxonomy): domain Eukaryota; kingdom Metazoa; phylum Chordata; class Actinopteri; order Siluriformes; family Siluridae; genus Kryptopterus; species Kryptopterus vitreolus. The sequence continues at coordinate 4,253,384 of JACRUU010000005.1, read as the reverse complement.
CCGCTGGCTCCTTCACTCCTTGTAAAATAGCCCTTGCGCGTATTAAAAAGGGAAAATAATCAAGGCTTACGTTTGAGCTGGGGTGGTGGAGAGCGGGTGGTGCTGAAAGTGTACGGAGCAGATAGGGGGCCCATGCCTGCTGCGCTGTGAGCTTGAATGGTGAACTGGTAGTCTGTCGCCTCACACAACCTCTGCACTTTAAACGTATGGCAGGGGCCACTGTAGATGCAAACCAACCTGCAACACAGAAATGTACCGAATCTCACCATCAAAGCGGGTTTCATTTTTTAAATCTTTTTTTTTTCATGCTTGTGCTTTTTTCTTCCGGGTGGAACCGTGATTATGCTTCGATAAACACTGTGTGAACGCTTAGCTCCCGAAACCGACTCACATAATGTGATGGACACCTCTCTTATGATGAAGGAAAAAAAACACACCAAAAAAAACCCCAACTAATATTACCTCTCCTTCTATCCTATCCAATCGATTATGTGCATCCCTCCTGCATTCAGCCGTGCCTCGCCAAAAGCCGTGCCTCCTTTCCAAAATCATACTACAGTGATCTCTGTTTCACCAAGCAGGAGAACAGATCTGTTAATAGTTATGTATGTATGTGTTTGACTGCCAATCTAATCTAATGACGTTTGGAGCAGTCTAGCACTGCTCACCTGGTTCCACCGTCTCTCGGGGTAAGATCAGCTCAAGGCTCTTCTCTGTTTTGATGGTGGAATGAAATTCCCCTGGAGGTCAGAACAACGGAGACACGGTCTACCTTCAAACGTCGATTGAAGACATACCTCTTCCAACAACACCTATCCTAACACTTCTTTCCTCTCACTGTCCAGGAATCCATTTAAAAAATATATACAAATAAATAAATAATATATTTAAAAAAAACCTTAACTGACTATGCTTATTGTGTACTTAAGTTTGTATTTACCCTTCATGAATGAATTTATCCTTAAATGGAGACCTAAAGCACTTCTTGTACGTCGCCCTGCATAAGGGCGTCTGCTAAATATTGCAAATGTAAATGTTTTAGACCCGGTTGCCTTTCCCTGATTTACAAAAGCAAATATTACAGCAATACATTATGACTTCTTTACAGTACATAAAAAACAGTTTTGCTGTGCTAATCGCTCTAAGATACAGCATTATGGTCCACCTGCCAATAAAAGTATGTGTTACGTGATATATTTCATAAAATAATGTTTAGCTAAAAAGCCATACACTTAAATACACTACCTGTCTGTAGCGTCTTGCATGTGCAAACAGTAGTGCGTGCCATGACCGTTCTGAAGCCTGTCTCCCCATTTCAGCTTCAGACTCTGAGGTCCAGCCACCACACACTCCAGGACTGGGGGTTCAGGAGGCAAAGGTCGAGTTCTGAGCTTCAGCGCTGTGCTAAAGGGCCCGGCGCCTATGCTATTCACGGCTTGCACTCGTATACTGAAACATAGCCAAACGATTTGTAAAATATCATATCAAATACCCAATATATTCAGTATATACACAATATTTGGTTATATCTCTCTCATATATCTATATAACATTACCTATATGTTGTATCCGAATGCAGATTTTCCAGTATGTGGTAGTTAGTCCTCCCAATGGACAGGGGGTGCTCCTCTCCAAAGTCTACATTATATCCAGAAATTTCTTCTCCATGACACTTCGGTTCTGTCCACCTTATAGCCAGACTGGTAGCGGTGTTATGTGCTGGACCAACACCCAGAGTCTCCATTCCAAAATCCTCCACATGTTCTACAGCTGCTGGGACCGAGGCTGGGGTCTGTACTGAGGCAACATCGCTGAAGAGGCCCGCTCCAACAACATTTACTGCCTGCATGTGTGACAAGAAAAACAAATCAAGCGTGTTGTTTCAGTTCAGACATGTAATTTAATCTTTAATTAATCAACACACAGACACACAATTGTGATTCAGCTCTGAACTGAGCCAAATAAAAGAAGCATTTGATGTGTATTTTGGGTTGGAGGCAGGAGATATGAGCTGCTAAACTGAGCCACAAGGCAAAAACTGTGCTGTGCTGGAGATGAATTGTGAAGGAGATTAAAGTGAAGGGTCTTGGGATATTAAAATACAGGGGGAAAAAATACAAGTGTAAAAAAATACATTGTAAACAACGTATGTGATACAGAAAATGATTTAAAGTAGAAATTATAATATTCATTTTCACACATTATTTGTAGTAAATCATCTTGTGCTGATAAGCGCAACATGTTCCGATTATATATCATTCATTCATTCATTCATTCATTCATCTTCTACCGCTTTATCCGATCTTCCATCGGGTCACGGGGAGCCTGTGCCTATCTCAGGCGTTTATGGGCATTAAGGCAGGATACACCCTGGATGGAACGCCAACCCATCACAGGGCACACACACATTCATACACTAGGGACAATTTTCCAAGGTGCCAATCAACCTATCATGCATGTTTTTGGACCGGGGGAAACCGGAGAACCCGGAGAAAAACCCCATGAGGCACGGGGAGAACATGCAAACTCCACACACACACATGACCGAGACGGGAATCGAACCCGGATCCTGGCGGTGTGAGGCGAACATGCTAACCACTACGCCACCGTGCCCCGATTATATATCAAAAAATTATAATTTATCTTGAGGACAATTTTTTTTTAACAATCACCACACACACACACACACACACACACACACACACACACACACACACACACACACACACACACACACCACACACACACACACACACACACACACACACACCCGCGCATAAAAACTACCAGTCAAAAGTTTGTACACGCCTTCCCAGTTAATGGTTTTTCTTTATTTTTATCACTATTTACATTGTAGATTCTCACTGAAGGCATCAAAACTACGAATGAACACATGTAGATTGATGTAGTAAACAGTAAACAGTAGTGCTACACCAGATGACCCGGTCTCCACAGGAAAAAAGGCAAACGAGTGCTTCAAGACTGTTGATGAACCATTTCAGGTGATTTCCTCATGAAGCTCTTCGAGTGAAAGCCAAGAGTGTGCAAAGCAGTAATCAAAGCAAAAGGCGGCTATTTTGAAGAATGTAAGATATGAAACATATTTTGAGTTTTCATAGTTTTTTCATAGGAATTTTTCATTCCTAGTTTTGATACCTTCAATGACAATCTACGTGTATAGTCATGAAAATAAAGAAAACCATTAAATGGGAAGGTGTGTCCAAACTTTTCACTGGTAGTGTATATACACACACACAGTACTGTGTAAAAGTTTTAGGCAGGTGTGAAAAATGTTGTAAACAA